>CM055123.1:376151189-376153689 GCA_029206835.1 Rana muscosa
TATCTATCTATCTATCTATCTATCTATCTGTCTCTATCTATCTATATATCTAACTGTCTCTCTCACTATCTATCTATCTATCTATCTATCTATCTATCTAATTATCTATCTATATCTATCTGTCTGTCTAAATATCAATCTGTCTCTCGCTCTCTCTCTCTATCTATCTATCTAATTCTCCCTCTCTCTCTCTCTCTCTCTCTGTCTCTCTAGCTGTCTGTCTAATCATCTATCTAATTATCTATCTATCTAATTATCTATCTCTCTCTCTCTCTCTCTCTCTCTATCTATCTGATTATCTATCTATCTGTCTGTCTGTCTAATTATCTATCTATCTATCTATCTATCTATCTATCTATCTATCTATCTAGGTCATGTTAATTAATTGGGTCTTTTGTACAACAAAATCGTGAACCTGTTATACCCCATTGACTTGCACAGGGATCTGTGTGTGGTCAAGAGTTATCTGTGTAACCACTGTTTCATTTCTTTGCTAAGGAAACATCTTACTTTTGGTTAAGCTTCATCCTGTGTGGGACTCTGTCTGTTGCAGCTGTGAGGCAGGTGACCAGTAGGGATGAGCTTCGTGTTCGCGTCGAACACACGTTCGACTCGAACATCGGCTGTTCAATCGTTCGACGAAGAACGAACGTTATGGTCCGTTCGCGCTAAATTCGTGTTGCGCGACACGGCCCATAATTCACTGCGGCATCGCAGTGCATTGCTGGCTGATGATTGGCCAAGCATGCACTATGACCGGCATGCTTGGCCAATCACAGTGTGAAAAAAACTGAGAGCCGTAATTGGCCAAAGCCAGGGTGGCTTTGGCCAATTATGGCTCAGGGGTTTAGTACACGCCGCATACTATATAAGGCCGCCTGGAAGTCAGCCTTGTGTAGTGTGTTGGCGTTTGTGAAAGAGACAGTTTCAGAGAGATAGACAGTGTCATTTATATTGACTTAGATCTATCTATCTAATTATCTATCTAATTATCTATCTATCTATCTATCTAATTATCTATCTATCTATCTATCTATCTAATTATCTATCTATCTATTTAGGTCATGTTAATTAATTGGGTCTTTTGTACAACAAAATCGTGAACCTGTTATACCCCATTGACTTGCACAGGGATCTGTGTGTGGTCAAGAGTTATCTGTGTAACCACTGTTTCATTTCTTTGCTAAGGAAACATCTTACTTTTGGTTAAGCTTCATCCTGTGTGGGACTCTGTTGAAGCTGTGAGGCAGGTGACCAGCACCAAGGTAACGATATTTAAAATATAAATTCATTACTGTATAGTATTATTGTGGTTCCCTACTGTTATTGGGTTCCACAATCACATTATTGCCCAGTTGTGCCAAGGGAGGGTTTGAGACTAAATTCTGGTGGTTGAGAAGCAGAGCGTAGACCCAAAACTAACCAGCAGCTCCTACAGGGGTAGTGCTACATATCTATCTATCTGTCTATCTATCTATCTATCTAATTATCTATCTATCTATCTATCTATCTAATTATCTATATATCTATCTATCTATCTATCTAATTATCTATCTATCTATCTAATTATCTATCTATCTATCTATCTATCTTTCTATCTAATTATCTATCTATATCTATCTATATCTATCTGTCTGTCTAAATATCTAACTGTCTCTCTCTCTCTCTCTCTCTATCTATCTAATTTTATATCTATCTGTCTCTCTTTCTCTGTCTCTCTCTCTGTCTCTCTGTCTCTTTATCTTTCTAATTATCTATCTATCTATCTATCTATCTATCTATCGATCGATCTATCGATCTATCTATCTATCTGTGTCTCTCTCTCTATCTCTCTATCTGTCTGTCTAATCATCTATCTATCTGCATATCTATCTGTCTGTCTGTCTGTCTAATTATCTATCTATCTATCTATCTATCTATCTATCTATCTATCTATCTATCTATCTATCTATCTATCTATCTGTTTAATTATCTATCTATCTATCTAATTATCTATCTATATCTATCTGTCTGTCTAAATCTCTCTCTCTCTCTCTCTCTCTCTCTCTCTCTATATATATATATATATATATATATATATATATATATATATATATATATCTATCTATCTAATCTACAGTGGCGGTGCGTCCATAGAGGGCGCCGGAGCGCCGCCCCCTCTCGCTCCCGCACCGCCACTGAAAGACAATACACAGATTCATGCATTGCATGAATCTGTGTATTGTCACCGCTGCCGCGCTGCCCACTATACATATGGCCGGCCTGGTGAGCGCCGGCCATATGAATTAGAGCGGCGGCCGGCGGTGGGTGTAACTTGGAAGTGCCTATCAGAGCCACCGGGTCTGATAGGCTTTCCGAATACAGCTCACACGCTGTATTCGGCTTCCAAAAACTCCTCCCAGGTACGCACGGGGGTGCGTTCCTGGAAGAAGACTGTGTGGAGGTTTCAGCCAATCAGGTTCACCGGATCTGGTTACCGGTAACCTGATTGGCTGAAGCG
>CM055123.1:377358689-377753689 GCA_029206835.1 Rana muscosa
CCTGCCTGTGGCCAATCATTGCTCTCCTCGCTGCCGGCACTGTGATTGGCCAAGCATGCGGGGTCACAGTGCATGCTTGGCCAATCGCAGCGCCTGGATGACACTGCGATGGCGTAGTGCATTGTGGGCCGTTCGCGTCACTCGAATTTGGCGCGAACGGCCCAAATCGTTCGATCTTCGTCGAACGATCGAACAGCCGATGTTCGAGTCGAACGTATGTTCGACTCGAACACGAAGCTCATCCCTACTTGGAGGTTACATATTCCTGGTCCTGGACAATGTGTTGCTGAGGCTTTGGTCAGTCAAACAAGAAATGGTGGAGAAGGTGGCCGTCTGACCGATGCAGTCAGACAATTTTTTAGTCTGCAGCCCCAAGGTATGATCGGTTCCAGCAACCATCGCCACCGTCTGTTTTACATGGTGCAGGAATACCTAGGGGCAAGATCAGACTTGGACACCTTTCCCACCAAAAATCCTCTGGGTTACTGTGTCTTGAGGATTGATCACTGGCCAGAGCTTGCACAGTATGCAATTGAGCTACTGGCCTGTCCTGCATCCAGCGTTCTTTCGGAACGCACATTCAGTGCTGCTGGAGGCTTTGTAACCGATCACAGGGTGCACCTGTCCACCGACTCGGCCGATCGACTGACCTTCATAAAATTGAATCAGTCTTGGATCACCACCAGCTACCAAGCACCTGATGCTGATGTAACCGAGTATTTTTTTTTGAAATGTCAGATCCCTTCAAGACTGCCTATGCTGATGCTGAGTGACTATCCTGTTATGCTGAGTGACTATCCTCTTCCTCCTCATGCTGATAGCTTGTATGAACATTTTTGGTTCTGCGCACTGCCACCAGTGGCTAAGGCCCAATTTTTCAGCCCCTGTTTAACAAGGGCGTGTAATTACAATTTTTGATGCAATACTTTGCAGCAGGGCTCATTCTTGCGCTCCAACTAGAGTAACTGTGAGGGGTTGCAGTGTTGTGGCATCAGCACCAGTGCCTAAGGCCCAATTGAGGTGTTGCAGTGCTGTGGCACCAGTGCCTAAGGCCCAATTTTTCTGCCCCTGTTCAACTGGGGCATGTAATTACAATTCTTGATCTAATATTTCACAGCAGGGCCCGTTCCAGCGCCCACCAAGAGTAACTGTGAGGGCTTACAGTGTTGTGGCAACACGACCACCACCACCAAAGGCCCAATTTTTCTACGACTGTTCAACAATGGCATGTAATTACAATTCTTGATATAATAGTTCACAGCAGGGCCCGTTCCAGCGCCCACCAAGAGTAACTGTGAGGGCTTACAGTGTTGTGGCAACACTAACACCTAAGGGCCAAATTTCTGTAGAGTATATATGGCAGGCCCCTACTTTCAAACATCCAACTTACAAACGACTCCTACTTGCAAACGGAAGGAGACAACAGGAAGTGAGAGGAAATCTACCCCTAGGAAGGGAAATTCTCTCCTGTAAGAGTCAATATGGGAAAAACGTGTCTCCTCTCCACTGATGCTTTATCAAAAATCCTTGTTTCACGAAAATAAAAAATAAAAAATTGTCATTGGGACAGAAAGTGAGGTGAAATGTTCTGAAGAGGTGCACAGACAGCAACACAAATGTTACAGGGGTGATAACCCTTCCCTATGTATTCCAAAAAGCTTAAAAATAGATTTTTTGGCTGGAGCTACACTTTAAAAATGTACCAGTTCAAAATTACAAACAGATTCTACTTAACAACAAACCTACAGTCCCTGTCTTGTTTGCACCACCTGTATACTGCTGTTCAAAGTATATAGGGCATGGGGGCCCCACGTCTTTCCTTTTTTTAATTTGGGTGCGGGGTTCCCCTTAATATCCATACACGACCCAAAGGACCTGGTAATGGGCTGGGGGACGGGGGACGACCCATGCCATTTTTTTTCAATGATTTTCATCCGTATTGCCGGGACTAGACATTACGTTAAAGCCGCAAGCAGTTTTAAATGACTTTTTTTCCTTTAGAAATTTAATTTTGTGCAGGGACAGTTCTAAACACGGGAAACACGTGCCACTTCACAGGCATACTATAGACACCCCCCAGGTACGATATTTAAAGGAATATTTCAAATTTTTTTTTCACTTTAAGCATCATTAAAATCACTGCTCCCGAAAAAACTGTAGTTTTTAAAACTTTTTTTGCATTGATACATGTACCCTGGGGCAGGACCCGGGTCCCCAAACCCTTTTTAGGACAATAACTTGCATATTAGCCTTTATAATTAGCACTTTTGATTTCGAACGTTCGAGTCCCATAGACTTTAATGGGGTTCTAAAGTTTAAGCAAACTTTCGGTCCGTTCGCAGGTTCTGGTGCGAACCGAACCGGGTGGTATTCGGCTCATCCCTACTGATGATACCAACGTTATATTATTTACCTAAGTTACCTAAAAATCATGCGCACCCGCACCCTCCGTTCCAAAAAAAAAATCATAAAAATAACAACAATCCTTAACCCAATACTATCAATAAGAAAAAAAAAAACATATCACCGAAGACATACCTAAAGGACAAACCTATATACAGGTGAAACTCAAAAAATTTGAATATCGTGCAAAAGTTCATATTTCACTAATGCAACTTAACCACTTAAGCCCCGGACCATTTGGTAGCTAAAGGACCAGAGGTGAATTCAGAATTTTGCACTGCGCTGCTTTAACTGTAAATTGTGCGGACATGCAATGTTGTACCCAAACGAAATTTGCGTCCTTTTCTTCCCACAAATAGAGCTTTATTTTAATGGTATTTGATTGCCTCTGCGATTTTTATTTTTTGCGATATAAACGGAAAAAGACCGAAAATTTTGAAAAAAAATGATATTTTCTACTTTTTGTTATAAGAAAAATCGAATAAACTCAATTTTAGTCATACATTTAGGCCAAAATGTATTCAGCCACATGTCTTTAGTAAAAAAAATGTCAATAAGCGTATATTTATCGGTTTGCGCAAAAGTTATAGCGTTTACAAACTAGGGTACATTTTCTGGAATTTACACAGCTTTAAATTTATGACTGCCTATCTCATTTCTTGAGGTGCTAAAATGGCAGGGCAGTACAAAACCCCCCCAAATGACCCCATTTTAGAAAGTAGACACCCCAAGGAAATTGCTGAGAGGCATGTTGAGCCCATTGAATATTTTTTTTTTGTCCCAAGTGATTGAATAATGACAAAAAAAAAAATTACAAAAAGTTGTCACTAAATGATATATTGCTCACACATGCCATGGTTATATGTGGAATTGCACCCCAAAATACATTCTGCTGCTTCTCCTGAGTACGGGGATACCACATGTGTGGGACTTTTTAGGAGCCTAGCCACGTACGGGACCCCGGAAACCAAGCACCGCCTTCAGGATTTCTAAGGGTGTAAAATTTTGATTTCACTCCTCACTACCTATCACAGTTTTGAAGGCCATAAAATGCCAAAATAGCACAAAACCCCCCCAAATGACCCCATTTTAGAAAGTAGACACCCCAAGGAAATTGCTGAGAGGCCTGTTGAGCCCATTGAATATTTTTTTTTTGTCCCAAGTGATTGAATAATGACAAAAAAAAAAAAAAATTACAAAAAGTTGTCACTAAATGATATATTGCTCACACATGCCATGGTTATATGTGTAATTGCACCCCAAAATAAATTTTGCTGCTTCTCCTGAGTACGGGGATACCACATGTGTGGGACTTTTTAGGAGCCTAGCCGCGTACGGGACCCCGAAAACCAATCACCGCCTTCAGGATTTCTAGGCACAAATTTTTGATTTGACTCCTCACTACCTATCACAGTTTCGAAGGCCATAAAATGCCAAAATAGCACAAAACCCCCCCAAATTACCCCATTTTGGAAAGTAGACACCCCAAGCTGTTTGCTGAGAGGCATGGTGAGTATTTTACAGCTCTCATTTGTTTTTGAAAATGAAGAAAGAACATTTTTTTTTTTTCTTTTTTTTTTTTCAATTTTCAAAACTTTGTGACAAAAAGCGAGATCTGCAAAATACTCACAATACCTCTCAGCAAATAGCTTGGGGTGTCTACTTTCCAAAATGGGGTCATTTGGGGGGGTTTTGTGCCATCTGGGCATTCCATGGCCTCCGAAACTGTGATAGGCAGTGAGAAGTGAAATCAAAAATTTACACCCTTTAGAAAGCCTGAAGGCGGTGATTAGTTTTTGGGGTCCCGTACGCGGCTAGGCTCCCAAAAAGTCTCACACATGTGGTATCCCCGTACTCAGGAGAAGCAACAGAATGTATTTTGGGGTGTAATTCCACATATGCCCATGGCATGTTTGAGCAATATATCATTTAGTGACAACTTTGTGCAAAAAAAACAAAAAAAAAAACAAATTGTCTTTTTTCCGCAACTCGTGTCAACATATAAAATATTCCATGGACTCGACATGCCTCTCAGTATATAGCTTGGGGTGTCTACTTTCCAAAATGGGGTCATTTGGGGGGGGTTTGAACTGTTCTGGCATTTTATACACAACATTAGGAAGCTTACATCCACTCTTCTAACCACTTGAAGACAAAGCCCTTTTTGACACTTTTTGTTTACATGAAAACATTTTTTTTTTTGCAAGAAAATTATGTTGAACCCCCAAACATTATATATATTTTTAAAGCAAAGGCCCTACAGAATAAAATGGTGGGTGTTGCATTTTTTTTTTCTACACAGTATTTGCGCAGCGATTTTTCAAACGCATTTTTTGGGGAAAAAATACACTTTTTTTCATTTTAATGCACTAAAACACACTATATTGCCCAAATGTTTGATGAAATAAAAAAGATGATCTTAGGCCGAGTACATAGATACCAAACACGACATGCTTTAAAATTTTGCACAAACGCGCATTGGCGACAAACTACATACATTTTTAAAAGCCTTTAAAAGCCTTTACAGGTTACCCCGTTAGATTTACAGAGGAGGTCTACTGCTAAAATTACTGCCCTCGATCTGACCTTCGCGGTGATACCTCACATGCATGGTGCAATTGCTGTTTACATATGACGCCAGACCGACGCTTGCGTTCGCCATTGGGCAAGAGCAGGGCAGGACAGGGGTGCTTTTTTTATTTATTTATTTTTTTTATTATTAATTTTGCTTTTTTATTTTATTTTTAAACTGTTGCTTCCATATTTTTTTTTTTTATCATTTTTATTGTTATCTCAGGGAATGTAAATATCCCCTATGATAGCTATAGGTAATGACAGGTACTCTTTTTTGAAAAAACTGGGGTCTATTGGACCCTAGATCTTTCCTCTGCCCTCAAAGCATCTGACCACACCAAGATCGGTGTGATAAAATGCTTTCCCAATTTCCCAATGGCGCTTTTTATATCCGGGGGGAGGTCATTCCCTCCCACTGCTTGTAAAAGCAGTCCAGAGGCTAATTAGCCACTAGGATTGCTTTTACATGAAAGCCGGCCGCTGGCTGAAAAGAATGATACCAAGATGATACCTAAACCCGCAGGCATCATTCTGGTATAAACATTCAAAGTCCAGCAACATACCAGTACGTTGCTGGTCCTTGTTGGACATGTATTGTAATCTTTTTTTTCATGCAGCCTGCTGACTGAACGAAAAAAAAAAGATTGATCGGCGGGTATGCCCACCATTAGAATACCGCCCTTCATCCACCCACTTCTAATGATGGGCATACATGCACCATTTATATATGCCGAAGCATGGGGGCATCTTCCCGCAAAAGTTATGCCGCGTACACATGGTCAGACTTTTCCACGGGCAAGCCTCCGTCCGAATTTCGATTGTATGTACGCGGCATTAGGAGCAAAATCGCTCCTCCGCCCCTGCTGCCCCAATGCTTCGGCATATATGCTTTTTTTTTTTTAACTGTGGTGGCGAAATCACCTCCTACAGCACTGGAGTCGCAGGGATCAGGCCTGTCTCTGTGAACGCTGCAGTTATGTGTGTTGTGTTTTGCAAGTGACAGTGATCGATCGATACTGCACTTGGGTGGCCTGGGCTGGACGGAGGGACAAAACACAGGTGCTAGCAGGTATCTGGGCTGATCCCGCTAACACTGCGTTTTTGGGAACCCTAAACTGCTGGGGACGCTAGTATAGATCTGATCAGATCAGATATTGATCTGTTCAGATACTATACCACTAAGGGGGGTGTATGCTTCACGCGTGGGTGTTAGCGTTACTGGCACTAACCTGACGCTGCCTGGGGTGTGATGCAGACCCTCTCTGACGCTAAAACCTAATTGATATCACCCGCCGGGCGATCAGGGGGTTAAACCTTTATTGGGTTATATACGGCGGGTGCCCTGACACTATAAAAAGCAAACTAACTAACCAGCGTCACCCGTAACACTTATATGGTGATTACTGGTGAAAGGGTTAACTAGGGGCAATTAGGGGGTTAAAACCTTTATTAGGTAATATATGGGGGTACCTGACGCTATATAAAAACCTGACGGCGAACCTAAAAAAAAATTACTGGCTACCGATCAGCATCGCCGACGCTAAAACATCGATCAGAAAAATTATCGCTTAGTGACAGTGGTGATAGGGGGTGAAAGGGTTACCTGGGGGGCGATCAGGGGGTTAAACCTTTATTAGATAATATATGGGGGTACCTGACGCTATAAAAACCTGCGACGAACCTAAAAAAAATTACTGGCTACTGATCTGCATCACCGACGCTAAGACAGCGATCAGAAAAATGATCGCTTAGCGACAGTGGTGATAGGGGGTGAAAGGGTTACCTGGGGGGCGATCAAGGGGGTTAAAACTTTATTAGGTAATATATTGGGGTACCTGACGCTATAAAAACCTGCGGCGAACCTAAAAAAAATTACTGGCTACCGATCTGCATCACCGACGCTAAGACAGCGATCAGAAAAATTATCGCTTAGTGACAGTGGTGATAGGGGGTGAAAGGGTTACCTGGGGGGCGATCAAGGGGGTTAAACCTTTATTAGGTAATATATGGGGGTACCCGACGCTATAAAAACCTGCGGCGAACCTAAAAAAAATTACTGGCTACCGATCAGCATCACCGACGCTAAGACATCGATGAGAAAAATGATCGCTTAGTGACGGCGGTGCTAGGGGGTGAAAGGGTTACCTGGGGGGTGATCAAGGGGGTTAAACCTTTATTAGGTAATATATGGGGGTACCCGACGCTATAAAAACCTGCGGCGAACCTAAAAAAAATTACTGGCTACCGATCAGCATCGCCGACGCTAAAACATCGATCAGAAAAATTATCGCTTAGTGACCGTGGTGATAGGGGGTGAAAGGGTTACCTGGGGGGCGATCAAGGGGGTTAAACCTTTATTAGGTAATATATGGGGGTACCCGACGCTATAAAAACCTGCGGCGAACCTAAAAAAAATTACTGGCTACCGATCAGCATCACCGACGCTAAGACATCGATCAGAAAAATGATCGCTTAGCGACGGCGGTACTAGGGGGTGAAAGGGTTATCTGGGGGGTGATCAGGGGGTTAAACCTTTATTAGGGGGGGTTAGGGGGCTACACTGGACCTAAAACTAAATGTACTGACACTTTTACAGTCACAAATGTCACTGATTGCAGTGATCACTAAATAAATGGTCACTGCAATCAGTGACACTGTGACTGGGGGCTGAGGGGTGATCTGGGGGGTGATCTGGGGGGGCCTGGGGGGGCGATTTATGTGCCTATGTGTCCTGGTGTCAGTGTAGTGTTTTGTGCACTAACCTGCATCTTCTCCTGTACGGCGCTCGGTATATGTGAGCGCCGCAGGAGAGATGACATCACTTCCTCCTGTCTGTGTAAACAAGCACACAGGCAGGGGAAGCTCTCATTCGCCGGGAGCGATCGAGAGGGGGTGGCCGGAATCGAACGGCCGTCCCCTCATGCCGGATCGCTCCCGAAGGTAAAACGACCGCTCACTGTAAAGAAGGGGGGTCCGATCGGACCCCCCAACTATACAAAGGCAATCACGTACATATACGTGATTCTGCCTGTCGGTGCCATTCTGCTGACGTATATTTACAGTGGGCGGTCGTTAAGTGGTTAAAAGGTGAAACTAATGTAGCGGGGGTCTAAATTTAGGGGGTACATCTGGGTGGTAGTATGATCCAGGATGTGTTAATTATGAAAGTATTTACACCATTCAAATTGTGGAGGACTTGGTGGTGTGCTATTCTCCTTGACCTGTAGGTGGCGATGTTCCCGCAGGTCAAGGTAGAATCATTGCCACAGTGCTGTCTCCTTTTTGTCCCATTCCGGCGGTGGTACAGCAGGGCGGGGAACCTGCTGTGGCATCACGGGAGGATATAAAGGGGAGAGACGCCCTCGCCACGAGGTCTTGTTCTTCTTCTGCATCCAGCGCCCAGGCACCTTAGGCCTGGGTGCTGGCGGTTCGGAGTTACGGCCTAGGTGCCCATGGCCTGGCCGGAGCGGTGTTGGAGTCCATCCTAGGCACCTTAAGCCTGGGGTGAGGTACTACATCGGAGGCCTGGGGCCCAGTGACTTTGACTTGGTCCTGCAAGGGCGGGATTGTCCAAGGGTTCCTGAGGTGGATGGGGCTCGTATCTGAGGCGAGGAGGCCGGAGAGGTCACCCTTCTGAAGAAACAGAGCAGCATCAACCCGTTGACAGAGGGGCCTCTGGTAACTCTCTTGGAGGGACATCTCCCCCTGATAGGGGCCACAACGCAGCGAAGGTACTCCTGTTTCTGTTCTCTGGGGTCGCTGGTAGAGACCCTGAAGGTTTAAGTTCTTTCAAAAGCCATGGGCTTTAGCAACCGCTGGTGAATCCACAGTGGTTTAGTTTACTTATCAGGATAGTGCCTCGACCTGCTCACCCCACCGTATTGAACTGTTTATTGGGTCTCAACCAGTCGGCTGGAAAAGGACTGTTTATTGGAGTGTGTTAATAAACAAGAGTTGGACCCTCTATCGGTGTGTGGAACTCTGGTTAATGGGAGCAAAGGGGAGTGTCAGTACAGTAGGACTTGGTTCTTAAAGAGACACACAGGCCCGAGGAGAATAACAGGTACTGGCCTTCACCTCACCCACAGCAATGGGGAGGACATGTGGGCCGTAGCGCATCTCACCCTCATGTACAACATACCCCTAGACCAGAAAGAGGGGGTGAGGCCGCTACACTAACATATGAGATAGACTCATTACATGCAAAGCAAGATAGTTCAAGCCGTGATTTGTCATAATTGTGATGATTATGGCTTACAGCTCATGAAAACCCCAAATCCACAATCTCAGAAAATTCGAATATTACATGCAATCAATAAAACAAGGATTGTAAAAAGAACAATATCGGACCTCTGAAAAGTATAAGCATGCATATGGACTCAGTACTTGGTTTGGGCCCCTTTTGCAGAAATTACTGCCTCAATGGGGCATGGCATGGAAGCGATCAGCCTGTGGCACTGCTGAGGTGTTATAAAAGACCAGGATGCTTCAGTTGCGGCCTTCAGCTCTTCTGAATTCTTTGGTCTCATGTCTCTCATCTTTCTCTTGGCAATGCCCCATAGATTCTCTATGGGGTTCAGGTCAGTCGAGTTTGCTGGCCAATCCAGCACAGTAATCCCTCGGTCATTGGACCAGGTTTTGGTGCTTTTGGCAGTGTGGACAGGTGCCAAGTCCTGCTGGACAATGAAGTCAGCATCCCCATAGAGCTTGTCTGCAGAAGGAATCATGAAGTGCTCCAAAATCTCCTGGTAGACTACTGCGTTGACCCTGGACTTAATGAAGCACAGTGGACCAACACCAGCAGATGACATGGCTCCCCAAATCAACACAGACTGTGGAAACTTCACACTGGACTTCAAGCATCTTGCAGTGTGTGCCTCTCAATTCTTCCTCCATAATCTGGGTCCTTGGTTACCAAATGAGATGCAAAATTTGCTCTCATCAGAAAAGAGGACTTTGGACCACTGAGCAACAGACCAGGTCTGTTTTTCTTTAGCCCAGGTAAGACGCTTCTGACGTTGTTTTTTGTTCAGGAGTGACTTGACAAGAGGAATATGGCATTTGAAGCCCATGTCCAGGATCCGTCTGTGTGCGGTGGCTCTTGATGCACTGACTCCAGCCTCAGTCCACTCCTTGTGAAAGTCCCCAACACTTTTGAATGGCCTTTTCCTAACAATCCTCTCCAGGCTGCGGTCATCCCTGCTGCTTATGCACCTTTTTCTTCCACACTTTTCCCTTCCACATAACTTTCTATTAATGTGCTTTGATACAGCACTTTGGGAACATCCAAATTCTTTTGCAATTACCTTTTGAGGCTTTTCCTCCTTATGGAGGGTGTCAATGATGGTTTTCTGCACAACTGTCAGGTCAGCAGTCTTTCCCATGAATATGATTATTACTGAACCAGAATGAGAGACCATTTAAAGGCTCAGGAACCCTTTGCAGGTGTTATGGCTTAATTATCTGATTATAGTGGGACACTTTGAACCTAGAATATTGCACCTTTTCACAATATTAAAATTTTCTGAGATTGTGGATTTGGGGTTTTCATGAGCTGTAAGCCATAATCATCATAATTTTGACAAATCACGGCTTGAACTATCTTGCTTTGCATGTAATGATTCTATCTCAGATATTAGTTTCACCTTTTAAGTTGCATTAGTGAAATAAATGAACTTTTGCACGATATTCAAATTTTTCGAGTTTCACCTGAATTCCAGCAGTCATATATTGAGCTACTAGCCAGGCCTTAAGAGTTACCCGCCACCAGTTGCCCCACCCCACCCCTACCCTTTCCTGCCCCTAAACACGCCCTCGTAAATGACCCCATGAAATGACGCTGGTAAAGGTTTTATGCAGAATTAAGTTACAAAAATAAATATTAACAACTTTAACAATATTAATTTAAAGCATATCATTGCCCATCAGTGCAGCCTCATCAGTGCCCATCAATTTAGCCTTATCAGTACAGCCTCATCAGTGCCCATCAGTGGAGTCTATCAGTGCCCATCAGTGCAGCCTCATCAGGGCCCATCAGTGTAACTTCATCAGTGCAGCCTCATCAGTGCCCATTAGTGCAGCCTCATCAGTGCCCATCAGTGCAGCTTAACAGTGCCCATTATTGCTGCCTCATCAGTGGCCATCGGTGCCGCCTCATCAGTGGCAAATAGTTTAGCCCATCAGTGCAGCCTATCAGTGTCCATCAGTGCCCATCATTGCCACCTCATTAGTGGCCATCAGTGCTGCCTTATCAGTGGCCATCAGTGCAGCTCCATCAGTGGCCATCAGTGTAGCCTCATCAGTGCCCATCAGTGCAGCCTCATCAGGGTTCATCAGTGCAGCTTATTAGTGCCCATTATTGCCACCTCTTTAGTGGCCATCGGTGCTGCCTCATCAGTGGCAATTAGTGTAGCCCATCAGTGCAGCCTATCATTGCCCATCAGTGCAGCATATCATTGCCCATCAGGGCAGCTTATCAGTGCCCATCCTTGCTGCCTCATCAGTGGCCATTGATGCTGCCTCATAAGTGCTGCCTCATCAGTGCTGCCTCATCAGTCCAATCAGTGCAGCTTATCAGTGCCCATCATTGCCGCCTCATCAGTGGCCATCAGTGCTGCCTCTACAGTGGCCATTGGTGCCGCCTCATCAGTGGCCATCAGTGCAGCCTACCAGTGCCCATTAGTGCAGCATATCAGTGCCACCTTATCAGTGGCCATCAGTGCAGCCTTATCAGTGGCCATCAGTGTAGCATATCAGTGCCCACCAGTGCAGCATATCAGTGCTGCAATACCAGTGCAGCCCCCTTAGTGCAGGTTATCGATGCCGCCTCATCAGTGGCCATCAGTGCTGCCTCATCAGTGCCAATCAGTGTAGCTTATCAGTGCCCATCATTTTCACCTCATCAGTGCCCATCAGTGCTGCCTAATCAGTGGGCATCAGTGCTGCATTATCAGTGACTATCAGTGCAGCATATCAGTGCTGCCTTATCAGTACAGGTCCATCATTGCAGCTTATCAGTGCCGCCTCATTAGTGGCCATCAGTGCCACATCATTAATTCCCATCAGTGCAGTCTTATCAGTGCCCATCAGTGCATCTCCATCAGTGCCCATCAGTGCAGCCTACCAGTGACCATCAGTGCAGCCTCATCAGTGCTTATTAGTGCCCAACAATGCAGCCTATCAGTACCCATAGGTGCAGCCTCATCAGTGCCCATAAATGCAGCAGGGATCACAGGGAGGAATCGGGAGGATTTCCAGCTGGATCACACAGAGCGGAGATCTCCCACTGTAACACAGCTTGTATGTGTGTCAAATAAAGTCCCACATACTGGACTGGCATTGAACCAGTGTGCTGTCGATTATAGGAGCCGGTCCAGGAGGCAGGAATTCGACAGTGGCCGGCGTTTCATATACAAGCTGTGTCACAGTGAGAGATCCCCACTCTGTGTGATCTGGCTAGCAATCCTCCTGAAAGTTTCCTAGCTGATCGCTTCTGGCAGAAGCAGTGCAGCCTTTTTTACATGGCTTCAGATGCCCTGTAAAAATGGCTGCACCGCTTCTGCCAGAAGCAATCAGCCAGGAAACTGTCAGCTCCACACTCGCCCTCAACTAATTTCCACTCCCAAATGTGAGCAGGTGAGTGAAAATTTTGAGGGCTGATACATTGGATAGATGATAACTAGTTAACAAGAACTGTATATCACATATAAATCCCAGGGGATTAAATAATGACTGGTCTCTCCGTTGGGTTACCCTATGTGCCTACCTCCAAGTTTCCCCCCAGGTGTCTACCATTGTGCGCTAGTCTGACTACCCTATGAGTAAGCTTCTGATCAAGTGAAATGTGTTAGTGGGTCTGTACATCAGATGGATTAGTCTGCATATTGGATGATTCAATAAAGTGTTCTGATGCTTTTAAGATGACGAGCAGTTCCTCTCCTTCCTTTCTTTGAAACCTCTGTAGAGATTACATTCATTAAGTGTTATCTTCTGACATCACACATGGACATTTGTACAATTCATTGGCCAGCTTAGCATACCAAAGCTCTATGACCTCCTGGGGAAAACGCTGGTCTATTTACCGACTATACCAATTTGCCTACCAGTGGAGACAAAGAGGAGATCACAATTATAATGTAAAAAATTTGGCTTTAGCATACTAAAAAAACTTGGCAACAGGAAATCCTTTCATTTCTTGGGAGACGTGAGATAGACCTGTTCACATCTTTGGTGGCATTGATACATACTTTTGCCAATATCTCTTGGTAATCACATATAAATATATTGATCACATACAGTATGTTCCCTAAATATATATGTAGCGGGGTCTCCATTGAGGCCCCATGGACTACGTTATCCAGAACCCCGTTTGGCACCTAAGGTGCATTATGCCGCCGCAGAGACTCATGGGTGGGGTATAAAAGGGGAGGGCGAGGCTAAGCCCGGCCTCTTTGGACACTGCGCTGCTAGCAAGAGGACTCCCTGTGCGGACCTGCTACAAGTGTAAGGCCCGAGGCCTGGGCCTTGCGCATATCCAAAGAGCCTTCCACCCCACTGCGGAGCCTGTGTGGCACCTGATATCTACTTGCCTCGCGGACATCAGTTGGACCAGAGACCCGGCTGTTGCAGACCCTGTGTGCAGAGACACAGCGGTGGGAGTCCCGGACTAGGATTGAGTCCGGAGGGGTGAGAGAGCACCTGCTCACAACTATAACTGAGTACATTTGTTAGGCCTATTGACTGCCTTGGCCCATCATGTTATACTTGCTGTCCTGACAGGAGACTAGTTGCAGAACTGAGATATATAGTCTCCGCACAGTTGTTTCTATTACTATAAACCGTTATTGGATTACAAATTACTGTTCCTGTATGTGCACCACCGATCATCTTGCATGCGAAGATTCTTCACTGTAAGACTGAGCTTTAACTGAGTCAGGCCTGACTTGGAGGTTAGAACTTTATTGAGCGCCATATTGCTCACGGGGAGGATAGCTACATGTGGTGTGGATCTCTTTATATACTATAGTTGACTAGTGTTATTATTACTGCAGGGCTCTGCATGTATGTGCTGTATTGTATTGATCGTTGACTTTTATATCCGAGTAAATCTGTTATAGTTAATGCTTCCGGTAGTAGTTTCCATTACTATACTTTACAACTGTTTGGATTATTGTGGGATTGTTCATGGACAGGTATAGAGCTATACTAATATACCACCCCTAGACTAGCTGTGCCAGAGGAGGGTTGAGCAGATTGCCGGGGGTTGGCTGTGCTGTGTACAGGGCCCGAAACAAAACCAGCGGCTCTCTTAGTTTGGGGGTATCGCTACATATATTTTTCCTATTGAGCATTGTAATTTCTTACCGATGTGACTTCTTTTGCTACAATTATTAATCATGGGAACATTTGTATAGGAACAATGTTCACACACATCTTTGCCAACTAGTTCCATTACCATTTGGAAGGATGATAAGCTGGGACAGGATAATGGCGGTGGTTGGAGACTGCGGACATGGTACAAGAGGTGGTTGGAGGCTGTAGACATGATACAGGAGGTGGTTGGAGACTGCGGAGTGCGGGCATGGTACAAGAGGTGGTTGGAGGCTGCAGGACATGATTCAGGAGGTGGTTGGAGGCTGCAGAATGTGGGCATGATACAAGAGGTGGTTGGTGGCTGCAGACATGATACCAGAGGTGGTTGGAGGCTACGGAGTGCGAACATGGTACAAGAGGTGGTTAGAGGCTACTGACATGATAAAGGAGGTGGTTGAAGGCTGTGGAGTGCGTGCATGGTACCAGAGGTGTTTGGAGGCTGCAGACAGGATACAGGAGGTGGTTAGAGGCTGCGGACATGGTACAGGAGGTGGTTGGAGGCTGGGGGCATGGTACAAGAGGTGGTTAAAGGCTGCAGACAGGATTTCAGAAGGTTTTTGGAGGATGCAGATAAGATACAGGAGGTGGTTAGAGGCTGCGGACATGATACAGGAAGTGGTTGGAGGCTGCGGATATGGTACAGGAGGGTGTTGGAAGCTGCGGACATGGTACAAGAGGTGGTTAGAGGCTTCAGACAGGATATAGGAGGTGGTTGGAGGTTGCGGACATGATACAGGAGGTGGTTGGAGGCTGTGGAGATGGTACAAGAGGTGGTTGGAAGCTGCGGACATGATACAGAAGGTAGTTGAAGGCTGTGAACATGATACAGGAGGTGGTTGGAGGCTGTGGACATGATACAGGAGGTGGTTGGAGGATGAGGACATCACATACTGAAAATATAGCAGCCATGGATGGATGGATGGTGCAGGGGTCCGATTTCCAGGACTCAGCATGGCTGTGTTTACACTGGAGTGGTGTGAGTCTCTATCCAGCAGCCATGGATGGATCCAGACCACTCCATTGTAAGCACAGCCACACTGAGTCCTGGAGACCGGACCCCTGCACCATCCATCATGGATGATGCAGGGGTCCGGTCTCCGTGTGGCCATGCTTACAGTGGCGTGGTGGTGGTGGGAGTCCCCACAGGCTCCAGCCTGGGTCCCGTCTCTGGGTCGGGAGGCATGTCCGCTGATATGCTGCTGACTCCGAGGCAACCGAGTGCCAACTGCTGTCCATTTAAAAATGGTGCCATGTGGCGCCATTACATCACTAGCTCACCACGCATGTGCCCGCTCAGCCAAAATTGGCCGAGCATGTACATGCTTGCCCAAGCCCGGCAGTCTTTGAAACTACGCATATTCCAATGTCGGCCCGCAGCCATATTTTTCACAGGCAGTTGCGACCCTAAACGGTCATTTACAGGCAGCTCAAAAAATGGATTGAAATTTACAGGCTGCTCATAAATTTAGGGGCGGTTGGCAACAATACTGTGCGGACAACTTGCTTCGGGGGGGGGGTTGAGCACTTGCCCCCCCATGCGGACGCCCATGGAGATGGTAGACTTCATATTGAACAGTATTTGATTTATATTACAACATAACTATTTCATTGTTGGCAATTTAGTCTTCCTGCATAAGGTTGGCATAGCTATGGGATTGAGGTTCTTACCCAAATTTTGCAAGTGTTTTATGGCATTTTGGGAATCCATTTTCATTTGGGAGGCTTGTGACAGACCCAACTGGGACAGGGGCTTTTGGAGTGGACTTCTGGGTATCCTCTTGCCTACTGACTATGGGCCCTGGCATTTGAGGGAGCTACAAACATTCAGGAGGATGTCCTGTTATATAATGCAAGATGACATGCATTTACCACATTTAACAGTCAAGGAAGCCATGATGGTCTCTGCCAACTTGAAACTCAGTGAGAAGATGGATGTTAAAAGAATGCTGATTAATGAGAGTTGGACAACCCTGGGTCTTCTTGAATGCTGGGGACTGTTGCCAGACTGTCTGGGGTGGGCACTCCCTGATTAATCAAGGTTTGTCTAGATGATTAGCTGTTAATTAGTTTACTGGTTAATTAGATCACTATTAGCTGTTAGATGATAACGAGATATGGTTTGGAGGGTAGGATACATTGTATAACATTTAGCAGAGGCACCCAGGTGGGGTGCCAGGCAGTCCTTCACAAGGATGATAAGCTTGGTTGCAGTTCTCATTCTATGGTGAAGGTATATAGACAATATTTTATTCCTTTGGAAGGATTCTCAAACAGATTGAGATGCATTTTTACCTGCATTTTAACTTTATCATTTTAATTGTGTATTTTTGTTTTTACTCTTACATAAAGTTATGAAGAAATAAACTTTTTGGATCTTTATAAAAGATTGTCAAATTATCACAGAAAACCAGTGAATGATAATAGTTCTACTTTAGTGCAATGCATCACAACAAAATGCAACGCTCGTGCTAAATGTCCACAAATACCCACAAACACCCTCTGAAAAAAGCCTTTCTAGAAGAGTGGGGTCTTTTCACAAACGAGAGGGACAAACACCATATTAATGAGATTTCCAACAAGCTGATTTAGGGGGTGATGGTCAGGTGTACAGTAATCTTTGGCCATATAGTGTATCACTGGCTGAGAATCTATGGTTCACACCAGCTATAGTGTGCCTGTTCTAGGTACAGGGGGCATCAGGACAGTTGATGGAAACATGGCCCTTTGATCTGGAAAAGTTGCGATGACCAAGGGTGACTAGGTTTGTGTGTTTGTAAAGTGAATACATTTTTTATAAATAGAATATAAATTTTTTGCAAGGCACCTATTTTTTTTTTATCTGGGGGTGACTTGCAGTGCACCACAGGAAGGTGTGAAGCCCAACTCTGTCCAAAATATTTTGGGAAGGAGATGGGGAAATTGCCTCCCTTGGCAAGTGGCCACCAGAATAGTGAGGGAAAAATCCAACGTAAACATGGATTAAGAATGTGAATTTCCAACCTTTCCCTACTCTACCCAAAGTTTAAAATAAAGTTTACTGATGAAAACGGTTGGTGCATTATACTGTATATCTAACTATGTATGCCTGTGTGGAAACTATTTTATATCTACATAACAACTGTGAAATATATTATTGCACCACTTTTTTGTTCCTCTTGAAATGAAAAAAAAGTTGGGGCTGAAAATACATTTTAATGTGCAATAAAGCGCAAAAAAAAAAAAAATGGTTTTGTTAATCTGAACTCCCCTTAGAATAGTGAACTACATAGGTTTACCACTTCTACCTGTTGTCAATATTTCCCCTTGTGCGTTCCTATAATATGGAAATACATAATGAGATATATATATATATATATATATATATATATATATATATGGTATGTGCATTTTTTTTAATATGACAGTTTTGTTTATACTACAAAATCAGAAGGCAGGTTTTATTGATGATTGATAGACATGTGCACAACAAATGTTCGTTTAGTTTGGTTTCGTTTCTGCTAGTTTCCATTGATTCGTATAGATTCGTAATTTCGTAAGACGTGCGTTATCGTATTCGGACTCTTTCGTATTTCCGTAATGGTTTTTTTTCCGTTGATTCGTTTTTCCGTTAGTTTAATTTTCGTTGATTCGAAATTCGCATTTTTCGTTATATTTTATATTCGGCCGCGTTCGTATTTTCTTAAGAACTATATTTTCGTTGATTTGCAATGATTCGTATTTCCGTGTCTAATTTCCGTTGATTGGAAAATTGTACTTTTGTAGATTTAATTACATTCGTACTTTCGTTAGAATACATTTTCCGTTTATTCTAAACACTACTTGTCGTAATTTTTTAATTCGTACTTTCGTGAGATTGACCGGCTCATTTATTCGTACTTTCGTATCATTGTTTTCGTAGATTCGTAATCGGGGCATAATTCGTAATATAGAAACTAGATTCTAGACAAAGTATGCTTAAGAAACAAAGAATTTCTCGCTCAAAAGTCACAAGTTAACTCACAAATCCACCAAAACAGTGCCACCTACCCAACCACACCCTATCTGGACTCTGGATGGAATGCACTGCAGTCTAACACAGAAAAACACACAAGGGAATAAGAAACAAGCTCATTGGGGGAAGGGACAACCTCTTCAGGGGAAGGGACAAGCTTATTGGCTAACATCCAGAAATATTTCAGAACTAACGAATTTGTTGCTTTGATTTTCCTTTTCCGAATATTCGTAATTTAGTTGTTTTGTTTTTTTTCCGTTCATTTTGATTTTCGTTATTTTGAATCTTTGTTCGGTATTTTCGGTATTTTCGTTGTTTTGATTTCCGTTTTCCGAATATTCGTAATTTCGAGTTTTCGTTCATTTTGATTTTCGTTATTTTGAATTTTTGTTCGGTATTTTCGTTGTTTATATGTTTTCGTTTTTTTCACTCTTTCGTATTTCCGCTGTTTCTAATTTAATAATTTCGTATTTTCGTTGTTTTCCATATTCGTTCTTTTCGACATATTCGTTAATTAGTAAACGAAAAACGAATTAACGAATTTTGACGAATAACGAATTCGTAACTAAACGAATTGCACATGTCTAATGATTGATAAACTGCTGAAATGTGATAGTTGCATAGTTATAGTTGATAGTTTTCTAAGTTTTCTTCTTTAAGACCTCAAAAGCCAAAACTCCCTTACAAATGAAAGTGACAAAATTTTAAAATCTAGTGATAGAAAACTCGCAGATGATAAGACGTGCAGATGCACAAACAATGTCATTCCATCTTCCTGTATTTTGCATCTCTACACAATTCTCCTGTCTGCCTTCAAAATTATTGGGTTCATTTACATTCCAGTTGGTGAAGGAGATCGCCTCACCGGCTGGATATCTATACGTCCCAAGTTCCTCAAGTTCATTTATTCCAAGATAAGAAGAAACACCGTACTGAATGGTGATGAACCGTATGGCTTCGTTCTCTTCAGCATTCCTTGGAGAGGCCATTTGACCTCCCGCTTTTGTGCACCTTTCTCTAGCAATGTCAAAATTGCCTTGGTCACCATCTGAGAGGTAGATTTTGTCACCACTTGTAGCTCTTCCTTTGAAAAATAGAAATGCTGCAATAGAAAGAGAAGATAAAAAAATATTTTTAATCACAAGATAATATACTATCACAATGATGTACAAGTATCTTCACCGCAAACAAAATGAAAAATGTTGGTGGTGGTGGGCTGGCACTTAAAGTGGAACTCTAACCATAACAACTTGATAAAAAATAAGGTTCTTTAGTAGGGAACATACATTCCACATTAATATTTATGTTAAAATTAGTGTGTGCTGGAAATTGCCTCCAGCATTGTTCCTGTTTCTTCTTGCTGGAGTCTTCCATTTTGCTGAATCCCAGAGCCCCTGAACCGCAGTAAATCTTAGGCTGTCAGCAAATCGGCCTCTACAAATTCAGCACAGTGCCTAAAAATAGAGAGCAACAGAGCATGTGCAAAGCAGAGTGCATTAATGCATTTTAAACACTTATTTTTAATGTTTTACTTAGCTATACCTGGGGTGCCAGGGGCCAGCCTGAAGTCATCTAGCTGGACTTAATTTTCTGACTAAAGTTCCACTTTGGGTCAACCTGTTGCTATAACTTGCTTTTAGCCAAATCATGACCCAACACATTACTAATAAATTCTAAAATCTGATGTATCCAGTGTTGCCTGTTCCTATCCACATATAAGCTTATGGATTCCCCTGAAATTCCCATGAGATGTATAATGGTTATATACAGCAAAATTAAAGTGGTTCTAAAGGCAGAAGGTGTTTTACCCTAATGCATTCTATGCATTAAGATAAAAAAAACTTGTGTGCAGCAGCCCCCCTAATACTTACCTGAGCCATATCTCGATCCAGCGATGTTACACGAGAGCCTCGGCTGTTTGGGGACTCTACCTCTGAGACAGAAGCAAATGCCACTGGCTCCGGCTGCTGTCAATCAAAGTCAGTGAGCCAATGAGGAGAGAAAGGGGGCAGGGCCAAGCCACAGCTCCACGTCTGAATAGACACACAGAGCAGTGGCTCGGCTCGGGTGTTCCCATGGCAAGCTGCTTGGTGTGGGAGCACTCGGCAGGGGGGTGTGGCAAGGAGGGCTGTCAGGGGACCAGAGAAGAGGAGGATCTGGGCTGCTCTGTGCAAAACCACTACACGGAGCAGAAGAACAGAACATGTTTGTTATTTTTAAACAAAAAAAACAAGACTTTAATATCACTTTAAAGTGATCGAAACATAAAGAACCCAACATATTAACATATTCTTATTAAGAACGAGATATGTCTCCATGGTCCAACTTAGATTCAGTCTCTTAGCTCAGATTCTCAATAGAACACTTTAAAGTGCCCATCTAATTTTTTTCCAACAAATCTTTGTTTCTTCTTACCTGTTTGCAGTTGTTTTTGTTGTTCATCCAAGGCTTTGACTTTCTCTTGGAGATCCTCACACACTGCGCAAAGAGGACTTGATACTGTTGAAGGATTGATAAATGGGTCAATGAGGTCAATTCTGTACCTACTGAAAATATATATTCATTGTTTTTAATTTAACTTAAGAATTTTTTACCATATATATTCGAGTATAAGCCGACCCGAATATAAGCCGAGGCACCTAATTTTACCACAAAAAACTGGAAAAACTTATTGACTCAAGTACAAGCCTGGGGGGGAATGCAGCAGCTACTGTAAGTGGAAAAGAGGGTCAACAATGCCCATCTGCAGCCTCACTGTGCCCATTTGCCGCCTCACTGTGCCCATTTGCAGCCTCACTGTGCCCATTTGCAGCCTCACTGTGCCCATATGCAGCCTCACTGTGCCCATATGCAGCCTCACTGTGCCCATTTTCAAAGGTTGAAGTGGTGGGTGCCCAGGGTCAAAGGTTGAAGCGGTGGGTACATAGCCCTGCTGTAAAAGAATACAGAGTATGTATGCCCAACTCTATCCACCCCTACCCATATACAGCCAGCCAAGGGGCCCCACACACAGCTGTCAGCACGTGTGTTCCCTTACAGCAAACTGTAGGCCAGGCAGCTTCCAATACTCTCCACCCCCCTCCATTTCTCCCAGAGCTGACAGGAACGATATAGAGGATTAATAAAGTGAAAGCACAGAGGGGTTTCTTAACTCCCCAGGTCCGCTGCAGCTGTACATAAGAAGAAAGACAACTCTCTCCATTATTTCCTTACTTTATTCCAGGCCGCAGCTCACGGAAGGCTTGTCTCTATGGTAACCTTAACGCCAAGCCAGGTTTCATCACTGCTGCTAGACCTCGTCTCCGCGGCTACCGCGCTTCCCACCACAGCAACTTGAGCCCAATGTACTCCAGTGCCTGACGTCTCCAGTCAGCAGTGGATGCGGGTGGGTGCTCCCCTCACGCTAGTAACGGGACAATAGATTTCCTGTCTGCTCTACTGTTTACAGTCCGCGCTGTCCACTGAAACAAAGCTCTGCCTCCTCCTCATCACGGGGGGACCAGGAGGAGGCGGGACGCCGTAGACCGCGCGGACATCCTATACACACAGCCCCGACTGACACCTGACTTGAGTATAAGCCGAGGGGGGCATTTTCAGCACAAAAAAAATGTGCTGAAAAACTCGGCTTATACTCGAGTATATACGGTAAATTGTTTTTGAAAATTATGGGTACCCACTTTTGATGTTCAACCAATCACCTCATTCACTGGAGATCCCATGCACTATGGCACAGCATTGTGGCTCTATGTCACAGTATAAAGCAGTGGTCTCCAAACTTCAGCCGAGAGCCAGAAGTGGCCCTTTGCTTGCTTTTATCTGGCCCTTGGGGCACCTTTTCATTCACTGATACCAACGATAGAGCACAATTCCTCCCAGTGACACCAACGATGGGGCACAATTCCTCCCAGTGACACCAATGATGGGGCACAATTCCTCCCAGTGACACCAACGATGGGTCACAATTCCTCCCAGTGACACCAACGATGGGTCACAATTCCTCCCAGTGACACCAACGATGGGGCACAATTCCTCCCAGTGACACCAACGATGGGTCACAATTCCTCCCAGTGACGCCAACGATGGGGCACAATTCCTACCAATGAAACAACAAAGTGGCACAACTCTTTCCAATGACACAAACGATGGAGCACAATTCCTACCAATTATATCATAATGGGGCCTAAAGACACCAATGATGGGGCACAATTCCTACCAATGACACAAACGATGGGGCACAATTCCTCTCACTGACACCAAACATGGAGCCATTGCTTATTCCAACTGAGGACTTTGTTTATTCCAACTGGGACATTTTCTACTCCTGATGGCCACAGTCCGGCCCCCCTTAAGTCTGAAGGACAGTAAACTGGCCCATTGTTTAGAAAGTTTGAGGACCCCTGGTATAGAGCAACTAATGAAGTGCTACAATTCCAAAATCTCATAAGGATAGACAGGAGGAGATCAAAACATCTGTGCCCTGGACTCGCGTAGTACTAAACATCTAAAATCCAATGAAGAGAGTAAAAATCCAGCACCAGGATGTCTTGGTATTAAAAATTGGTATTTGTATTTAATCCAACAAGCCATAAAAAGGAATCAATTCCTAAAAATTCCTGTACATTTTTAGGAATTGATTCCTCTTTTTGGTTTGATGGATTTAATAAAGATATCAAATTTTAATACCAAGACATCCAGGTGCTGGATTTTTACTCTCTTCTATGTCACAGTATGCCTACAGAAGACTGCTGGCTATTTTCAATGGGGGCTGTAAAAATGACCATTTTATATTAGCCTTAAGTAAGCCTGTTCTATATCCATACAGGCAAATTAGCAAGTTCACTTGTTACCCCCTTGCCTATATTCCCTTTAAATCTGCTCCAGACGCCCGACAAGGCTAAGTGAAATAACCCATACATCCAAGTATGGTTTTATGGAATCCATAGCTCCGTTCGTGAGGTGTTCCCTCATTTATGGCTGCTATGAGGGGCCAGCAGGTGCTGTACATAGGTTCCTGAGAACATCACAGCACCCAGCCTCAGTACTCCTCAGAAGATCTCTCAGCCTTGATGTGAGCAGTGATCAGATTTATGGCTCTTTTTTAATTCCTTAAAAAGGAAGTCTTATGCCGCGTACACACGGTCGGAATTTCCATCAACAAATGTTCGATGTGAGCTTTTCGTCGGAAATTCCGACCGTGTGTAGCCATTTCCAACACACAAAAGTGCTACGCATGCTCTGAATCAATGTGACGCATGCTCGGAATAATTGTACTTCATTTTTCTCAGCTCGTCGTAGTGTTGTACGTCTCCGTTCTTGCCATCGGAATTTCCGAGCAACATTTGTGCGACTGTGTGTGTGCAAGACAAGTTTGAGCCAACATCCGACGGAAAAACCAACCACAGTTTTGTTGTCGGAAACTCTGATCGTGTGTACGCAGCATTACTTTTTGTATCTAGCATGGTTTAGGACTTCTGGAAGTTGGAACAGTGCCAGGAATAGGACCTTTGCTTATGGCCGTACAATCTAATGTCAGTGACCAAAAGTTGAAGAGATTTCTTCTTTAGTGGCAGCAACGTCCATTCACAGTTGGGGAGATCAGATTACACAGATTACAAATTGAGTCAAGCAGAGGGACCCCCCACCTCACAATTTACTAAATTCTCCTGACTTTACAGTTTCTTTTTAAAACAAACCATCTGGCTTTTTCGGCTGTACACAAGCTGATTCTACGCACACAGCCAGTGCTGGGCTTTTCTTTTACAGAATTTTTTTCAAAGAATCATGCATGCTAATCCTTTTATCCGACGTAAATGTTTTTCAGAGAAATTTTTGTAAAAGGTTTTATTCGAAAAGAACTCAACGGTACCCAGATTCACGAATTCAATCCAGAAACAGCCAACCTTTGCTGGAGATGTGCTAGAGAGCCTGGCACGCTTCTTCACATATGGTGGTCATGCCCATAGAAGTGACCTATCACGAAACGCGTAGGGCGGACCGAGCGGCGTGGTGACGTCATCCCCTTACTGCTCGATCTCTGAGGATGGGTTTGCTCGTTGGTGTCCGGCCGGCACCGCGAGCTTAAGGCTGTACCTTTCAACTTTGTTGTAAGTTTTTTATCTACTTTTTTATGCAAATAAACCCAAAGATTTTACACCAGCAAGGTATCCTTCTCCTCTCTTGCATGTTACTACTGTAGATCTATTGCTTTTTACTGTGGAAGTGTTGAATGAAGAGCTGGCTATAAGAGTCATTATCAACCAACTGGGATCATTCATATGCGGTCTGAGGTCCTCTGTAACAAGGGACCAACTAGTTCCGGTAAGCTGCTGATCTGATTATGGTGGTGGATGTCACTCTTCAGACAAACAGGGTGGAAATCTGGAATTTATTTTCTGCACGGGTGTTTTTATGGACTTTAATATTATTAATTTTGCACATATGGATTGATGCTTCAGTGTGTCACATTTGGAACTCATTTATACGTTTGTTTATTATTCATTTATTCATTCATTTCATTCATTTTTTGTATATGTGTCTTTTCATATCCAATTAGTTTTTTTTTTTGGTATATGTCTTTAGGTTGGAGGTTTGTTCACCAATATATTTTTGTGCAGGGGTTACCATCAAGGGATTTATGCACTTTATGTGTGTGGTGAATCGAGCACGACAAATCTTTGTCCATCCAATTTAGTTTTTGAGTTTAGCGCTACTATATTTTTTCTTTTTCCTTGAACATACATACCTCCATGACCTCTTTCCGTATCCCTGAGTTCTTTCTCCCTGTGAGACCTTATACCTCCTTTGCTCCCTCTTTTCTGGGAGAGGTTAGATATGGAAGGAACCACACACCAAAGACATTCATTAGCCGCTTCCCGGCCGCCCCAAAGCACATTTACTGCTACAGGGGGTAGCAGTAAATCAAAGCGCAGAATCACGTGTATTTATACGTGATCCTGCACTTCCGGGTTTTGGGCACGAGTGCGCGCCACCGGTGGCACGCTCCCGCTCTGATTTTACACAGCGGGAGCTGATCAGCGGGTCCCGTGGACCTGATGTCCACCTGCACCTGCTGATCATTCAGAACACAGGCAGAACGGTGGTCTTTGTAAACAAGGCAGATTGCAGTTCTGTCAGTATAGACTGATCGCTGTCATTACTAGTAAAAAAATTAAAAAAGATCCCACGGTTTGTAGACGCTATAACATTTGCGCAAACCAATCAATATACGCTTATTGGGATTTTTTTTTTTACCAAAAACATGTAGCAGAATGCATATTGGCCTACATTTATGAAGAAATTAGATGTTTTACATTTTTTTATTGGATATGTTTTATAGCAGAAAGTAAAAAATCGTTTGTTGTTTTTTCAAAATTGACAGTCGTTTTTTGTTTATAGCACAAAAATAAAAAAACCAGTGGTGATCTATTAACACCAAAAGAAGGCTCTCTTTGTAGGAGATAGATTCTATTCGGGTACAGTGTCGCACAACCACCCAATTGGCAGTTAAAGTAACGCAGTGCCGTATCGCAAAAAAATAGCCTGGTCATGAAGAGGGGTAAATCTTCCAAAGGTGAAGTGGTTAAAGAAATTTGCAAATCCTTTTACCACCCCTTACCAACCTCCCCCTCCTCCTCTTTCTGCCCTCCGTCCCTCCTCTCCTATCTCTTGTTCTTTTCTTTAATCCTAGTAATCTACTCTCCCCCACCCCAATTAAAATAAAGTCAACTGCACGTCTATTTCACCCTTGCCGCATATCCCTGATGGGACGGTTTGACCCCTCTACGTTGGGTGATGATCGTTTCCATACAGCTTCTTTTTGCATTATGTCACAATGAGATTCCAGATATCTTAGTGTTTCTAAACCCACAACAGTAAAATTAGTCTGTATATGCAGTAAAGCGTGCTTGTTATACTCACTGTGAAACCTAAAGTGATTGTAAAGTCTCGTTTTTTTTTTTCTATTAAAATAACAAACATGTGTATACTTACCTGCTCTATGTAATGGTTTTGCACAGGGCATCCTGGATCCTCCTCTTCTCAGGTCCGTGGCTGGAGCTCCTGGCCCCTCCCTCCTGTTGAGTGCCCCCACAGCAAGCAGCTTGCTATGGGGGCACCTGAGCCGAGCCACTGCTCTGTGTGTTCATTCAGACATGGAGCCGGGGCACCCCTCTCTCTCCTAATTGGCTAAGTGAGTTTGATTGACAGCAGCAGGAGCAAAGGCGCCGCTGCTATCTCTCAAACAATCAGGAGGGAAAGTGCCAGACTGACGAGGCACTCGTGGACATCGCTGGATAGAGATGAGTATTAGGGGGGCTGGGGCTGCTGCACACAGAAGGCTTTTTATCTTAATGCATAGAATGCATTAGGATAAAAAACCTTCTTACTTTACAACCACTTAAAGTGGTTGTTAACCCACCAATGTATCTTTACATAATCCTCTCTGTTTTTGTATGTAATGGCCCCCTGTGACTGTGCTTTATAAAATATAATGTTGTATATACCTTGTTTACAGAGCGCTGATCTGCGCTCATTGACCCACCTCTCTCTCCTTTCTCAGCCCGACAGATGTAGCAGGCGGGGCCGGGAATCCCCCGCTGATGTCGGGCAGGAGGGGAGGAAGAGAGGAGAGAGGCGGCCCCGACCGCTGCATCTGTCGGGCCGAGAGAGGAGAGAGAGACGGGTCAAAGAGTGCAGATCAGCTCTCTGTAAACAAGGTATATACAGCATTATTTTTATAAAGCACAGTCACAGGGGGCCATTACATAAAAAAAAAAAACAGAGAGGATTATATAAAAAAGAAACAGTAATTTGAGCAGCAGGGCGGGAGGGGGCGGTGTGGACACGGTGCTGACTGGCAGAGAGGGGAGAGGGGAGAGGATGGAGGAGAGGACACAGGAGACACAGAGGAGGGCTGTGGCTGACGGAGGCACGTACGCTGACAATGGTGTCAGGGCTCAGCACCCTAATATATCAGGGTCAGTGTACAGAGGGGAAGGTATAAACTAGCCGGATCAGCCAGGTTTTACAGGTGATACAGGGGGCCAAATAACACAGCACAAGCACTGCGCTGTATAACATGCTTTATAGGAACATGATCTTTTTTTTTTTCAATATATCTTTATTTATTTTTTTGAGTTAACAAACTCTTTAAGGAGTTCATCCTCCCCATTGTGTAAAAAGGCTGTTTGACCCACTCCTTTTACTGTCCCCAATCCATCTTCTGATAGCACAAAGCCTTGGGGACACTCTTCACATGCTCAGCTTGGTGTGTATTGCTAGAATTTTTTTTTTTTTTTTTTGGGAGAGTGCATGTGATCAGCACAGGGCCAATCAGCACTGTCCAGACAGATGGCCAGGGGTCCTGTAGCCTCATAGGACAGTCAGGGGAGAATGAAAACTATTCCTACAAGCTTTAACCAGACACTGATAGAAGTCACAAGACTGCTATATACTGCTGATGAGAAAAAGTATTCAGCAGTTTATATTTACTAAAATAATTGCATTTCCATATTTTGTGTACTGTGGGAGACCAGATATAGTGAATGCAGGGTCCTGGGTTTAGTAACACTTTAACGTTTTAACCGCTGTGTATTTGCCCCTTCTACAGATTTGACCTGTGTTATCTTTTGCGTATTTCTTCCTGTGAACCCTTTGAAATAGTCCACTGTTCTGAGTCATGTGCTGTAATTAGGTATCTTTAATTGGCACTTACTCTCTCTTTGACTTATTGTTACTTGGAAAAAAGAATAGGGACCAAGTCAGCAGAAATAAAAGCCTGAGTATCTTAAAAAGAACTTAAGAGGGACACCACAAGCCTAACAGAGGTTCTAACCTTTCCCTGTACAAAGCTGAAAGAATAAAAAAAATTCAGAGCTTCACTTCCAATTATAGACCTCTTGAGCACAATGCTCCTTCCAACCTGAATTCTTGCAGACTCCTGGTGGTCCTGGTGTCCTTTTGGTCCCAGCAATCCAGGGCCGTGCAGCCGCATATTTGCATTTGTTAGTGTGAATACAGCTGTGCCGAGGGTGCGCACCCTAAGCGCTCCCAACACAGTTTCGGGTGGCTAACAAAAAGCTCCTGATCGCTAGTTGTGATAGGGAGCTTTCCGATCATGTGACCGCCATGACAGCCAATCACGGCAGTCACATAATCATAAAACCCGCCTCCTGCCATCCTACACCCCTTAAAAGGCGGGGAGGTGGCAGCTCCAAGGGGTTAATTATAGTATACAATTTAGCACAGAGAAAGTAAGGCAACCTGGGGCATCCTTTTATTAGCCCAACTTTGGACTCGCCAACCCCTCAGTATCCCCCCCCCCACCTTTGGAGCTCCTCGTTATTTAAAAAAAAAATGATCTGTTCAGGGTCAATCATACATACAGCTGGTAAAATAAAAAAACACGTCACTATTTTTCTAGGCAAATATATTTCTAAAGGTGCTATTGAAATTAAATGTTCACCACATGTCGGTAACAACCCTTGCCATCCACACATACAAAGAAACCAAAACAAATAAATTCAGAAATTAAGTTATGTGTAATAAAATGGAATGACACAGGGAAAAAGTATTAAACACATGAAGAAATAAAGGTACAAAAAGGCATGGAAAGCCAAGACACCAGCTGAAACCTAGCAGTAATTAGAAAGCAATCCTGCCCCTTGTCAGTGCAAATTAATATCAGCTGGTTCAGTTTCAACTGATGGCCTAAAAAAGGTGTCTCATTACCAGGGTGTCACACAAACATCTCATGATGGGTAAAAGCAAAGAGCTCTCTCAAGACCTTTGCAAACTTATTGTTGCAAAACATACTGATGTCATTGGTTACGGAAGGATTTCTAAATTTCTGAATGTTCCAGTGAGCACTGTTGGGGCCATAATCCGGAAGTGGAAAGAACATAATTTCACCATAAACCAGCTACAACTGGGTGCTCCTTGCAAGATTTCTGACAGAAGAGTGAAAAGAATTATCAGAAGAGTTGTCCAAGAGCCAAGAACCACTTGTGGAGCGCTTCAAAGAAACCTGGAATTAGCAGGTACAATTGTTTCACAGAAAACAAAAAGTAACGCACTCAAACGCCATGGCCTGTATGCATGCTCACCACGCAAGACTAAATTTCTGAAGAAAAAGCATGTTGAAGCTCGTTTAAAGTTTTCTGCACAACATTTAGACAAGTCTGTGAAATTCTGGGAGAATATCGTCTGGTCAGATGAGACCAAAATTGAACCCTTTTGGATGCCATAATACACACCATGTTTGGAAGTCAAATAGCAATGCACATCACCCCATAAACACCCCAATACCAACAATGAAGTTTGGAGGTGGGAACATCATGGTGTGGGGCTGTTTTTCGGCATACGGTACTAGCAAACGTCATGTGATTAAAGGAAGGATGAATGGAAAAATGTACCAAGACATTCTTGATAATAATCTGCTACCATCTACCAGGATGATGAAGATGAAATGAGGGAGGACATTTCAGCAAGATAATGATCCCAAATACAAAGCCAAGGAAACTCTCAATTGGTTTCAAAGAAAGAAAATAAAGCTGCTAGAATGGCCCAGCCAATCACCTGACTTGAATCCAAGAACTAAAGATCAGAATTCATAAAAGAGGCCTACAAAACCTTCAAGATTTGAAGACTGTTTGTGTGGAAGAATGGACCAAAGTCACACCTGACAAATGCATGTGACTAGTTTCTCCATACAGGAGGCGTCTTGAAGCTGTCATTACCAGCAAAGGATTTTGTACGAAGTACTAAATACATTTCAGTTGATGTGTTTTTTTTTTTCGCTGTGTAATTCCATTTTATTACACATAACTTCATTTCTGAACTTACTGTATTTGTTTTGGTTTCTTTGTATGTATGGATTGCATGGGTTGTTACCAACATGTGGTGAACATTTCATGTCAATAGCACCTTTAGAAACATATATATATATATGGCATTTATTCTCAGAGAAAAGGTGAATGAACTCCACCTTTCCAAGTCACCCTTTCTCCACCCTTACCCACCTCTCAGCACCGTTCCTTGGTCCTCCCCCTTACCACCTCCCATTACTGCCCTTTTAGAGAATACAGAAACAAGTATAATTTTGTGGTGATAAGTCATTTGTATGGAATTTGGTAATGATAACAGAAAAAGCAGTAAAATGGGTCCCCTGTAGCCAGTGGCAATAGAGCCCCCATCCAGCAACAATAGATTCCCCAACAACAATGCACCACCCAAAACAAAAATCCCCCAGCAGCAACAATAGATTTCCAACAGCAACAACAGATCTCCCCACAGCCAGCATCAATAGACTCTCCAGCAGCCAGCAAAAATAGCCCCCCCTCCCTCAACAGTAGATCTCTCCCAGCACTAGCTGACCCCTGAGCAATATAAGACCCACCCTGAGCAACAATAGACCCCTCGGGAAAAATAGATCCCCTCCAGCTGGAATAGATCCCCCTGCAGCCAGCATCAATAGACCCTGCAGCACACCCAAGCACCCCTTGCAATTACATACAGTCAGTGCCGTTGGTGCCATAACTGCGTTCCCCATGTTCACGCAGAAAAAAAAGCTATATATATATATATATATATATATATATATGGAGAGAGAGAGAGAGAGCTTTTTTCATATATACTATATATATATATATATATATATATATATATACAGTATCTCACAAAAGTGAGTACACACCTCATATTTTTTTATATATTTTATTATATATCTTTTTTAATGTGACAACAAGAAATGACACTTTGCTACAATGTAAAGTAGTGAGTGTACAGCTTGTATAACAGTGTAAATTTGCTGTCCCCTCAAAATAACTCAACACACAGCCATTAATGTCTAAACCAATGGCAACAAAAGTGAGTGAAAGTGAAAATGTCCAAATTGGGCCCAAAGTGTCAATATTTTGCGTGGCCACCATTATTTTCCAGCACTGCCTTAACCCTCATGGAGTTCACCAGAGCTTCACAGGTTGCCACTGGAGTCCTCTTCCACTTCTCCATGATGACACTCCACACCTTCCATTTGAGGATGCCCACAGATGCTCAATAGGCTTTAGGTCAGGAGATATGCTTGGCCAGTCCATCACCATTACCCTCAGCTTCTTTAGCAAGGCAGTGGATGTTTTGGAAGTGTGTTTGGGGTCTTTATCATGTTGGAATACTGCCCTGTGGCCCAGTCTCTGAAGGGAGGGGATCATGCTCTGCTTCAGTATGTCACAGTACATGTTGGCATTCATGGTTCCCTCAATGAACTGTAGCTCCCCAGTGCTGGCAGCACTCATGCAGCCCCAGACCATGACACTCCCACCACCATGCTTGACTGTAGGCAAGACACGCTTGTCTTTGTACTCCTCTCCTGTTTGCCGCCACACACACTTGAACCATCTGAACCAAATAAGTTTATCTTGGTCTCATCAGACCACAGGACATGGTTCCAGTAATCCATGTCCTTAGTCTGCTTGTCTTCAGCCAACTGTTTGCTGGCTTTCTTGTGCATCATCTTTAGAAGAGGCTTACTTCTGGGACGACAGCCGAGCAGACCAATTTGATGCAGTGTGCGGCGTATGGTCTGAGCACTGACAGGCTGACCCCCCATCCCTTCAACCTCTGCAGCAATGCTGGCAGCACTCGTACGTCTATTTCCTAAAGACAACCTCTGGATATGACGCTGAGCACGTGCACTCAACTTCTTTGGCCGACCATGGCGAGGCCTGTTCTGAGTGGAACCTGTCCTGTTAAACTGCTGTATGGTCTTGGCCTCCGTGCTGCAGCTCAGTTTCAGGGTCTTGGTAATCTTCTTATAGCCTAGGTCATCTTTCTGTAGAGCAACAATTCTTTTTTTCAGATCCTCAGAGAGTTCTTTGCCATGAGGTGCCAAGTTGAACTTTCAGTGACCAGTATGAGAGTGAGAGCGATAACACCAAATGTAACACACCTGCTCCCCATTTACACCTGAGACCTTGTAACACTAACGAGTCACATGACACTGGGAGGGAAAATGGCTAATTGGGCCCAATTTGGACATTTTCACTTAGGGGTGTACTCACTTTTGTTGCCAGTGGTTTAGACATTAATGGCTGCGTTGAGTAATTTTTACAGGACAGCAAATTTACACTGTTATACAAGCTGTACACTCACTACTTTACATTATAGCAAAGTGTAATTTCTTCAGTGTTGTCCAGTCCCGGACTGGCCATAGGGCCACCGGACTGCATGTCACGTTTTCCCCATCATCTCCAATGTCTCCGGAGGCAGCCGGAGTTGGTGGGCGGAGCTGGGGGTGTGGCTGCCCCCTCCACTCCTCCCACAGACTCGTTCACTCTGGCTCAGTGGCGGTGCGTCCATAGTGGGTGCAGGAGCGCCGCCCCCTCTCGCTCCTGCGCCCGTCACTCACAACAATACATAGGTTCATTCATTGCATGAACCTATGAATTGTCGCCGCCGCTGCCGCCCACTATTCAGATGGCCCGCCCCCTGTTGAGCGCCGGCCATCTGAATAACAGCAGCTGGTTGGTGTTTGGAAGTGTCTATCAAAGCCAGCGGCTCTGATAGGCTTCCCGATTACAGCCTGAGGGCTGTAATCGGCTTCCAAATAGCTAACCAGAGGACACACAGGGGGTGCGTTCCCTGGTTAACACTGACAGGCGTTTCAGCCAATCAGGTTCACCGGTAGGTAACCTGACTGGCTGAAGCGACATTGAGAGCGGGAGAAGGACGACGCTGACCTGAGGAAGGTAAGTGCAGGGCTGGGGAGACAAACTGTCTGCATTTGGGGACAAACTGGCTGTATATTGGGGACAAACTGGCTGTATATTGGGGACAAACTGGCTGTATATGGGGACAAACTGGCTGCATTTGGGGACAGACTGGCTGCATTTGGGGACAAACTGGCTGCATTTGGGGACAAACTGGCTGCATTTGGGGAAAAACTGGCTGTATATGGGGACAAACTGGCTGCATATGGGGACAAACTGGCTGCATTTGAGGACAAACTGGCTGCATTTGGGGACAAACTGGCTGCATTTGGGGACAAACTGGCTGTATATGGGGGGAAACTGGCTGCATATGGGGACAAACTGGCTGCATTTGGGGGCAAACTGGCTGCATTTGGGGACAAACTGGCTGTATATGGGGACAAACTGGCTGCATTTGGGGGCAAACTGGCTGTATATGGGGAAAAACTGGCTGCATTTGGGGAAAAACTGGCTGTATATGGGGAAAAACTGGCTGTATATGGGGACAAACTGGCTGCATTTGGGGACAAACTGGCTGTATATGGGGACAAACTGGCTGCATTTGGGGACAAACTGGCTGTATATGGGGACAAACTGGCTGTATATGGGGACAAACTGGCTGTACTTGGGGACAAACTGGCTGTACTTGGGGACAAACTGGCTGTATATGGGGACAAACTGGCTGTATTTGGGGGGAAACTGGCTGCATTTGGCGACAAACTGGCTGCATTTGGGGGGAAACTGGCTGCATTTGAGGGGGCAAACTGGTGGCGTTTGGGCACAGTGGCTGCGTTTAATGGGCACAGTGGCGGCAATTGCTGTTTTTTTTTTTTTTCAGTTTGTTTGCGCCCCCCCCAAAAAAATTTGAGCACCAGCCGCCACTGCTCTGGCTGATCCCACAGCTGAAGGAGAAAGAAACGAGGACACAGCAGCCAGAGTGTCTTCATCTCCAGGCATGCTGTAAGTTACTGCACTGCTGCACATGTCACTACATAGATTCCTAACCTGGCACCATACCACCCCAGCCTGCCCTATGCCACCGCACCCTGCCCTATGCTTGCCACCGCACCCTGCCTTTTGCCACCGCACCCTACCCTATGCCACCGCAACCTGCCCTATGCCACCGCAACCTTCCCTATGCCACCGCAACCTGCCCCATGCCACGGCAACCTGCCCCATGCCACGGCAAACTGCTCTATACCACCCCAACCTGCCCTATGCCACCGCAAGCTGCTCTATACCACCCCAACCTGCCCTATGCCAACGCAACCTGCCCTATACCACCGCAAACTGCCCCATGCCACCGCAACCTGCCCTATGCCACTGCAAACTGCTCTATACCACCCCAACCTGCCCTATGCCACCGCAAACTGCTCTATACCACCCCAACTTGCCCTATGCCACCCCAACCTACCCTATGCCATCCAGCCTGCCATATAACACCGCAAACTGCCCTATACCACCCAAACCTGCTCTATACCACCCAAGCCTGCCCTATACAACCCCAACCTGCCTATGCCACCCCAGCCTGCCCTATATCACCACAACCTGCCCTATATTACCCCAACCTGCCCTATACCACCCTATACTTTAATTTACAGGGGTCATTTGGGGGTGCGCCTCGTGACCGTGCGCTGCCCGCAGGGCGCTGGGCAGGATAGACAGGAGGGGGGTGACACCATGTTTTGCTGCACCAGGTGACACCAACCCTAGTTCCGCCACTGCCCCAGTGCACTCTCAGCTGCGAGTGGGAGCCGCACTCGAGTGACAGTGACACCCGTCGGCACATCAGGGGGCCGGGACCCGCAACGATCCCCTTCTCTCTGGCAAGGTGGCCGCGGCACTGATGATCTGATCAGTCTCGGCTCGGCTGTCTCACACAGCCGAGCAGAGTGAAGCCGCCTCCCCCTCCTCCTTTATGTCCACACAGGGGGAGGGGACCCAACATGCAGTCCCGTGCTGATCTGAGGTACATTATAGGTCTGAAGGGGGGTCTGTATTGTAGGGGTGGTCTGTATTGTAGGGGAGTCTGTAATGTAGGGGGGTTCTGTATTGTAGGGGGGTTCTGTATTGTAGGGGGGTCTGTACTGTAGGGAGGGGGTCTGTACTGTAGGGTTCTGTAATGTAGGGGGGTCTGTATTGTAGAGGGGTCTGTAATGTAGGGGGTCTGTATTGTAGAGGGGGTCTGTACTGTAGGGGGGTCTGTACTGTAGGGAGGGGGTCTGTACTGTAGGGAGGAGGTCTGCACTGTAGGGAGGTCTGTGTAACATGCAGGGGGTCCAGAACTGTTAGGGGGTGTCTGTGTAACAAACTGTGGTGGGCTGTGTCATGTAAAGGGGTCCAGAGGGGCAGTGCTATGTAATGTAAAGGGGTCCAGTGATGCAGGGTGCTGTGTAATGTAAAGGGGCCCAGAGGTGCAGGGTGCTGTGTAATGTAAAAAGGTCCAGAGGTGCAGGGTGCTGTGTAATGTAAAGGGGCCCAGAGGTGCAGGGTGCTGTGTAATGTAAAAAGGTTCAGAGGTGCGGTGCTATGTAATGTAAAGGGGTCCAGGGTGCTGTGTAATGTAAAGGGGTCCAGAGGTACAAGGTGCTGGAACCCCACATCCCATCATTAACCGTCGCCGCAAAGCGCCGCCGCCGCGCGCCCCCCCCCCCCCCCCCCCCGGGCTGCTCAGTCTAAAATGCCCGGGCCTATTTTTTGTCCCAGTCCGGGCCTGGTGTTGTCACATATAAAGATATAATAAAATATTTACAAAAATATGAGGGGTGTACTCACATTTGTGAGATACTGTGTGTGTGTGTGTGTGTGTGGTTTTTTTTGCGTGAACACGGGGAACGCAGTTACGGCACCAACAGCACTGACTGTATGTAATGGCAAGGGGTGCTAGGGTGTGTTGCAGGGTCTATTGAAGCTACTTTACATTGTAGCAAAGTGTAATTTCTTTAGTGTTGTCACATGAAAAGATGTAATAAAATATTTACAAAAATGGAAGGGGTGTACTCACTTTTGTGGGATACTGTATATATAAAACATATAAAGATATTATTATTTTTGCAAAAAATATAAGAACAATTCAAAAAAATTATCCCTGTTAAAGTAAAAAAAAAATGACCCAAAACTATTGTAGAGTCCTTTTATGATATGTTCATTTTTACCTGCTTCTGGTTTCACTCCATCTTTTCCAGCATTAGGAAGTTTTTTTGAGTTAGACGTCACTAAAGCCACATAGAGGAAAAGTACACAGAAAACTTGCAGAGCTTTCATATTCTGAACACAGCTGATCTACAGAGGAGGAAACAAAATTACTATGGTATTAATGTTATGCTGATGCCCCCATCCCATTATTAACCCCTTCCCGCCCAGCATATTGTCAAGTGACACCGGAGCAGGACATTCCTGAAAGCGCCGCGTCTGTCACCAGCTGTGTCACACCCAACTATTGATTAGTGTACCATGGCTTCCTTTCATGCCATTCATTGTGTACAATTGTGTTGCTAGCTGTGATTGGTCACAGTGGTCACATGGTACAGACAGGGCCAATCACAGCCCATGTGTACCATGAGATTAGATGTGGCCAATCACATCTATACAAAAAAATACACACAGAATGAATCAGTTTTATTCAGTAAAAATGGTTGCTTATACCAGTGAAATTCACTGGTATAAGCAATCATATTATGTAACAAAAAAAATCCTGATCACTTCCCCAGAGTAGTACAGTGTTACTATGATAACACCGCATTTCTCTGGTCACAGTGTGTTAAAAAGAAATCGTTAAAAAAAAATGAAAAAAATGAATAAAAAAGAAAATAAAAAAAATAAAAATTATATATATATATATATATATATATATATATATATATTATTATTATTATTTTTTTACATACTGTCACGAGTCAGTTACATAGTTAGTCAGGTTGAAAAAAAGACACAAGTGCATCTAGTTCAACCAATAAAAGTGTAAAAAAAATATCACAACCCACAGATGATCCAAAAGAAGGTAAAAAACCGTAGCAAAGCAAAAAAAATCCTTCCTGATCCCCCGAGAGGCAATCGGATTTTTCCTGGATCAACTTTACCTATAAATGTCAGTACCCAGTTATATTATGTACATTTAGAAAATAATCCAGGCCTTTTTTAAAGCAATCTACTGAGCTGGCCAGAACCACCTCTGCAGGGAGTCTATTCCACATTTTCACAGCTCTTACTGTGAAGAAACCTTTCCATATTTGGAGATTAAATCTCTTTTCCTCCAGACATAAAGAGTGCCCCCTTGTCCTCTGTGAGGACCTTAACCACTTGCCGATCGCCGCACGCACTTTTACGTCGGCAGAATGGCACGGACAGGCAAATGGGCGTATATATACGTCACTTTAAATTAGCCGCAGTGTGGGCGCGTGCGCGCCCCTGCCGCGAGCTCCGTGACCGTGCCCGCGGGACCCACGCACTCGATGTCCAAAGGTGTCCCGCGATTGTGTCACAAAGTTGCAGAACGGGGGGATGCCTGTGTAAACAAGGCATCTCCCTGTTCTGCCTAGTGACAGGACACTGATCATCTGCTCCCTGTCATCGGGAGCAGCGATCAGTGTCGTGTCACAGTAAGGCCAGCCCCCACACAGTTAGAATCACTCCCTAGGACACACTTAACCCCTTCCTAGCCCCCTGCTTGTTAACCCTTTCCCAGCCAGTGTCATTTACACAGTAATCAGTGCATTTTTATAGCACTGATCGCTGTATAAATGACAATGGTTCCAAAATAATGTCAAAAGTGTCCGATGTGTCCGCCATAATGTCGCAGTCATGATAAAAATCGCTGATCGCCGCCATTACTAGTAAAAAAAAACTATTAATAAAAATGCCATAAAACTATCCCCTATTTTGTAGACACTATATATCTTTTGCGCAAACCAATCAATAAACGCTTATTGCGATTTTTTTTTTACCAAAAATAAGTAGAAGAATACGTATCGGCCCAAACTGAAGAAAAAAATGTTTTTTTATATATTTTTTGAGGATATTTATTATAGCAAAAAGTAAAAAATATTGCTTTTTTTTTTTTTTCAAAATTGGCTCTCTATTTTTGTTTATAGCGGAAAAAATAAAAACCGCAGAGGTGATCAAATACCACCAATAGAAAGCTCTATTTGTGGGAAAAAAAGGACGTAAATTTTGTTTGGGAGCCACGTCGCACGACCGCGCAACTGTCAGTTATAAAGATGCATTGCCGAATCGCAAAAAGTGCTCTGGTAATTTGGCAGCCAAATCCTCCGGGGCTGAAGTGGTTGAAGTGATTATAAAGGCTTGTTTATAAAAATAAACAAAAATAACAAACATGTTATACTTACCTCCTCTGTGCAGTTGGTTTTGCACAGAGCAGTTCAGATCCTCCTCTTCTCGGGTCCCTCTTTGCTGCTCCTGGCTCCCCCCTCTTATCGAGTGCCCCCATAGCCAGCAGCTTCCTATGGGGGCACTGAAGCTGAGTCACAGCTCCATGTGTCCATTCAGACACTGAGCCTCGACCCCTCTCTCTCCTGATTGGCTGACTGACCTTGATTGACAGCCACGGGAGCCAATGGCACCACTTCCGTGTCTCAGCCAATCGTGGACAGTATTAGGGGGTGCTGGGGTGGCTGCTAGACACAAAAGGTTTTTCATCTTAATGCATAGAATGCGTTAAGATAAAAAACCTTCTACCTTTACAACTCCTTTAAAGTGAATAACTCTACACCAAGTTCACTATATGGACCCCTTATATATTTTTACATGTTGATGTAACAGAGAATAAATTCAGTTCCTCTAGTCTATCTTCATAGCTGAGCTCCTCCATGCCTTATCAGTTGGGTTACTATTCTCTGCACTTTTTATCTCGGGGGAAAAAAACTCTCAAATCTCTCAATATAATAAATTATTTTGCTCGATTTGCAGTGTGGCATTGCATGCTATTATTAAGCTTAGGATCTACCAAAACCCCCAGATCCTTCTTCACTATGGATCTCTCCAGTTGTACTCCCCCTAGTATGTATGATGCATTCATATTCAGCATCCCTGTTCATCGCCACAAAATGTATATGATGACACTGTATTGCACTGGCGACAGTATGTAAAAAAAAAATTGTGAAGAAAGAACATTTATTTTTTAACCACTTAAGGACCGAGCCTCTTTCTGAGATTTGTTTTTTTACAAGTTAAAAAATGTATTTATTTTTTTAGAAAAATTACGTAGAACCCCCAAATATTATAAAAAAAATTCTAACACCCCAGAGAATAAAATGGCGATCGTTGCAATACTTTCTGTCACACCGTATTTGCGCAGCAGTCTTACACACTTTTTTTTGGAAAAAATGCACTGTTTTGAATTAAAAAATAAGACAACAGTAAAGTTAGCCCAATTATTTTTTTTTAGATTGTGAAAGATAATGTTACGCTGAGTAAATTGATACCCAACATGTCACGCTTCAAAATTGCGCCCGCTCGTGGAATGGCGACAAACTTTTACCCTTAAAAATCTCCATAAGCGATGTTTAAAAAATTCTACAGGTTGCATGTTTTGAGTTACAGAGGAGGTCTAGGGCTAGAATTATTGCTCTCACTCTAATGCCGCGTACACACGACCATTTTTCTCGTCGGGAAAAAATAAATGTTTTCTCTTTGACGAGAAAAACAACTGTGTGTGGGCTTTTTATCATTTTTCCCGATGAGAAAAACGTCAAGAATCACGACGAGAAAAATTAGAACATGCTCTAATTTTTCTCGTCGTGATTCACAGCATTTTTTTCCGCTGCAGTTTTCCCATAGGGAAACACTGCCAGGGAGCCTACACACGGTCGTTTTTCCCGACCAAGAGACAAAATGTCAGGAAAATCGGCCGTGTGTAGGGGACCAAGCCGTTCCTCGTTTTTCCTGTCGATTTTCTCGACGGTGTTTTCACCGTCGAGAAAATCGATCGTGTGTACACGGCATACCAATCGCGGTGATACCTCACATTTTCAACACCGTTTTCATATGTGGGCGCTGCTCACGTATGCGTTCGCTTCTGCACGCGAGCTTGGCGGGACAGGGCGCATTACATTTTTCATTTTTTTTATTATTATTATTTATTTTACCTTTTTATTTTATTTTTTTACACTGTTTTTAAAAAAAAAATGTCACTTTTATTCCTATTACAAGGAATGTAAACAACCCTTGTAAATAAAAAAAAAGCACAACAGAACCTCTTAAATATGAGATCTGGGGTCAAAAAGACCTCAGATCTTATATTTACACAAAAATACAATTAAGAAAAAATTTAAAAAAAAAATAAAAAAAAAATTATAAAGAAAGATTGTTTATTTGCAAAATTTTATAAAAGAAAAAAGAAAATTGCATTTTTTTTCAAGATTTTCATTCTTTTTTTCTTACATTTAGCAAAAAAAACAAACAACACAGTAGTGATTAAATACCACCAAAAGAAAGCTCTATTTGTGTGAAAAAAAGTAAAATTTCATATGGGTACAAGGGGGTGAAAGTGATTAAATGAACTTGCCTTTGCTGGTCTCAAAAATACTACTTGTCTTAGCATCATGAAATTTTTTATAGCCAGTTGGGGAGTTTTCTACTTCCCGTCCTGGAGACACACCAGGAAATCTTCCCAATGTGATTGAAAATGCCCTCTTATGCCTTGTACACACGGTCGGATTTTCCGTTGGAATAAACTCCGACAGATTTTTCAGACGGAATTCCGTTCAAGCTGTCTTGCATACACACTGTCACACCAAATTCCGACTGCCAAGAACGCGGTGACGTACAACACTACGACGAGCCGAGAAAAATTAAGTCCAATGCTTCCGAGCATGCGTCGACTTGATTCTGAGCATGCGTGTTTTTTTCTCTGTCGGAGTTCCATACAGACAAACAGAATTTCCGATATAATTTTTTTACGTCGGAAAAAAAGAGAACATGTTCTCTTTCTAATTCCGTCGGAATTTCCAACGGAAAAAGTCCGATGGGGCATACTCATAATAAATAAATTCCATCTGACTTTTTTCCTCGGAAATTCCGACCGCGTGTACGCGGCATTAGCTGTTGGCAAGGCAGGTGTCTCCCTCCCCCTTTGGATCTCATATCACTTTATGTTCTGGGTGATGATGGCCTCCATGGAAAATAGGTTGAATCACCCCAGTGGGGATACAGTAATACAGTCACCCTTCCTGACTCTATCTATAGCGAAAAATAACAAATTATTTTCTATAGAAATTTGAAAAATATTCCCACCATCCAAAAACTGGTGAATTAAAATATAAAAGACCTGAAGTCATTTTGGCAGCTGGACCTACCATCACATAGAAATACATTTATTGATAAATATAAGAAAGGTGCTCATTCAAATAGTACTCACCAGGATAAACACAAGAGACCTAACCGAGGTAGACACAAGAGACCTGACCGAGGTAGACACAAGAGACTTGGATCCGATGATGCAAAAGGCCCACGGTGGTGATCTATATATACTGATATGTAATCTGACTATGTACATATGTAAATCAAGAACAACAAACACAAACGTTGACCCCAAGAGTCTGGTAAGTAAAAGTTTAATGTTTCCAGAGACACGATTTGGTTTACTATGAAAAGGTATCCAGCAGATCTACAATGATTAAACTTCTGTGTACCCAAGAAATGGACTTCTGAAAACTTGGCACTGTCAAAATTTACTTAACAGTATTGCACAAATAAACACATTTTAGTCAAAGCGGACCTTGTACTTCAGACGAGGTCTGCTTACCCAATGAGGCTTCCCCCCCCTTCCCCACTTCCCCATCCTTAAATTCTGCATAAAATAAAAAGAACCAGTATATTATCTAGCTCCCCGACAGGTTTTCTTTTTGCACTTTCTTCCAGTGTTTTAGGGAAGGGGAGGGGGGCACCTTGAATAAGTGGACCTTGTCACTGAGTTGCAAGGACCCCTTAACTACAAAATCTTATGGTTAACTAAAGGTAAATAGCTAGAGTGTGAAGGGGTTAAACCCCTGTAAAGTTTTATATTGCTCCCTTTGAGGAGATTTCCCATCATGAATTGCAATTGAGTGGAAATGTCTCCAAAGGAACCTTAAAACCCATCTTAGATGCATTGGCGGCCGGTGGTAATTTTTTTTGGGGGGGCGGCAAACAGTACCAAGCTCCCCCCCCGTCGGTCGGTTGGCGGGCGGGTTAGGTGCACTTACCCCATCTATGCCAGCGCTTCCCCGGTGGCTTTCCTTTGCTCGGCAGCAGCGACAGCTTTCCCTTCCACTGCTCTCCATTGGCGGCTTCCGTTTTCTCCCTCCTCTACGGCCAATCGGGAGTCTTCTCTTTTCGACCAATCGGAAAACGGGTCTTAGACCTGCTTCTGATTGATCCTCAGTCCGGCTAGTGTTACAACAGCGAATATTATTTCGCTGTTGTAACACCTGAGTGGGCTCATGGCGCAATGTTCTGCGCTCCAAGCCCACCCTATTTTGAAGCTTATTAGAGCCTATAGCTCTAATCTGGTGCTTCAAAAAAACACCCCTGCCGCTGTAATTCAGGCACCCGGCGTCCTGAAAGGGGCCGGACGCATGAATAGGGGGTGCATAAATAAATGATTTTAGTGCATTTTTAGAAAAAATATTGTTTTGATAAACATTTGCACAAATATCGCGCTGCCTAAAAATCATTCTTTCTATTCTACTGGCCATGTGCTTTCAGAAAATGTATGGTTTGGGGGGTCTTTTACAAATTCTGAAAGCTGTAAGTGAAAAATTAAAACCTCCAGACTTTTGGAGAAATTTTTGGGTACGTTTGATTTTCACCATTTTGCAAAAAGGTGCAATTTAAAATGTACAAATATTTGTTATTTCCTGACAGACTCCATGACAGACTACGTGTGGGTTAACCCTGCCTCCTCTCCAATGCTATAGGACCTCATACCCATAAGTTTAAGCTCACCGCCAGGGACTGCGTTCCTTTTTTGTCCTCCTCCAATGGACCCTACATTGCGGTACGACGTCCGGTCGGGATGTTTTATGCTCCTGGTGTCAGCTATGCGTTGCAACCCAGGGCCCAGCCATGGGCGGGCGAGTGTTTTTTGGGCTTGCAGTACCCATATGGTGGAAGGGAAGTAGCCCAGGTATACCAGGATAGACGTCAGGGAAAACTTTGTCTCGGCTGGCAAGGTCTGAAGCTTTTTTCTTCTCATCCATGGCAGTAGTTTGTGTATATTTTGTATCAGTGTCCCCCCTGTGTTTTGTTTTTTTCTGGCCTCCATGGTGTCTGGAGCGCTTCTGCGTTCCAGGACGCTGCATCTCTTCCGGGTTCCTGGCCGCCGCAAGCATCTGCGCATGCGCTAGGCCTTGGTGAAATCGAGGCTTGTTTTCACGCTTGCGCGGAGTGACGGAAAGTCCCATGGCTGCCCAGGCGCTGTTCGGCCGGTCTCTACAGCGCAGGCGCGCATCGGATGCCGGCGGTGACGTCATTCCGGTTGGGAATTTAAACGGTTGTCAGCCCCTGCCAGATTGAGATACCTGTAAGCAGCCTCCCCAAGTCTCTGCACCACTCCAAGCAAGGTGAGCCCTTGCAATTTGGTAGGCCTTGTATGACTCCCTTCCTCTTGAAGGGGAAGTACAAAAAAAAAAAGAGGGTCTTTTTTTTTTCTCTCTCTCACTTGCCTCTTTGATACCAGGTATCACCAAGTGGTGCGTGTTTGCTTCCGGCATCCATGTTGTAGGTTTGTCCCGGAGATCATGGACAAGTCACCGCCTTCATGTGGCCAGCCCTCTCGTACAAGATATGTGCAAATGAGGGGAAGGGGATTAATCTTACTGGGGTTTAAAGTGAGGCGCTAATCCCTGGTCTTGACCCCCCCCTACTCCCCCTTTTTTTCTAGCAGCCCTGCCAGATCAGACCGCCAATTAGTGGTCCAAGTCTACAAAGACCTTGCCAGGCCGCAACAACAACATCATCATCAACGCTCATCATCTAGGTCCAGATGGGACTCTCCGTCTGGATCCCACCATCAGAGGAGATGTTCCCATTCCTCCTCCAAGCAGAGGAGATGTTCCCATTCCTCCTCCAGTCAACGCACCCACCACCACGATAGCCGCTCTAATCACAGAGCCTGCTGGTGATGTGGTACTCGAGTCCCGGAGGGCAAATCTTTGTGTGATCCATGTTATGCCCGGGCGGTCGGGGAAAAAGAGATGGAAAATCAACAGATGGAGTCTCTTGTTAAGCGCGTGGTGCAACAATCCCTAAAGAACTGGTGTACAACCCACACATGGAGCCAGTCCACCACCCTATCTGGCTCCCTGGCTGATGAGGCCCAGGAGAATCTGGGCCCATCCCAGCCCTACGATGCCTCCCCTGATTCCTCGCACAGTGAGATGCAGGGAGATGAATTCGTCTGAGGCTTCGACTACTCCCTGGTTTCCCCACTGATCAAGGCAGTCAAGGAGGCCCTTAAGTGGGAAGACGCTTCCGCTCCCCCAGTGAAACAGAGGAAGTTCTTTAAGCAGTTGTCCTCAGTCACGGCTAAGCGGGCCTTGTGGTTGCGCCCCTCGCTTGCAGACCCAGCATCCAAGCAAGCCTGGTATAGGATCCCCTTTGAGGGGCCCTCGTTGTTTGGCAACAGGCTAGACAGTGCCATAACCCAGGCCACAGGTGGGAAGTCGGGGTTCCTGCCCCAGGACAGGCTTCTGTTCGGTCAGAAGAAGCCCCAGCAGAGGCGCAGTACCGAGCGTTCAAGAGAAGCACGCTCCTACAAGCCCGGATGGGATTTCAGGAGGAATTGGAACAGAGGGCAGGCACCCTTCCAGAAGGCCGCTAAAAGGCAAGCATCCGGCGCTCACGATCCAGCTAAGTCCTTTTGAGATTAGGCCCGCCCAGGCGGGTCAGGTGGGGGCTCATCTGCTTCTCTTCCATCACGTCTGGGTGGCCTCAATCTCGGACTACTGGACCATCAAGACGGTCTCTTCATGCCACATGTGGTCCTTCACCAGTATCCCTCCCTGCAGATCAGTTTTCACCCTGCTGCCATGGTCAGAAGTAAAGAAGCAGGTTTTGCTATCTTATGTAGATTCACTGAAAACACAAGGAGCAGTGGTGCCTGTCCTGAAGAGCAAAAAATTCCAGGGGTGTATACTCCCCTCTCTTCTTAGTGTAGCGGGTATATACTTTTCTATCATGTTTGAAACTGGCAGAGACACCAGTGATGTTAGTTCCCTGCGGCCCAGCAGGTGGCGCTGTCCCTGTGGGCTGGGGTTGAACCATCACTGCAGTGCTGTACCCTTTTTGGCCTCTCGCAGCACCTGTACGGCGGGGCGGGGAACCCGCTGTGCTTGCTGGGAGAGGGTATAAAGGGGCTGGACATTTTTGTCATAGGATCGAGTCCCGGGCACCTTTAGCCTGAGGGCTGCTGTCCGTGGTCGGTGTCCGGGCGGCCTAGGCCTGGACGCCAGGAGTTCGGGAGCCACCCCAGACACCTTTAGTCTGGGGTGAGGTACTTCCACTGGGTTCCGCCCGGGAGGGATCGTTCTAAGGTGCCCGACGGACTGGGTACCTGAATCTAAGATGTAATGGACCGCGCAGGTGACCTTCCCGTAGATCTGGTGCAGCAGATTGCCAGTGCCGGGACAGTGTGTGTAGCGGGTACTTGAATTTGGGGAAGCATCTGGGTGCTAGTGTAACCCAGGTGCCTTGATTGTTAGGAAATTCAAGGTTCCCTTTGTGAGTCTTGGAGGACTCTGGTAGTGTGAAGTTCTCGCCGGCCTGAAGGTGGCGTTGTTGCCTTGGACTGGGGCTGGGCTCGCACCGCAAGACTGTGCCTTTTTGTCCTCCCCTGGAGCTGGTACAGCGGGGCGGGGAACCCGCTGTGACGCAAAGGGAGAGGTCATAAAAGGGGCGGATGCCCTGACCTTGGGTTCAGAGTCGGAGGACGCGGCCGCACCCAGACACCTTCAGCTTGGGTGCTGGCATTCCGGTGCTTCAGGCCTAGGTGCCCTTGGCCTAGCTGGAGCGGAGATGGAGTCCATCTCAGGCACCTTTAGCCTGGGGTGAGGTACTATGGCGGATGCCTGGGGCTCAGTACCTTCGACTGAGTTCCGCGAGGGTGGAGGAATCCGAGGGGGCCCTAACTCCTTGGGTGCCCATGTCTGAGTTCGTGAGGACTGGTGCGCAGTAACTTCTCCGATGAGTCCGGCGCTGCATCGCTGGTGATGGAGAGGCCTCCACTTCTCCCTTGGACGGATTTCTTCCTCTGACAGGGGCAAAGTGAGCGAAGGTAATTCACGTTCTATATCACTTAGTCAGTGGCAGTGACTATTCACCACTGGTGACAGCACAGTGGGCAGCAGCAGAAGGGAAAGGATTGTGCCTCGATCTGTCCCCATTTTCCAAAGAAAAGAGATTGTTTTACTGCTTGGCAAGAAGAATAAAACTGAGTTGGACCTATTCACTGTGTGGAACTCGGGTTACTAAAGCAAAGGAGTCAGGGACGAAGGACTGGACTTGACTCTAGGACACCTATACAAAAGACCCAATTTGCTGGCTTTCACCTCTTAGCTATGGAGGACATGGGCCGTGGTGTATCTCATCTCTCTCTCCCAGGTACCCCTAGACAACAGCCTCATAACCAATAAAGAGAGAGAGAGGGGTGAGTCCGCTACACGTGTATTTTTTGTCTTGAAAGTTTGTCACATATGGCACAGTGTAAAAAGTAAGGTAGCCCAGAGTCTATCACATACAGAACAGTGTACTTAGGAAGGCAGCCCAGAGTTTGTCACATACAGTGGGGCAAAAAATATTTAGTCAGCCACCAATTGTGCAAGTTCTCCCACTTAAAAAGATGAGAAAGGCCTGTAATTGTCATCATAGGTATACCTCAACTATGAGAGACAAAATGTGGAAACTAGGGATGAGCCAAACACCCCCGGGTTCGGTTCGCACCAGAACCCGCGAACGGACCGTAAGTTCGCACGAACGTTAGAACCCTATTAAATACAATGGATGCGAACGTTTGAAATCTAAAGTGCTAATTATAACGACTAATATGCATGTTATTGTCCTAAAAAGGGTTTGGGAACCCGGGTTCTGCACCAGGGGACATGTATCAATGCAAAAAGAAGTTTTAAAAACGGCAGTTTTTCGGGAGCAGTCATTTTATTGATGCATAAAGTGAAAAAAAAAAGTCAAATATTCCTTTAAATATCGTACCTGGGGGGTGTCTAAAGTATGCCTGTGAAGTGCCACGTGTTTCCCGTGTTTAGAACTGTCCCTGCACAAAATGACATTTCTAAAGGAAAAAAAACTGCTTGCGGCTTTAATGTAATGTCTGGTCCCCAGCCCATTACCAGCCCCTTTGGGTCTTGTATGGATATTAAGGGGAACCCCACACACAAAATAAAAAAGGCCCTATATACTCTGAACAGCCGTATACAGGCGGTGCATACAAGACAGGGACTGTAGGTTTGTTCTTATGTAGAATCTGTTTGTAATTTTGAACAGGTACATTGTTTAAGTGTAGCTCCAGCCAAAAAATCTATTTTTAAGCTTTTTGGAAAACATAGGGAAGGGTTATCACCCCTGTAACATTTGTTTTGCTGTCTGTGCCCCTGTTCAGAACATTTCACCTCACTTTCCGTCACAATGACAAATGTTTTTGAAAAGTGGGTTTTTTATTAAAACAAGGATTGGTGATAAAGCATCAGTAGAGAGGAGACACCTTTTTCCCATATTAACTCTTACAGGAGAGAATTTCCCTTCCTAGGGGTAGATTTCCTCTCACTTCCTGTTGTCTCCTTTCGTTTGAAAGTAGGAGTCGTTTGTAAGTTGGATGTTTGAAAGTAGGGGCCTGCCGTATATACTCTGCTGAATTTTGCCCCTTACATGTTGGTGTTGCCACAACACTGTAAGGGCTGAAAAATTGGGCCTTAGGCACTGGTGCTGGTGCCACGACACTGCAACCTCTCCCAGATACTCTAGTTGGAGTGCAGGAATGAGCCCTGCTGCAAAGCATTGCATAAAAAATTGTAATTACATGCCCCTGTTAAACAGGGGCTGAAAAATTGGGCCTTAGGCACTGGTGCTGGTGCCACGACACTGCAACCTCTCCCAGATACTCTAGTTGGAGTGCAGGAATGAGCCCTGCTGCAAAGCATTGCATAAAAAATTGTAATTACATGCCCCTGTTAAACAGGGGCTGAAAAATTGGGCCTCAGGCACTGGTGCTGGTGCCACAACACTGCAACCTCTCCCAGATACTCTAGTTGGAGTGCAGGAATGAGCCCTGCTGCAAAGCATTGCATAAAAAATTGTAATTACATGCCCCTGTTAAACAGGGGCTGAAAAATTGGGCCTTAGCCACTGGTGGCGGCACCCAGAAACAAAAATGTTCTTCCAAGCTATCATCATCAATCGGATCATTGAGGAGGAGGAGGATAGTCAGTCAACATAACAGGACAGTCACTCAGCATCAGCATCAGTCTTGAAGGGATGTGACATTTGAAAATAAATTAGTCTGTTATATCAGCTTCAGGTGTTTGGTAGCTGGTGGTGATCCAAGACTGGTTCATCTTTATGAAGGTCAGTCGATCAACAGAGTCGGTGGACAGGCGCACCCTGTGATCCGTGACAAATCCTCCAGCAGCACTGAATGTGCGTTCTGAAAGAACGCTGGATGCAGGACAGGCCAGTAGCTCAATTGCATACTGTGCAAGCTCTGGCCAGTGATCCATCCTCAAGACCCAGTAAGCCAGAGGATTTTCATTGGGGAAGGTGTCCAAGTCTGACCTTGGCCCTAGGTATTCCTGCACCATGCATATCAGACGCTGGCGATGGTTGCTGGAACCGATCATACCTTGGGGCTGCGGACTAAAGAATTGTCTGAACGCATCGGTCAGATGGCCACCTTCCCCACCGCTCCTTCTTTGACTGACCGAAGCCTCAGCAACTCGTTGTCCAGGACCAGGAGTTTGTAACCTCCCAGTCTCTGGGAACGCATTGCACAGACCTTTCTGCAAGGCCTCCCGGAGTTGTCTCATCCTCTGCTCCCTCTGCGATGGTAAGATAAGGTCCGCAACCTTACCCTTGTACCGTGGATCAAGGAGAGTGGCCAGCCAGTAATGGTCCCTCTCCTTGATCCGAAGAATACGAGGATCCTTCCGCAGACTTTGCAGGATCAGGGAGGCCATGCAGCGTAGGTTAGCTGAGGCATTCGGTACGGAGTCCTCTGGGTCACTAAGGACGACATGATCCGTAGCCACCTCCTCCCAGCCACGTACAAGTCCACGGGTTTCTTGGGGACTGTAAATCATCCCTAAAAGACTGCTGCTGATGATGATGAGTGCCAGGCTCCACCTCCATGCTGACACAATCCTCCTCCTCCTCTTCCTGTGCGATGGGTGGGACAGAAGGAACACTGTCTGGGTAAAGGGGGCCTTGAGAGGCAAGGAAGTCCTCCTCTTCCTGCCTCTGTTCTGCCTCAAGTGCCCTGTCCATTATTCCACGCAGCGTATGTTCCAACAGGTGGACAAGAGGTACAGTGTCACTGATGCATGCACTGTCACTGCTCACCATCCTCGTGGCCTCCTCAAATGGTGCCAGGACAGTGCACGCACTGGCGTGGTGAAAAAAAACGAGCTCCCCTGACCCTGTCCTGGTGCCAAAGTTGCACAGGTACTCATTGATGGCCCTCTGCTGCGTGTGCAGCTGCTGCAGCATGGCCAACGTTGAGTTCCACCTGGTGGGCATGTCACATATAAGGCGGTTCTTGGGCAGGTTCAACTCCTTTTGCAGCTCAGCCAGGCGAGCACTGGCATTATAAGATCTGCGGAAATGCACACAGACTTTCCTGGCCTGCCTCAGGACATCCTGTAAGCCTGGGTACCTGCCCAAGAACCGCTGCACCACCAGGTTAAGGACGTGAGCCACACAGGGCACATGGGTCAGTTGTCCCTGTCGGAGGGCGGAGAGGAGGTTGGTGCCATTGTCGCAAACCACCATTCCTGGCTTAAGCTGGCGTGGCGTCAACCACCTCTCGGCCTGCCCCTGCAGAGCAGACAGAACCTCTGCCCCAGTGTGGCTCCTGTCCCCCAAACACACCAGCGCAAGCGTGGCATGGCATCTTTTTGCCTGCGTACTTGCGTAGCCCCTTGAACGCCTACGGAGCACCGCTGGTTCTGAGGACAAAGCACAGGAAGAGGCCATGGAGGAAGAAGAAGAGGAGGGGGTGGAGGAGAGAGGTGTGTCACAACAGTAGTAGCATTTTGGAGGCGTGGCGGCGGAACAACCTCCAACACTACTGCACCTTGTCCTGCATCCTTCCCAGCTGCCAAAAGAGTGACCCAATGGGCCGTGAAAGAAAGGTAACATCCCTGTCCATGCCTGCTGGACCATGAGTCAGCGGTAATATGCACCTTACCGCTGACCGCCCTGTCCAGCGAGGCCAAGACATTGCCTTCCACATGCCGGTAGAGAGCCGGAATCGCCTTCCGTGAGAAAAAGTGGCGTTTGGGAACCTGCCACTGAGGAACCGCACATTGCACAAACTCACGGAAGGGGGCCGAGTCTACCAACTGAAAAGGCAGCAGTTGAAGCGCTAGCAATTTAGCCAAGCTAGCATTCAACCGCTGGGCATGTGGATGGCTGGGATTGAACTTCTTTCGACAGTCCAGCAGCTGGGGCAGGGAAATTTGCCTGCTAGAATCGGACGTTGGTGTACTGCTAGCAGAGTGCCCGCAAGTACTTGGCTGTGACACACCTAATTCTACACCTTCATTCCTCTCAGTGCAGGTTTCAGAGAGGACTGAAGGTATAGTGGGGTTGGAGATCCCAGCTGATGCGGTGCAAGGAGAGGTCCGCTTTGTTCTTTGGTGTGGGTCTTTAAGGTAGGCTTGCCCACGAGCTGCATGGCAGGTCAACATATGTCTGGTCAAGCATGTGGTGCCCAAGCGGCTGATGTTTTGGCCACGCGATATACGCTTGAGACATATGTTGCAAACAGCAGCTGTGTGATCTGATGCACTCGACTCAAAAAAAGGCCCAGAACTTTTTGAATAACGGGCAGAGGCAGCGCCCTGCACAGGCGGAGCTCTGCGTTGTGATTCAGTCGGTGTGCTGCCCTTACTCTGGCCCCCCGAGGGAATCCTGCCTCGTTGGAGATGTGCCTCCTCCTCATCCTCCTCCTCCTCCTCTCTCCTATTAGGCACCCACGTGGAGTCAGTGACCTCATCATCCCCTCCCGCCTCATCACTGGAGCCAATCTGGCAGTATGCTGCTGCTGCTAGAACATGACTGCCAGATTGGTGTCCTTCTTTTTTGCATCCCCTCTCTCTGCTCTCACGCTACTGCCTTCCTCTAGCTGGGTATCATCATCAGACCCTTCGAAATGCTGGGCATCCTCCTGGAGCATGTACCCAACACTGTGCTCAAACAGTTCGGGGGACTCCTCCAGCAATAAGGGCTAGCTTCAGGTGTATAATGTGCAGGAGGCACACTCCGCCCGCTGTAAGTGCTGCAAATGCCTGTTAGTGTAACACACCAGGAAAACACAGCAATACGGGCTAGATTCAGGTCTATATTTAGCAGGAAGCACACTCCGCCCGCTGTAAGTGCTGCAAATGCCTGTTAGTGTAACACACCAGGAAAACACAGCAATACGGGCTAGCTTAAGGTGTAAATTTAGCAGGAAGCACACTCCGCCCGACTGTAAGTGCTGCAAATGCCTGTTAGTGTAACACACCAGGAAAACACAGCAATACGGGCTAGCTTCAGGTGTATATTTAGCAGGAAGCACACTCCGCCCGCTGTAAGTGCTGCAAATGCCTGTTAGTGTGACACACCAGGAAAACACAGCAATACGGGCTAGCTTCAGGTGTATATTTAGCAGGAAGCACACTCCGCCCGCTGTAAGTGCTGCAAATGCCTGTTAGTGTAACACACCAGGAAAACACAGCAATACGGGCTAGCTTCAGGTGTATAATGTGCAGGAGGCACACTCCGCCCGCTGTAAGTGCTGCAAATGCCTGTTAGTGTAACACACCAGGAAAACACAGCAATACGCGCTAGCTTCAGGTGTATATTTAGCAGGAAGCACACTCCGCCCGCTGTAAGTGCTGCAAATGCCTGTTAGTGTAACACACCAGGAAAACACAGCAATACAGACTAGCTTCAGGTGTATATTTAGCAGGAAGCACACTCCACCCGCTGTAAGTGCTGCAAATGCCTGTTAGTGTAACACACCAGGAAAACACAGCAATACGGGCTAGCTTCAGGTGTATACTGTGCAGGAGGCTTAGCAACAATGACACTGACACTCTCCCTGCCTATCCTTCTCTCTCCCTGCACACAAGGTTTAGCAAAGAATATGACACTGACACTCTCCCTGCCTATCCTTCTCTCTCCCTGCACACAAGGTTTAGCAAAGAATATGACACTGACACTGTCCCCTGCCTATCCTTCTCTCTCCCTGCACACAAGGTTTAGCAAAGAATATGACACTGACACTCTCCCTGCCTATCCTTCTCTCTCCCTACACACAAGAATAGCACAAAGAATAGCACAATGACACTGTCCCTGCCTATCCTTCTCTTTCCCTGCATCGGAACACACTACACAAGGCCGCCGCGCTGGCGGCCTTTTATAGTGTGGGGCGTGTGCTAAACCCCCTGAGCTATAATTGGCCACAGGCAACCTGCCTGTGGCCAATTATGGCTCTCCTAGCTGCCGGCGCTGTGATTGGCCAAGCAAGCGGGGTCACAGTGCATGCTTGGTTAATCACAGCGCCGGGATTGCACTGCGATGGCGCAGTGTATTGTGGGCCGTTCGCGTCACTCGAATTTGGCGCGAACGGCCCAAATAGTTCGATCTTCGTCGAACGATCGAACAGCCTATGTTCGAGTCGAACGTATATTCGACTCGAACACTGAGCTCATCCCTAGTGGAAACAAATCCAGACAATCACATTGTCTGATTTGGAAAGATTTTTTTTTTCAAATTATGGTAGAAAATAAGTATTTGGTCACCTACAAACAAGCAAGATTTCTGTCTCTCACAGACCTGTATCCTCTTCTTTAAGAGGCTCCTCTGTCCTCCACTCATTACCTGTATTAATGGCACCTGTTTGAACTTGTTATCAGTATAAAAGACACCTGTCCACAACCTCAAACAGTCACACTCCAAACTCCACTATAGTGAAGACCAAAGAGCTGTCGAAGGACACCAGAAACAAAATTGTAGACCTGCACCAGGCTGGGAAGACTGAATCTGCAATAGGCAAGCAGCTTGGTGTGAAGAAATCAACTGTGGGAGCAATAATTAGAAAATGGAAGACATACAAGACCACTGATAATCTCTCTCGATCTGGGGCTCCACACAAGATCTCACCCCGCGGGGTCAAAATGATCACAAGATCGGTGAGCAAAAATCCCAGAACCACACGGGGGACCTAGTGAATGACCTGCAGAGAGCTGGGACCAACGTAACAAAGGCTACCATCAGTAACACACTACGCCGCCAGGGACTCAGATCCTGCAGTGCCAGACGTGTCCCCCTGCTTAAGCCAGTACATGTCCGGCCCGTCTGAGGTTTGCTAGAGAGCATTTGGATGATCCAGAAGAGGATTGGGAGAATGTCATATGGTCAGATGAAACCAAAGTAGAACTGTTTGGTAGAAACACAACTCGTCGTGTTTGGAGGAGAGAGAATGCTGAGTTGCAACCAAAGAACACCATACCTACTGTGAAGCATGGGGGTGGCAACATCATGCTTTGGGGCTGTTTCTCTGCAAAGGGAACAGGACGACTGATCCGTGTACATGAAAGAATGAATGGGGCCATGTATCGTGAGATTTTGAGTGCAAACCTCCTCCCATCAGCAAGGGCATTGGAGATGAAACGTGGCTGGGTCTTTCAGCATGACAATGATCCCAAACACACCGCCCGGGCAACGAAGGAGTGGCTTTGTAAGAAGCATTTCAAGGTCCTGGAGTGGCCTAGCCAGTCTCCAGATCTCAACCCCATAGAAAACCTTTGGAGGGAGTTGAAAGTCTGTGTTGCCCAGCGACAGCCCCAAAACATTACTGCTCTAGAGGAGATCTGCATGGAGGAATGGGCCAACATACCAGCAACAGTGTGTGACAACCTTGCGAAGACTGATGCCGCGTACACACGACCGGTTTTCTCAGCAAAAAACGACAAGAAAAAGAGAGCTTTCTTGCCGAGAACACCAGCTGTGTGTATGCGGTTTTCAGTTTTCTCGTCAAGAAAACTGGCCAGATTCCCCGACGAGAAAAAAGACGACCTGCGGTCTTTTTTCTCGTCGAGAATCTCGTTGGCCTGTTTCTCGACGAGAAACCCGAGCGTGTGTACACTTACCTGTCGCCGTGTAAACCCGCGCATGCTCGAAATGACTTTGACGCATGCGCGGTAGCTTCCTAGGAATAGGCATAGGGTGTAGCAAGATGGCAGCGACGGCATCGAATGTGACGAGTGCACGCTCGTCGTAGTCGATGACAGCACCGCGTTCGTGCCATTCAAAAGAACGGCGGTTCTTTTGAATCGTACGTGTGTACACTCGGCCGGGACAAGTTTCTTGTCAAGATTCTCGTCAGGAAAAACGATGGTTTTTACCTGACGAAAATCTCGGCCGTGTGTACAGGGCTTTACAGAAAACGTTTGGCCTCTGTCATTGCCAACAAAGGATATATAACAAAGTATTGAGATTTCCACCATAATTTGCAAAAAAAATTCTTTCCAAATCAGACAATGTGATTGTCTGGATTTGTTTTCACATTTTGTATCTCATAGTTGAGGTATACCTATGGTGACAATTACAGGCCTCTCTGATCTTTTTAAGTGGTAGAACTTGCACAATTGGTGGCTGACTAAATACTTTTTTGCCCCACTGTATAGTATAGTGTATAGAGGGAGACAGTCCGGCCTAGCCACATACAGCACAGTGTACAGAGTAGGGCAGCCCAAAGTATGTCACATACAGCACAGTGTGCAGAGGGGAGCAGGACAGAATATGCACCATACAGCACACAGAGTTATATGAGGTTGAATAAAGACACTAGTCCATCCAGTTCAACCTGAGTGTACAGTATGTGCATGCATTTGTCACTACCATTTTCAATATCCCTGTAAATTTTGTTCACTAAGAAATAAATTCAAAAAACTTTTCAATGTATCAAACTTCCTTCTGACATTGTGGAAGTGAGTTCTACAGTAAAGAAAGAACCCCTTGTGCAGTTTAAGATTGAACTGCTTCTCAGCCAAAAGAGGCCGCTCTGAACAGTCTCCATGGCTGGCTATGATAAATGCTGTTACTAGGCCAGAGGTCTGCAGTACCTCTCCCCGGCAGCCTAGCAATTTAACAGCACGTGTAGCTTGGTGGACTACTGCTCCCAGCTAGTCCGGCTTGCAAATCCTGCGCCCTTAGGTTGCATGGATTTGACAGTTTCCCCACAGTCTCTCCTCTGGACTCACACCCAGCTCCCCTGGCATGCCTCATCCAGTAATCCACTGTGGTCCACTCACCGACCTTCTCCTGCCCCGAGTCCATGATGGAGAACTTTAACTGGACACATGTTCCAACAGCTTCTCCGGCCCCTCTGTTCCAGGCAGGCCTGGACTGGCCATAGGGCATACCGGGCATATGCCCAATGGGCCGCAATGGCCCACGACCACCCACGGGCTGCATGTCACGTCTAGGGCCGGAGCCTCGGGGTGGCAGTGGATGCAGGGGCGTCGGCGCCGCGGCACCCCCCCCCGTGTCAGGACTTTGTCAGGGAGAGGTGAGATGTCTCTGCTCAGGCTGCTGGAACACTGGTGCTGACATCCCTCTCTCTGCACAGACGCGAGGAGAGATAGAGCTCATCTTCTCCTTCTGAGTCTGCCCACACTCCCCAGCAATGGCGTCCCTAGGGGGGCCAACATTATGCTGTGCCCCACCATGTGCCCCCCCAACAATATGCTGTGCCCCACCATGTGCAATTTTGTATTTCGCTCGGGCTGCTGGTGGGGTAACATAGTCTCTCCTGAGAGGGAGAGTGTCCCCAGTCAGCTCCTGTGGGGGATTCCTCCCCCCTCCCTCTGCTCGCTGACACTGCATAATGCGGGCACTCACACAACCACAGCCGCCCGATCTGCTCCTTCCCTTGCATCCTCATTGGCACAGAGAAGAGCGAGTTCCAGGAAGGACTCCACAAGCACTGTGGGGGGAGGGGGGCCCAAGCTTTCATCTCAGTTACTGAAAAAACAGACTGATTTCTCACGTTCTTAGGACAGGAGAACCAGCCTGTAAATTCCGAGAGTGGTGACTGCAAGCTGAGCCGAGTGTCAGTCTATGACACTCTTTCACAGCCCAGCGAGTCCAGCCACCCCCCCTCACTCTCCTCACATACGAGCAGGGAGGAATACAGCTCCTCCTCCTCCTTCCAGTCCCGCCCACACTATCCCGGCGTGCTGTATCTGAAGAGAGGGGATGTGTGGGCGGGAAATATGAAAATCAGCAGCATTCCTGGCTGTGTGTGAATGATGCCTGAGATTCTAGCCTGGACCTGTGGGTGTATGCACTGCAGACTGCAGTACAATGTAATCACTGATTTGCATTATCTCCATCCCTTCTCTCCCCCATCTGTCTCCCTCCCCCTCTCCTGTTCTTTCTCAAGACCTTCACAATTTACTTTCACTTTCAGTTAGGCAGGTAATAGACAGTGCAAATTTATTTCCTGCATCCACAGATTGTAGGAAAGAAACTTGCATGATTCCCCCATCAACACAAACAGTGCTGACAGGGGAATATCCCTCCTGCCCAGCAATTGTAACCTCCCGACAAACAGTGATTATCACTAGTGGCTATAGCAACCACTAGTGATAATCATAAGAGAATCTGCTCATTAATGTTTCAAATCTCAGCCAGTTCCTGCTGAACCAGCTGAGATTTAATCTGTCTATGGCTGGTCTTAGCTCTTAGGCAGCACATACATTGATCACTTTTTTCATTCAACTATAAGGTTGAATGAAAAAAAAAAAGAAATTATCCAATTCCCCCATCTACACATTATAGGTGGATGGGGGAATGTTCCCAGTGTGGACCAGTGCTGGAACAACCAGAGTTGCTGTCCTGTCCCGGCTATTCACAGCTCTGGTCTCTGTCTCCATGGCAGCGGCGGCAGCACATTGGAACCCAGTGCTGGTTACTTTATGGGGCTGATGTTACAGGAGGGCCAGCACAATTTGTTGTTAGAGAGGGGCTGGGCATGTTCAAAATTCCACATGCCAGAGCCTGCCAAGAAGCCCACACTGCACAGCGCTAATCACAGGCAGTGAGCTATTTCCCGGTCCGCAGCTGCACAGATCAGGAAATGTCTCACTGGCTGTGATTAGCACTGTGGAGTTTCGGCTTCCTGGCAGGATCAGGCATGTGGGATTTCAAACACACCCGAGCCCATCTCTATTGGTTGTAGACAGTTGAGCTCCCTGCAGGTTGCTTAGCAGCAGTGGAGCCTTCTCTGACATGCTGATTGTGATGCAATCCAGGTGATGCTCCTAGTCAAATCCTAGTGTTAAATCAGTGATTTTATTGATCAAAGCCCACACTTTACAGGCATAGAGCCCACATGGCTGCTGAACATACGGTTGATTATATATATGTGGTTGTACTCTTGATGCTAATGTAGCAGGGTCTCCTTTAAGGCCCTATGGACTACGTTACCCAGAACCCCGCTTGGCACCCAGGGTGCATTTGGCCACCGCAGAGACTCATGGGTGGGGCTATAAAAGGAAAGGGCGAGGCTAAGCTCGGCCTCTTTGGACACCGTGCTGCAATCAAGGGGACTCCGTGTGCAGATCTGTTGCAGTGCAAGGCCAGAGGCCTGGGCCTTGCATACCTTCCAAAGAGCCTTCCACCCCACTGCTGAGCCTGGGTGACACCGGACTTCTTTGAGTTGCTGACATCAGTTGGACCAGAGACCTGATCGTTGCAGGCACTGTGTGTGGAAACACAGTGGTAGAAGTCCCGGACTGGGATCGCGTCCAGGGGGGTGAGCGAGCATCTGCTTACTTATTTAGCTTGTACTTTGATTAGGCCTAGTGACTGTCTTGGCCCATCGTGCTGTAGTTATTATACCGCCTGAGACTAGTGGCTGAACTGAGTTGTGTAGTCTCCGGTGAAGTGTTCCTCTTTTATTAACCGTTCATGGATTACAAATACTGTTCCTGAATGTGCACCACCGTTCATCTGCATGCGAAGAGTTGTTTTCACAGAGACTGAGCTTTATCTGAGTCAGGCCTGACCAGGGGTTTAAAACTTTGTTGTTGCGCCACATTGCGCATAGAGAAGATAGCTGCACATGGCGTGTGATCACTCTGCACTATCACTATTAGTAGGTTTATTGCTGCAGGGCTCTGCATGTATGCAATGTGTTATGTTTAACCTATGCCTTTATACCTAAGTAAATCAGATATAGTTTACCAATCCTGACTCAGAGTTTATCATTGCATATTAACTGCCTATCCTGCTGTGAGATTGTGTATAACCAGGTATAGAATTATATGAAGGAAACATTCCCTAGACTAACTGTGCCATAGAGGGTTGAGTAGATTGCCGGGGGTTGGCGGTGCTGTATACAGGGCCCGAACTAACTGAAAACCAGCGGCTCTCTTAACTGGGGGTAGCGCTACACGTGGGGGTTTCGTCCGGTAACCTTATACAGCAAGTAACACGCCAAAAAGTACCGGCATGGACCCGCTGGAAGTAGGACAGTGGTGCGCAGTGGCTGGCGCCGATTCAGTCGTGGCAGTAGTTATTGAACTCCCGGGGATCTGGCAGGAAGGAGCGATAAAGCAGTTAATAATGACACTATCGCCATGTCAGAAAGCATGGGTGACGAATGTAAGGTCAAATTCCTCGCTTACCCACGCGTTAGTAGAATGGAAGAACGAAATACCAGAGCATTTCAAAAGTCCAAACATACAAACAATGGACGATCAGACCTATAACTTGATTCATGCGTTGCCACTCAAGGGAGAATGGTTCCAAACACCAAAACCATCACCTCCACAAATATCTCCACCGCCATCCCCTAAAGCAGAAAAGCAGAAGGGTACAGAGAGTCCCGGATCACCACCGGCCACCCTCAGCGCAGAACTGTGCGCTGTCCTAGGGGAGATTGTAGCCCAGTGTAAGAAGGATCCTACAGATTACCCGATGTCGGGATACAGAAAACTCAGGATATTTTCTGGAAGGAAACCTGTACCTTCGAGAGAAGAGGAATTTGAGGATTGGCTAGACGGAGCTACTCAGGCCCTAGAGGAATGGGACGTCCCAGAACACCGGAAAAAACAGAGAATCACTGAGAGTTTGAAGGGGCCTGCTCTGGAGGCCATACTCAACCTTAAGCTGAGCAAGAAAGACTGTGATGCACAGGATTATCTAGACATTCTGCAGAATGTGTTCGGGGGAATGGAAAAAGTAACTGAGCTCACTTACCAGCTGAAGCACTGCTACCAAAAGACGGGAGAGAAACTGTCAGAGTTCATGAGACGACTGGATAAGATCCTGCATAAGATTATACTAAAAAAAGGGATCGACCCAAGGAGAGTGGATGAGGCCCATGTCCAGCAGGTGTTGAGGGGAGCTCAGCCTCTGGGTCCCATCGCATTAGCGCTATGCACCCGACAGGAAGAGCCTGGAATACCCCAACTTAATCCGAGTGGTCAGAGAAGAAGAGGCTATGTTGGAAGACAAGAGGAGGAGCCAACCAGTCGAACCAACTAACCCTCCGGCAGTGATGGTCAGGTCGGCCATGACCCCCGAAAGAGACTCAGAGGTGGATAACCTGAAGTCACAGATGTCCCAGATGTTGGAGATACTGACCTCTTTGATGGCAAAGGATTCAGGGGTACCAGAAAGGGAAGGACCAAAAAAGGAACTGTTCCCAAATGCCTCAGCGCCCGCTTCCCTACAAGATTGGGGGGACACGATTTGTTTCAACTGCAGAGGAGTTGGCCACGTCGCAAAAGTGTGTTCCAGTCCCAAGAAAAAGAAGCTGAATAATCGCAAGCCGGCGGAAAACTTCAGAGGGCCCCGGTGAAGGAGTCAACTGGGTGACCATCTTCCACAGTGAGCTCCAAACTGAATGAGAAGTACAGAAAAAGAGAGGGTAAAACCCCCCAGAATTGGCGCAGTGTTCCCCAGCGGGAATGTACACCAAAAAAAGAGAATAATGTTCCTCAGTAGGTATGTACACCCATTAAGAGGAGGGAAATCAATGCATACCGAGCCCAAGAGAGACTAAAGTCCAAAGAGAAATGGAAGAAAGAGAGTCCAAAGGGAAAGTGCAAGGGTCAAAGGAAAGAGACCCCTTCGAAGCAACATCCAGAGAAGCTGGTAGGCCCCTCCCCCATAGTGCCTATCGAAGTGGAGGGAGTCTACACAAGAGCCATATTGGACACTGGGGCGCAAGTGACCCTACTATACCGGGACTTCTATGATAAGCATCTAAGTCATCTACCCATCCAGAGGATTGAAGATTTGGAAATATGGGGAATTGGAACCCAGAGGTTCCCGTATGATGGTTACCTGCCCATAAAACTGACCTTCGACCCGTCTGTGGCCGGGAAGGCTGAAGTGTTTGACACCCTGGCTGTGGTGTGCCCCCGACCGCCTGGAGGCAACAAGAGCTCCCTCATCGTAGGGACCAACACGGACCTGGTCCGGAGGCTCTTGGCCCCTCTAGTACGAGGGAAGAACCCCACAGTCACCAAAATCCACCCAATGCTGAAGACAGCCTACCAGCGACTGGTCTTAGAGTGGAAGGCCCCGGAAGAGTGGGTGGGGAAAGTCTGGAGGCTGGGCAGGAAAGAAATAGTGTTGCAGCCCGGTGAAGGAACCTGTCTCCAAGCCACTGTGAAGCTTACTTGGGAGCAACCTGGGCCCTTTGTTATGTTGGAACCAGACCCAAGGGAAAAACACTCAGGCTTGGAAGTGATCCCAGAAGTGGTCCCGTTGAGGGCCTTGAAGAAGGCACACTGTAAGGTACCTGTGAGTGTCAGGAATACTACGGATGGCCCCGTGGAGATCCCAGCCAGGATATTGCTGGGCCAGGTGAGCCCTGCTGCCCCAGTTGTCTTGTCAGATGTGGAAAAGACAATTGGAGAAAAGACCATTTGGGAGAAGCTCTGCATGGAAAACCCAAACCTGCCAAGGGCTTGGAAAGAGAGAGCCAAGGCCCAGTTGACCAGGTGGAGAAGGATCTTCTCTCAAGATGAGTTTGATGTGGGGAGCGCGAAGAGTGCCACCCACCGAATCCGCCTCCAGGAGGACAAGCCCTTCAGGGAGAGGGTCAGGCGAGTCCCGTTAGCAGACCTCGAAGATTTGAGGGAACAGCTCGCCGAGCTCAAGCGAACCGGTGTTACCTGGGAGTCTAGAAGCCCCTACGCCTCTCCGATAGTGGTAATCAGGAAGAAGAATAGGTCATTGAGGCTGTGTATCTATTACAGGACCCTCAACAGGAAAACCATACCCAACCAGTATACCACTCCGAGGATAGAGGATGCCTTACAGAGCTTGTCTGGAGCCAGGTGGTTCAGTGTCATGGATCTAAAGAGCGGATACTACCAGATCCCTATGCATCCGGAAGACAAGGAGAAGACAGCTTTTATAACTCCTGTGGGGTTCTTTGAATTTGATCGGATGCCACAAGGTCTGTCAGGAGCCCCAGCCACCTTACAACGCCTTATGGAAAAGACTGTAGGAGATATGAACCTCATCGAAGTCCTTGTATACTTAGATGACATCATTGTCTTTCGGAGAACTCTGGAGGAACATGAAGAGAGACTGGAGAAAGTTTTGAAAAGACTCAGTGAGGAGGGACTCAAACTTTCACCTGAAAAATGCCAGTTCTATCAGTCATCAGTTAACTATCTGGGACACATAGTGTCCGAAGAAGGGGTAGCCACAGACCCCGAGAAGTTGGAGGCAGTCACCTCCTGACCACGGCCCACCACTGTGACAGAACTCAGATCTTTCTTGGGGTTCTGCTCCTATTACAGGAGGTTTGTGGAAGGGTTTGCCCGGATTGCCAGACCTCTGAATGAACTGCTCAAGACAGAAGGGGAAGAGGATGACTCAGGGCCCAGGAAGCCAATGGAGTCAGTCAAAGATCAGTGGAACAAGAAGTGTGAAGAGGCCTTCCAGATGTTGAAGAAAAGCCTAACCACTGCCCCTGTCCTGGCCTACGCAGACCCAAAGAAGCCTTATGAACTCCACGTAGATGCCAGTCATGATGGTCTGGGAGGAGTGCTCTATCAGGAGCATGAAGGGCAACTGAGGCCTGTTGCTTATGTGAGCAGGAGTCTGACCCCCTCTGAAAAGAACTACCCCACTCATAAGTTGGAGTTTCTAGCCCTCAAGTGGGCTGTAGTTGACAAGTTGACAAACTCAAAGACTATCTGTATGGGGCAGAATTCACCGTGAAAACTGACAACAACCCCCTTACTTATCTTTTCACCACAGCAAAGCTGGATGCCACAGGACATAGATGGCTGGCGGCACTGTCTTCTTTCAATTTCAGTCTGGAATACAGGCCTGAGGCTGTGAATCGAGATGCAGACGCCTTGTCAAGGTCGTCTCATGCCCCTACCAGCAGTACGGAAGACTGGACTCAAGTGGCACCCGATGGGGTGCGGGCCCTCTGTCAGGGGGCTGAACTCCAGGCCAGTGGTGGTGCAAGAGCGGAAGAAATAGGGGTCACCGTGGTAGAGGTCCCCAAGCAATACTGTGGGGTAACCCAGCTAGAGGAAGACGACTTGCCAAAACTGTCCAAGAAGGAGTTGAGATGTGACCAATTGGAAGACCCTGTGGGGAAATTGGTCCTGGAGGCCCTGGAGAGTCAGGATCCAGATAGACTCTTGCGTCACTCTTCAAAGGAAGCTCGCTTGTTGAGGAAGGAGTGGGACAGGCTGCAGGTGCATCAGGGAGTGGTCTACCGAAGGGGCCCCTCTGAGGACCTAGAAGACAAATGGCAACTGTTTCTACCCGAGAAACATCGAGAGACCGTTTTGGTCGCCCTGCATGACAACCACGGGCACTTGGGAGCAGAGAGGACCTTTCAAATAGTTAGGAGTCAAGGAATACTGCCCCTCATGCGCACGCTGCATCCAGAGGAAGACTTTACCCCACCAAGCTGCCCCAATGGGCCATCTACAAAGTCAAGGCCCACTGGATTTGGTATGCATTGATTTTCTCTGCCTTGAACCTGACTTGAGTGGACTAGGAAATGTTCTGGTGATAACCGACCATTTCACCCGATATGCCCAGGCCTTTCCAACTAAAGACCAGAAGGCTTATACTGTAGCCAAAGTACTCATGGAGAAATACTTTGTACATTATGGGCTACCACAGCGGCTCCACTCGGATCAAGGAAGGGACTTTGAAAGTCGGCTGATCCGGAAGCTCCTGGATTCTTTGGGGATCAAGAAGACCTGAACCACTCCCTATCATCAACAGGGGGATGCTCAGCCGGAGAGGTTCAACCGAACCTTGCTCAACATGCTGGGGACATTAAGTAGTGAGAAGAAGCAGCACTGGAGCAAACACATAGCAGCAATCGTGCATGCTTATAACAGTACCACAAGTGATGCAACAGGGTACTCACCCTATCGACTCATGTTCGGAAGAGAAGCAAGACTACCCGTAGACCTGGCCTTTGGCACCTCTATAGACCATTCCTCAGTCACTTCCCACAAAGGTTATGTAGACAGGCTTAGACACAGTTTAAAGTTGGCCTATGAGCAGGCCCAAGCAGCCTCAGATCAAAGGGGAGCCCGCAACAAGAAAAACTTTGACCTTAAAGTCCGGATTCAAGATCTACAACCTGGGGACAGAGTGCTGCTCCGGAATCTGGGGATCCCAGGAAAACACAAGCTTGCAGATCGGTGGAGGCCTGAACCCTATGTTATTTTGCAAGAAGCTGCCGGGCCTACCTGTCTACAAGCTAAAGCCGGAAGGAAAGGTGGGTCCATTAAAGACTTGGCATCGGAATCACTTACTCCCACTTGCCAAAGCAGTTCGGATAGCCCCTGCGAGGGATTCCCCTGAGCCAACTTCCATCTTGGATACTCCCAAGCCAAACACTCGCTCCCAAACCCCTCGAGCTGAGGAAACAGATGTCTCTAAACTAAGTGATGAAGAGGGAGAGGAACTTGAATGGCTATGGCCTTCCCAGGCCCCAGAAACTTCTGCTATAGATCTTCCACCTACCGAAGACACTATAGACAGTACACTGAATGCAGAAGCTACTGAGTTCATCCCGTCCAGTCCCTTACCAGATTCTTGGGAAGATGCCTGTGACTCACTCTCAGAGGAGGATCCAAGAGACTCCATGTATCTCCCTGCTCCTGAGTCAAGTGCTCCAGAACCAGTGGAAACCCCCAAGTCTGTTCCAAGAGAGGAACCTGCAGTATCTGAACCAGACATTCCAAGAGAACAAAGGATGAGAAGGACCATAAGGCCTCCCCAAAGATTGACTTACCCACAAATGGGGGAGAGCTCAGAAGACACTGTGGTCACTGCCAGGAGGAGTGTGGAAAACCCTGATCCCTCCACTGTTCATTTAGTGGAGGGCAACCCCAACTCACTCTCTGGCACAGTTAGGCAGGTCGCTTATGACAGTGTGACCTGTGGGCAAGGAAGTTCACCCTTTCGTTTTTGGTGGGAACTTCCTCTGCCAACATCACACACCGCTTTATCAAATGTTGTGCGTAGTGTTTGTTAATAGTTATCTTTGGGTACCAAAGAGTTTAAGTGGGGGGAGTGTGTAGCGGGGTCTCCTTTAAGGCCCTATGGACTACGTTACCCAGAACCCCGCTTGGCACCCAGGGTGCATTTGGCCACTGTAGAGACTCATGAGTGGGGCTATAAAAGGAAAGGGCGAGGCTAAGCTCGGCCTCTTTGGACACCGCGCTGCAATCAATCCCTGTGCGGATCTGTTGCAGTGCAAGGCCAGAGGCCTGGGCCTTGCATACCTTCCAAAGAGCCTTCCACCCCACTTCTGAGCCTGGGTGACACCGGACTTCTTTGAGTTTCTGACATCAGTTGGACCAGAGACCTGATCGTTGCAGGCACTGTGTGTGGAAACACAGTGGTGGAAGTCCCGGACTGGGATCGCGTCCGGAGGGATGAGCGAGCATCTGCTCACTTATTTAGCTTGTACTTTGATTAGGCCTAGTGACTGCCTTGGCCCATCGTGCTGTAGTTATTATCCCGCCGGAGACTAGTGGCTGAACTGAGTTGTGTAGTCTCCGGTGAAGTGTTCCTCTTTCATTAACCGTTTATGGATTACAAATACTGTTCCTGAATGTGCACCACCGTTCATCTGCATGCGAAGAGTTGTTTTCACAGAGACTGAGCTTTATCTGAGTCAGGCCTGACCAGGGGTTTAAAACGTTGTTGTTGCGCCACATTGCGCATAGAGAAGATAGCTGCACGTGGCGTGTGATCACTCTGCACTATCACTATTAGTAGGTTTATTGCTGCAGGGCTCTGCATGTATGCTATGTGTTATGTTTAACCTATACCTTTATACCTAAGTAAATCAGATATAGTTTACCAATCCTGACTGAGAGTTTATCATTGCATATTAACTGCCTATCCTTCTGTGAGATTGTGTATAACCAGGTATAGAATTATATGAAGGAAACATTCCCTAGACTAACTGTGCCATAGAGGGTTGACTAGATTGCCAGGGGTTGGCGGTGCTGTATACAGGGCCCGAACTAACGGAAAACCAGCGGCTCTTATAATTTGGGTTAGCGCTACACTAACAAATACTGTGTTTATTAGATCTGACTGGGAGCATCACCTGGATCACATCCCGATCAGCATGTCAACAGAGAAGGTTATGCAGCATTACTGCTGCTAGGTGACCAGCTGGGGCCTCGGCTCTCTATAACCAAGTATAGTGCCAGCCTTCCCCTGCATGCACCCACAATGTCACCAGCACTAGGTCCTAATAGACTGTCGCCGCTGCCAAGGAGACAGATGCCAGACCAGTGCTGTCAATAACAGGGACAGGACAGCTGGGGAACCCCACAGTGGCAGAACACCAGGGCCCGGTGGCAAGACAACCTTTGCAACCCTGATAGTTCTCCCACTGCTTTGGAATCTTATATTTTCTTGGTGTGCTGGTGACATATATCTCTTGTTTTCTGCCACCCTGGGGGGCCCCAGTATAGTAGGAAGGGAGCTCACTGCAGAACATGTGAAAGGGCCCGTTGTGGGATCGTAGTAAAGGGCCCCAGGATATATATATATGTGTAGCGGGGTCTCCTTTAAGACTCTCTGGACTACCTTACCCAGAACCCTATTTGGCACCCAGGGTGCATTGTTGCCACCGCAGAGACTTATGGGTGGGGCTATAAAGGGAAGGGGCGAGGCTAAACTCGCTCTCTTTTGGACACAAGACTTTGATCGAGAGGTCCTCCTGTGCGGATCTGCTGGAGTGCAAGGCCTGAAGCCTGGGGCCTTGCGCAGCTGCTAAAGAGCCTTCCACTCCACTGCGAGCCTGGGTGGCATCTGACTTTGTTTATCCTCAACTTCTGTTGGATCGGAGACCCGACCGCTGCAGACGCTGTGTGTGTGGAGACACAGTAGGTGGAAGTCCCGGACTGGGATCGCGTCCGGAGGGGTGAGCGAGCACATGCTCAATCCAAGCACGTTGTACTGTCATTAGGCCTACAGACTGCCTTGGCCTATCGGCCCCCCTTTATTTGATGTTTCACCGGAGACCTATAGTGGAACTGAGTTAAACGGTCTCTGGTGAAGTGTTCCTTGTTGCTGATTAACCTGTGGATTATAAATTGTTCCTGAATGTGCACCTCCAGTCAAGATTTTGCATGCAAAGAAATCATCTCCTGAGAGACTGAGTATAGATTCTGCATCAGGCCTGACCAGTTAGATAGTTCTCTTTAGTTGCTGCGCCACAGGGCGCCTGGTGAACTACTATCATACATAGTCCATGCGTAGGGTGTTATTCAGTGCAGGGCTCTGCAAGTGAATTCATGTGGTTTGTTATAACTGTTCTTTTACTTATAGAAAAGTAAACTTGTTATACTTTATCATTCTGCATTTGTGTCTGAATTTTACTGTAGAGTATAAGAGATATTACCCTAGACTAACTGTGCCAGAGTGGGTCGAGTAAATTGCCGGGGATTGGCGGTGCTGTGTGCAGGGTCCTAGACCAAATTCAGCGGCTCTCTTAGCTGGGGGTGCGCTACACGTGGGGGTTCTCGTCCGGGATCCTGATACAGCAAGTGAACACGCCAGAGGTACCGGCATGGACCCGCTAACAGTAAAAGCGTGGTGCGAAGCATCTAGAGCAGAGCCAAACAAGTCAGTAGTCATCAGCCTCCCGGGAGAGGAGTGGTCAACAGAGACAGTAGAGCAGCTAATGATGTCAGTGTCCCCAGATCATACACCGTGGGTGACGGAGATAAAATCAGACCCAGATATCTCGTATCAGTATACACTAGTAGAGTACTGGGACGAGATGCCAGAGACTCTCAAGCGCAACTGTGTGCGGACGCCAGACAACAAAACCTATAGGTTGGCGCACGCAATGACTATAAAGAAGGAGCCATCACCAACGGGATCACCGCAGGGAGCAACCCGTGTCTCACCTGAAAGAAGAGACAGGGCGACGCCTTCGGCGGCATTTGCACCTGTCACTGCCATATCACCAGAACTGATAAACGCTATAGGGGATTTGCTAACAAAGTGTCAGAAGACAAGCACGGGACATGTTGAGACTAGCTACCGGAGATTAAAGATATTCTCCGGGAAGCTCCCTGTCCCTTCAGGGGAGGAAGATTTTGATACTTGGGTGGAGCAGGCACTACAAGCAGTAGAGGCATGGGAGGTGCCTGAAGAGGCAACGAGTGATGGAGAGCCTGAAAGGCGCAGCTGCAGAAGCGGTAAAAAGCTTCCGGTTTGGGAATACAGATTGTACGGCTCAAGACTGTCTAGCCATGCTACAGGAGGAGTTTGGTCAGTTGGAAAAGGTGACAGAGATGGTGTACCAGTTTGAACATACTTTCCAACAGCCGACGGAGAAGCTTTCAGAGTATGTAAGAAGACTGAACAGGTTGCTGTGCAAAATTGTATTGAAGAAGGGAATGATGCCCAAAGATACAGATGCGGCGAGAATGAAGCAAGTCTTGAAGGGAGCGTTGCGCTCGGATCCAGTCTGGCTTTACCTGAAAACCTCCGGAGGGGAGCGTCGCTGACCTACTCTGACTTGATAAAAATCATCAGAGATGAGGAGGCACTACAGCAGGACCAGCAAATGATTAAGACAAATGCCGCCCCTGCAGCAGTGATAGTCAACTCAGTAATGACCCCTGAAAGAGATTCAGAAGTGGACACTTTAAAATCACAAATGTCTCAGGTGTTAAAGATGCTGACCTCTCTGATAGCAAAAGATTCAGAGGGTCCCGAGAGAGAAGTACCAAGGAAGGAACTATTCCCAATTGCCTCAGCACCCGCATCTCTACAGGAATGTGGAGATATAGTCTGTTTTAACTGTGGGGGAATTGGCCATATTGCAGCTGTGTGTTCGAGCCCCAAAAAAATGAAAATAGACAACCGCAAGCCGGCGGGAAACTTCAGAGGGCCCCGGTGAAGGAGTCAACCGGGTGCCCATCATCTTCAGTGAGCTCCAAACTGAATGAGAAGCCAAAGAAGAGGAAAGACAGAACCTCCAAGAAGAAGCACAGGATTCCCCAGCGGGAATACACACCAAAGAAGGAAAATAATATCCCTCAGCGGGTCTATACACCCAGTAAAGGGAGGGAAATCAATGCATACCAGGCCCAAGAAAGACTAAAGTCCAAAGGGAGTTGGAGGAAAGAAAGTCCAAGGGAAAAGGGCAAAGACCAGAAGAAGGCGACCCCTGCAAGGGCGTATCCAGAGAAGCTGGTAGGCCCGTCTCCTATAGTACCCATTCAAGTGGAGGGAGTCTACACAAGAGCTATCTTGGATACTGGAACAAAAGTGACCCTGCTATACCGGGATTTTTATGATAAGCACTTGAGTCATCTACCCATCCAGAAGATAGAGGAACTGGAAATATGGGGAATCGGAACCCAGAGCTTCCCTTATGATGGCTACCTGCCCATCAAGATGACCTTTGACCCATCCGTGGCTGGGAGGGGTGAAGTGTTCGACACCCTGGCAGTTGTGTGCCCTCGGCCGCCTGGAGCCAACAAGAGTTCCCTTATTATAGGGACAAATACGGATCTGGTCCGGAGACTCCTGACCCCTCTAGTACAAGGGAAGGGCCCTGAAGTCACCAAAATCCATCCCATGCTGAAGACGGCCTACCAACGACTGGTGTTGGAGCAGAAGACCCCTGCAGAAGGGATGGGGAAGGTGTGGAGACTTGGAAGAAACGGGGTAGTGTTGCAGCCCGGCGAAGTAACCTGTCTCAGAGCCACTGTGAAGCTTACTTGGGAACAACCTGGACCCTTTGTCATGCTGGAGCCCGACCCAAGGGAAGAACCCACAGGTTTGGAAGTAATCCCAGAAGTAGTTCCGCTCAAGGCCCTGAAGAAGGCCCATTGTAGAGTTCCAGTGAGTGTCAGGAATACTACAGGTGGCCCCATGGAGATCCCCGCCAGAATGCTGCTGGGCCAGGTGAGCCCTGCTGCCCCGGTTGCCCTGTCAGAACTTGAGAGAACGAGTGAAGGAGGAGATGTCTGGGGGAAGCTCTCCATGGAGAACCCGAATCTACCCAGGGCTTGGAAGGAGAGAGTCAAGGCCCAGTTGACCAGATGGGAGAAGATCTTCTCCAAAGATGAGTTCGATGTGGGGTGTGCAAGGAGTGCCACCCATCGAATCCGCCTCCAGGAAGACAAGCCCTTCCGAGAAAGGGTCAAGAGGGTCCCACTAGCAGATCTGGAGGATCTGAGGGAACAACTCGCAGAACTCAAGAGGGCTGGTGTGATCCGGGAGTCTAGAAGCCCCTACGCCTCCCCGATAGTGGTGGTCAGGAAGAAGAATGGGTCATTGAGGCTATGTATAGACTACAGGACTCTCAACAGGAGAACCATCCCTGACCAGTACACCACTCCGAGAATAGAGGATGCCCTACCAGATCCCTATGCATCCCGAAGACAAAGAGAAGACAGCTTTCATAACCCCAGTGGGGTTCTTTGAATTTGACCGAATGCCTCAGGGACTGTCTGGAGCTCCTGCCACCTTCCAACGTCTCATGGAGAAGACTGTAGGGGACATGAACCTTATTGAGGTCCTTGTGTACTTGGACGATGTCATTGTCTTTGGGAGAACCTTAGAAGAACACGAGGAGAGGCTAGAGAAGGTATTAAGAAGACTCAGTGAGGAGGGACTCAAGCTTTCGCCCGAGAAGTGTCAGTTCTACCAGTCTTCCGTTAACTATCTGGGACACATAGTGTCTGAAGAAGGGGTGGCCACAGACCCCGAGAAGTTGGAGGCAGTTACCTCCTGACCACGGCCCACTACAGTAACAGAACTCAGATTCTTCTTGGGGTTCTGCTCCTACTATAGGAGGTTTGTGGAGGGATTTGCCCGAATCGCCAGACCGCTGAATGAACTACTCAAGACAGAAGGGGAAGAGGACGACTCGGGGCCCAGGAAGCCAGGAGAGTCAGTCAAAGATCAGTGGAACCCGAAGTGTGAAGAGGTCTTCCAGGCATTGAAGAAGAGCCTAACCACTGCCCCAGTCTTGGCCTACGCATACCCAACAAGACCCTATGAGCTACACGTAGATGCCAGTCATGACGGTCTGGGAGGAGTGCTCTACCAAGAGCATGAAGGGCAATTACGGCCCGTTGCCTACGTGAGCAGGAGCCTGACCCCCTCTGAGAAGAACTACCCCACTCACAAATTGGAGTTCCTGGCCCTTAAGTGGGCGGTAGTTGACAAGCTTAAAGACTACCTGTATGGGGCAGAGTTCACTGTGAAGACCGACAACAACCCCCTGACTTACCTCTTCACCACAGCAAAGCTGGATGCCACAGGACACAGATGGCTGGCCGCCCTGTCTGGGTTCAATTTCAGCCTGAAGTACAGGCCAGGGGCTGGAAATCGAGATGCGGACGCCTTGTCTAGAAGATCTCATGCCCCCACCAGTGACACAGAGGACTGGACCCAAGTGGCAACTGACGGGGTGCGGGCCCTTTGCCAAGGGGCTGAATTACAAGCCAGAGGAGGATCAAGGGCAGAAGAGATAGGAGTTACCATGGTAGGAGTTCCCAAGCAATACTGTGGAGTAACTCAGTTGGAAGAAGATAATCTGCCAAAACTGTCAAAAAAGGAGTTGAGATGTGACCAACTGGAAGACCCCATGGGGAGATTGGTCCTGGAGGCCCTGGAGAGTCAGGACCCAGATAGACTCCTGCGTCACCCCTCGAAGGAAGCTTGACTGTTGAGGAAGGAGTGGGACAGGTTGCAGGTTCATCAGGGAGTGGTCTACCGAAGGGGCCCCTCTGATGACCTGGAAGATAAATGGCAATTGTTTCTTCCTGAGAAACACAGAGAGACTGTCCTGGTTGCCCTGCATGACAATGGGTCTGAAAGGGTCTGAAAGAACCTTTCAACTCGTCAGAAGTTGGTTCTATTGGCCCTGCATGAGGGCTGAAGTAGAGGAGTACTGCCATTCATGTGCACGCTGCATCCAGCGGAAGACTTTACCCCGTCAAGCTGCCCCAATGGGCCATCTACAAAGTCAAGGCCCGCTGGATTTGGTATGCATTGATTTTCTCTGCCTTGAACCTGACCTGAGTGGATTAGGAAATGTTCTGGTAGTAACCGATCATTTCACTCGATATGCTCAGGCCTTCCCAACCAAAGTCCAGAGGGCTTCCACGGTAGCCAAGGTACTAATGGAGAAGTATTTTGTCCACTATGGGCTACCGCAGCGACTCCATTCAGATCAAGGGAGGGACTTTGAGAGTCCGTTGATCCGGAAACTCCTGGATTCTTTAGGGATCAAGAAAACCCGAACCACGCCTTACCATCCACAAGGAGATGCTCAGCCTGAGAGGTTCAACTGAACCCTGCTAAACATGTTGGGGACTCTGAGTAGTGAGAAGAAACAACATTGGAGCAAACACATAGCAGCTATAGTGCACGCTTACAACTGTACCACTAGTGATGCTACAGGCTACTCCCCCTATCGACTCATGTTTGGGAGAGAAGCAAGGTTACCCATAGACCTGGCCTTTGGCACTTTCTTAGATCATTCTTCAGCCACATCCCACAAGGGATATGTAGACAGACTTAGACACAGCTTGAAGTTGGCCTATGAGCAGGCCCAAGTGGCCTCAGATCAAAGGGGGGCCCGCAACAAAAAGAACTTTGACTTGAAGGTCTGGATCCAGGACCTGCAGCCTGGGGACCGAGTACTACTACGTAACCTGGGGGTTCCTGGAAAACACAAACTTGCAGACAGATGGAGACCTGAACCCTATGTCATTTGTAAGAAGCTGCCAGGCCTACCTGTTTACAAGTTGAAGCCAGAGGGGAAGGTGGGGCCACTGAAGACCTGGCATGGGAACCACCTACTTTCACTTGCCGAAGCAGTCCGGATACCTCCTGTGAGGTACTCCCCAGAACCAGCCTCCATCCTGGATACTCCCAGGCCAAGCACTCGGTCCCAGACCTTTTGAGCTGAAGATGTAGAGGCCTCTGAATTGAGTGAAGATGAAGGGAAAGAACTTGATTGGCTATGGCCTTCTCCGACTCTAGGAGCTTCTGCTATAGATCTTCCACTTACTGAAGACACTACAGACAGTACACTGAATGCAGAAGCTACTGAGTTCATCCCATCTAGTCCTTTATCAGATCACTGGGAAGATGCCTGTGACACCTACTCAGAGGAGGACCCCAGGGACTCTATGTACCTTCCGGCTCCTGAATCAGATGCTCCAGAGCCCGCAGCATTCCCTGAGCCTGCTCCGAAAGAAAAACCTGTGGTGCCAGAGCCAGAGATCCCAAGAGAGCAAAGGACCCGAAGAGTCATAAGGCCTCCTAAGAAGTTGACTTACCCACAAATGGGGGAGAGCTCAGAAGATTCTGTGGTGACTGCCAGGAGGAGTGCTGAGAATCCGGATCCTTCCACTGTTCATTTGGTGGAGGGCAACCCTAACTCACTCTCTGGCACAGTTAGGCAGGCCACTTATGATAGTATGACCTGTAGGCAAGGGAATCCAACCCCTCAGTTTTGGTGGGAATTCCCTTTGCCAACATCATACACCACTTTATCTAGGGTTGTCCGTAGAGTATGTTAAATTTATCTTTGGGGACCAAAGAATTCAAGTGGGGGGAGTGTGTAGCGGGGTCTCCTTTAAGACTCTCTGGACTACCTTACCCAGAACCCCATTTGGCACCCAGGGTGCATTGTTGCCACCGCAGAGACTTATGGGTGGGGCTATAAAGGGAAGGGGCGAAGCTAAACTCGCTCTCTTTTGGACACAAGACTTTGATCGAGAGGTCCTCCTGTGCGGATCTGCTGGAGTGCATGGCCTGAAGCCTGGGGCCTTGCGCAGCTGCCAAAGAGCCTTCCACCCCACTGCGAGCCTGGGTGGCATCTGACTTTGTTTATCCTCAACTTCTGTTGGATCGGAGACCCGACTGCTGCAGACACTGTGTGTGTGGAGACACAGTAGGTGGAAGTCCCGGACTGGGATCGCGTCCGGAGGGGTGAGCGAGCACATGCTCAATCCAAGCACGTTGTACTGTCATTAGGCCTACAGACTGCCTTGGCCTATCGGCCCCCCTTTATGTGATGTTGCACCGGAGACCTATAGTGGAACTGAGTTAAACGGTCTCTGGTGAAGTGTTCCTTGTTGCTGATTAACCTGTGGATTATAAATTGTTCCTGAATGTGCACCTCCAGTCAAGATTTTGCATGCAAAGAAATCATCTCCTGAGAGACTGAGTATAGATTCTGCGTCAGGCCTGACCAGTTAGACAGTTCTCTTTAGTTGCTGCGCCACAGGGCGCCTGGTGAACTACTATCATACATAGTCCATGCGTAGTGTGTTATTCAGTGCAGGACTCTGCAAGTGAATTCATGTGGTTTGTTATAACTGTTCTTTTACTTATAGAAAAGTAAACTTGTTATACTTTATCATTCTGCATTTGTGTCTGAATTTTACCCTAGACTAACTGTACCAGAGTGGGTCGAGTAAATTGCCGGGGTTTGGTGGTGCTGTGTGCAGGGCCCTAGACCAAATTCAGCGGCTCTCTTAGCGGTGGGTGCGCTACATATATATATATATATATATATATATAATTGCATTTTTGCATTTTATAGTTGGCCCCCCTACTTTTGTCCCTGTCCCCCCATGTGCCCCCCTAAATATGAAATCTGGAGACACCACTCCTCCCCGGGCATGTGTGGGCACTGGGCAGGAAGTTTGAACCCAGAAAAGCGCCAGACAGACTGCGCCTCAGCCTCCATCCTGGTAAGCTCACCCTCTCTCCTGCCTCCCAGTGTATAAAAAGGGGTGCTCTGTGGACTTTGTTAAAGAGGAGGGGGGCAGGCATTGGTGAGCAGAGACCCCCTTTACACCAGAGTCCACAGCATGCCCCCTTAAATCAAGTTTCCCAGAACACCCCTTACATCAGATCCCCCCTTAAATCAGGGTTCCCATTTACATTAGAGTCCACAGAGCTCCCCCTTACAGTGCGTAGCGGCCTCACCCTCTTCCTCTTCTTTATCGGTTACTCTGGCTCTGATCTAGGGGTACCTTGGAGGGGGAAGTGAGATGTGCTACGGCCCATGTCCTCTAGATTGCAGGGTGTAGAGGTGAAGGCCAGTACCAGTTTACCCTCGGGCTGTGTTTGAACACTCAGAGCCAAGTCTGTTCTGCTGATAACCCCCTTTGCTCCCAGTAACTGGAGTACCACACACTGAAAAGGTCCAACACTTATTTATTCCATAATAGCAAACAAATAGTCCTTTGCGATCAGACAGTTTGAGACCCATAGAACAGTTCAGTATTGGTGGGGAGTAGGTCAAGGCACAATCCTCAAAAGAAATCTAAACCGTTGAGGTATCACCAACGGTTGCTAAGCACGGTGGCTGTAAAAATGTACTTTTAGCTTCAGAGTCTCCTCCAGTGACTCTAACGGACAGGAACTGGAGTTACCTTTGCTACGTTGCAGCCCCTGTCAGGGGGAAGACATCCCTCCAAGAGAGTTACCAGAGGCCCCACCGTCACCGGCTTAATGCTGCACCAGAATGTTCGGCAGGGTTACGCTCCCTGGCCTCCTCGCCTTAGATACGGGTCCCAACACCTTAGGGCCCCTTGGACTCCTCCACCCTTGCGGAACCCAGTCGAAGTTACTGGGCTCCAGGCCTCGGCCGTAGTACCTCACCCCAGGCTAAAGGTGCCTGAGATGGGCTCCATCTCTCGCTCCGGCCAGGTCAAGGACACCTGGGCCTGGAACTCCAGAACGGCAGCACCCAGGCGGAAGGTGCCTGGGTGCGGCCGCGTCCTCCAACTCTGCACTCTGAACCCTGTGGTAAGGGCGTCCGCCCCTTTTATCCCCTCTCCCTTTGCGTCACAGCGGGTTCCCCGCCCCGCTGTACCAGCTCCAGGGGAGGACAAAAGGGCACAGTCTTGCGGTGTGAGTTCACCCCCAGCCCCCGGCAACAACGCCACCTGTAGGCCACAGGGAACCTCACACCACCAGAGTCCTCCAAGAACCATAAAAGGGTCTCAGATTCCCTAGCAATCAGTGCATCTGGGCTACACCACCACCCAGATGCTTCCCTAAATTCAAATACGCGCAACAAGTGTAAGTGGAAATTCTGTGCAGACTCTGATGTAAGAGGGGGCCTCTGTGCAGACTCTGATGTAAGAGGGGGCCTCTGTGCAGACTCTGATGTTAGAGGGGGCCTCTGTCCAGACTCTGATGTAAGGGGGGGCCTCTGTGCAGACTCTGATGTTAGAGGGGGCCTCTGTGCAGACTCTGATATTAGAGGGGGCCTCTGTGCAGACTCTGATGTAAGGGGGGGCCTCTGTGTGGACTCTGATGTAAGGGGGGCCTCTGTGCAGACTCTGATGTAAGGGGGGCCTCTGTGCAGACTCTGATGTAAGGGGGGCCTCTGTGTGGACTCTGATGTAAGGGGGGCCTCTGTGCAGACTCTGATGTAAGGGGGGTCTCTGTGAAGACTCTGATGTAAGGGGGGGCTCTGTGCAGACTCTGATGTAAGGGGGGCCTCTGTGCAGACTCTTATGCTTACATAATAATGTACATAACATAATGTACCAAAAGATACCAGTCAGCCCCCCACTCTCGTGATCATGAAAAATCTTAGACTGTTTTCCTCGAACCATCACTTTCCCACGCTCTATGGGCCACTTGACTGGACTTGCCCCCCAGGGACTAAGGCTGCTAGGGGAGGTGAGACGTCACTAGGCAAGGTGGCCGTGGCACTGATGATCTGATCGGTCTCGGCTCGGCTGTCTCACACAGCCAAGCAGAGTGAAGCCGCCTCCCCCTCCTCCTTTATGTCCACACAGGGGGAGGGGACCCGACATGCAGTCCCGCGCTGATCTGAGGTACATTATGGGTCTGAAGGGGGTGTCTGTATTGTAGGGGGGTTCTGTATTGTAGGAGGGGTTCTGTATTATAGGGTTGGTCTGAAATGTAGGGGGGGTTCTGTATTGTAGGGGGGTCTGTAATGTAGGGGGGTTCTGTATTGTAGGGGGGGGCTGAAATGTAGGGGGGGTTCTGTATTGTAGGGGGGTTCTTTATTGTAGGGGGGTCTGAAATGTAGGAGGGGGTTCTGTATTGTAGGGATGTCTGAAATGTAGGGGGGTTCTGTATTGTAGGGGGGTCTGTAATGTAGGGGGGTTCTGTATTGTAGGGGGGGGTCTGAAATGTAGGGGGTTTCTGTATTGTAGGGGGGTCTGAACTGTAGGTGGGTTCTGTATTGTAGGGGGAGTCTGTATTGTAGGGGGGTCTGTAATGTAGGGGAGTTCTGTATTGTAGGGGGGTCTGTATTGTAGGGGGGTCTGTATTGTAGGGGGGTCTGTATTGTAGGGGGGTCTGTAATGAAGGGGGGTCTGTAATGTAGGGGGGTTCTGTAATGTAGGGGGGTTCTGTATTGCAGGGGGGTTCTGTATTGTAGGGGGGGTCTGAAATGTAGGGGGGTTCTGTATTGTAGGGGATCTGTAATGTAGGGGGGTTCTGTATTGTAGGGGGGTCTGAGATGTAGGGGGGTTCTGTATTTTAGGGGGTCTGAAATGTAGGGGGGGTTTGTATTGTAGGGGGGTCTGTAATGTAGGGGGTCTGTATTGTAGGGGGGTCTGAAATGTAGGGGGTTCTGTATTGTAGGGGGGTTCTGTATTGTAGGGGGGGTTCTGTATTGCAGGGGGGGTTCTGTATTGTAGGGGGGATCTGAAATGTAGGGGGGTTCTGTATTGTTAGGGAGGGTTCTGTATTGTAGGGGGGTTCTGTATTGTAGGGGGGTATGTATTGTATTGTAGAGGGGAGTCTGTAATGTAGGGGGGTCTGTAATGTAGGGGGGTCTGTACTGTAGGGAGGGGGTATGTACTGTAGGGAGGGGGTCTGTATTGTAGAGGGGGTCTGTAATGTAGGGGGGGTCTGTAATGTAGGGGGGTCTGTATTGTAGAGGTGGTCTGTATTGTAGAGGGGGCTGTAATGTAGGGGGGGTCTGTATTGTAGAGGGGGTCTGTAATGTAGGGGGGTCTGTACTGTAGGGGGGTCTGTACTGTAGGGAGGGGGTCTGTACTGTAGGGAGGGGGTCTGTACTGTAGGGAGGGGGTCTGTACTGTAGGGAGGTCTGTGTAACATGCAGGGGGTCCAGAACCATTAGGGGGGTGTCTGTGTAACAAACTGGGGGGGCTGTGTAATGTAAAGGGGTCCAGAGGTGCGGTGCTATGTAATGTAAAGGGGTCCAGAGGCGCAGGGTGCTGTGCAATGTAAAGGGGTCCAGAGGCGCAGGGTGCTGTGTAATGTAAAGGGGCCCTGAGGTGCAGGGTGCTGTGTAATGTAAAAGGGTCCAGAGGTGCGGTGCTATGTAATGTAAAGGGGTCCAGAGGTGCAAGGTGCTGTGTAATGAGAAGGGGTCGAGAGGTGCAGGGTGCTGTGTAATGTAAAGGGGTCTAGAGGTAGAAGGTGCTGGAACCCCACATCCCATCATTAACTGCCGTCGCCGCGCCCCCCCCCCCCCCCCCTGGGCTGCTCAGTCTAAAATGGCCGGGCCTATTTTTTGTCCCAGTCCGGGCCTGGTTCCAGGATACTCCATCCATGACGTGTTAAGCCCTGTACACACGATCGGTTTTACCGATGAAAACAGTCCGATGGACTTTTTTCATCGGACAAACCGATCGTGTATGGGACCCATCGGTCTTTTTTCCATCGGTTTTAAAAAATAGAACATGTTTTAAATTTTTCCGATGGATCAAAAACTGATAGCAAATTCCGATCGTCTATGGGCAAGTCCATCGGATAAAAAACCCACGCATGCTCAGAATCAAGCCGACGCGTGCTCAGAAGCATTGAACTTCATTTTTCTCGGCTCATCGGAGTGTTTTACGTCACCGGGTTTGGAACGGTCGGTTTTTTGACTGATGGTGTGTAGGCAAGACTGATGGAAGTCAGCTTCATCGGATTTCCGATGGACAAAACCATCGGATTAGAATCCATAGGATATCCGATCGTGTGTACAGGGCTTAAGGATGTAGCTCCCTCCCAGCTCTCCCGGGCTCCTCCGCTAGGCCTCGCACTCCCCCCCAGATGGGGATGCGGCCCCTGCTGCTGCCTAATGCTCCATTCTCCAAGTCTCCCGGCCGGGATTGGTCAGGGTTCCTCACATGAGCTCCCTGCCACTCCAGTCCTGTGCCCTGCCCCTCTTCCAGATCATTCACCCTGGAAGAAGGGGAGGCGCCCCAGAACTAGAGCACAGGTGGTCGCACCCACTGTTACACTAACCACTCCCTGCCCCCAGATCAAAACAAGCAGGCCTAGCCTGAAGCATAGGCTTGCCTAAATTTATCTGCACTGACCGTTCTCCTTATAAAAATCCTACTCTAGCACCTACCTATGGTAGAGTGTTCTACATATAGAATTATAGTTTTATTTCTTAAGTAAATTCCTTTTTAATGCATGCTTATGTAGCAATACTTCCGCAGGGGCCACTGGTTTAAGATTTGGGTCTGCCGTTACCTTACTGTTCACCACATCCGTCCTAGGGGTCTTCCTTGAAGAATTTCTCACAAAATGTCTGCACCAAACACTTATGCCGCGTACACACGATCATTATTCACGGCGGTTAAAAAACCGCCGTGAATAATGTCATTAAAAACGAGGGAACGGCTTGTTCCCCACACACGGTCGTTTTTCACGTCGTTTTTTCTCTTGTCGAGAAAAACGACCGTCTGTGGGCTCTGCGGCAGTGTTTCCCTATGGGAAACACTGCCGCGGAAAACATGTAAAAAAAAACGACGAGAAAAATTAGAACATGTTCTAATTTTTCTCGTCGTTTTTAATGCCGTTTTTCTCGTCGAAAAAAACGACAGAAAGCCCACAGACTATCGTTTTTCTCGTCGAATGGGAAAAATGTCGTTTTTCTCGCCGAGAAAAACGGCCGTGTGTACGCGGCATTAGTCTCTTTTTCTCAAGGGTTTTATTAAAGAACTTCCAGACAGAGGCATGGAGGGGTAGGGGAGATTCAGGTACCTTGCTTGCGGATTACAGGTATTTTCCTAATCCAGAGGACAAACAGCTTCCACACTGGATATAGCCACCACTGGATAGGCCTCTCTCACTGACCTAGCAGCCGGTGCGAGCTCGTTCAAAAGTCTCTGCCACAGACTTGGGTAACCATTATCCGGATGCGTCCTCCAATTGAGTCCTCAATTGCTCGGTCCCTTCCCGCAGGCAAGGCGACACAGGACCATCCCCGGATCAGCAGGCCCCAGAAACTACTGGACCTACTCTCAGTAACGGAACCTCGGGGATCTGCAGGCCCCGAGGCAGAAAACTGCTAACACATCCCTGAAGCCAGGAGGGCCGTCAGGATCGGAAGACCCTGAGAAAACGGTGTCTGCTCCTTAAGTATCCTCTCCCAGAATGCACAGCGGGGTGACCAATCCCACTGAGCTGCTTCTGGGCAAGAGGTACCCAATACATCCAACCTGCTGCATTTCCATCCCTGACCTGTGGTGACAATGACACCCACAGTCAGCTAGAAAATGTGCAGCCCAGCTAAACTGGAACAGAGACCAATAATTTGGTACAATCATTCTGAGCTAAACGACAGCTCAGACAACGAAATTTACACTAGCTCCTACCCAATAGGAGCAGGGCACTCCACACTTCCCCCACTGCAACAGACAATGTCCTCATCGTCGAGAAAAAACTTGACTCTCACTCCTTAGAGTCAATACCTGAATCCCAAAAACTTGGATGGGTAGGGGAAAGGGTGAGGTAGCAAAGAAATACAAATTTAACATGTACATACAGTAAAGTCACATTAACGTATATTACAATATCTATCTCTATCTCTAAACCACCCATTCTCCAGTAGTTTGACAGAAGATCCATGTACCTAAAAGACAAAACAAAACAGACACAGGCAATCATATAAAAAGCTGTACAATAGGAAGCAAAGCCTCACTTCCAAAGAAATTAGCATTTCATTCCCCATATCTATTCTTGTGTGTGGGTAGCTAGATGTAAAAGAAACAAAGTCCAGTTTTGTTAAGCAAACTCCCACCACCTAGTGGCAGAAGAATAATACGACAGAGTCCTTAAACACAAGTACTGGACCAGGTAGAGGAATCTTGACTCCGAAGTTTCCGGTAACCCAACACTACTGGGCTTAGCTATATCCCAAAGTCCTTTAAAAGGAAAAAAAAAGAAAGAAAAAATCTTCTTCTTTAGCAAAATGATAACCAGAACAGTCATTGTAGATCATCACCAGTAAAATCAGGGGGTCAGGCAGAGTGAGTGGTTTCCCCTGTTTGTCTAAAGTGGTGATAAAATACACATAGTTGTCCTTTCCAGGCCTGCAGATGACCACTTTGTCAGCATGGATGTTTCTACTGTAGCTCCAGTGTAACAAGCACCCATTAAAGCGATCATCCATGATAGGAGAATGACCTGCTCTCCGGAACGGTTTAGGTACGGCCAAATAGTCCCAAACAGCTTCACCGTACCATTTTTCTCTGTTGACCTCAATCTCTTGCATGATTTCCCTGGGAACGTAGGGAAACTCCAATCCATATTCAGTGGCTACTCGCTTGTTCAGTAATCGTTGTGACCGGGCAAGCCTAGGCAAAGATCTTGTGCTTCCAAGTCCAGGAGGTATACAAGCCGGGGACTTTTGCACCAGAGTATTAACAGACAGCTTTCCTGACCCAAATAAACTGATAACCTTGGGCAGGACTTCACTAGTAGCAACCGGGGGTTCCACACTGGGTGTTGTTCTCGCCGAGTCCATGGCTGCCCATTCGGGAAAGGTGAAGGCCGAAGAAACATCATCTGCATTGGCCCATAGCATCTCTTGAGACATGGTCTCAAACAAGTCATCGTCCCCAGAGATTTCCAATAAGGAATCTAATTCAGAGTCCCGTAACTCCTCCACGGGCATATACAGTCAGGTCCATAAATATTGGGACATCGACACAATTCTAATCTTTTTGGCTCTATACACCACCACAATGGATTTGAAATGAAACGAACAAGATGTGCTATAACTGCAGACTTTCAGCTTTAATTTGAGGGTATTTACATCCAAATCAGGTGAACGGTGTAGGAATTACAACAGTTTGTATATGTGCCTCCCACTTTTTAAGGGACCAAATGTAATGGGACAGATTAACAATCATAAATCAAACTTTCACTTTTTAATACTTGGTTGCAAATCCTTTGCAGTCAATTACAGCCTGAAGTCTGGAACGCATAGACATCACCAGACGCTGGGTTTTGTCCCTGGTGATGCTCTGCCAGGCCTCTACTGCAACTGTCTTCAGTTCCTGCTTGTTCTTGGGGCATTTTCCCTTCAGTTTTGTCTTCAGCAAGTGAAATGCATGCTCAATCGGATTCAGGTCAGGTGATTGTCTTGGCCATTTCATAACATTCCACTTTTTTCCCTTAAAAAACTCTTTGGTTGCTTTCGCAGTATGCTTCGGGTCATTGTCCATCTGCACTGTGAAGCACCGTCCAATGAGTTCTGAAGCATTTGGCTGAATATGAGCAGATAATATTGCCCTAAACATTTCAGAATTCATCCTGCTGCATTTGTCAGCAGTCACATTATCAATAAATACAAGAGAACCAGTTCCATTGGCAGCCATACATGCCCACACCATGACACTACCACCACCATGCTTCACTGATGAGGTGGTATGCTTTGGATCATGAGCCGTTCCTTTCCTTCTCCATATTCTTCTCTTTCCATCACTCTGGTACAAGTTGATCTTGGTCTCATCTGTCCATAGGATGTTGTTCCAGAACTGTGAAGGCTTTTTTAGATGTTGTTTGGCAAACTCTAATCTGGCCTTCCTGTTTTTAAAGCTCACCAATGGTTTACATCTTGTGGTGAACCCTCTGTATTTACTCTGGTGAAGTCTTCTCTTGATTGTTGACTTTGACACACATACAGCTACCTCCTGGAGAGTGTTCTTGATCTGGCCAAACGTCGTGAAGGGTGTTTTCTTCACCACGGAAAGAATTCTTCGGTCATCCACCACAGTTGTTTTCCGTGGTCTTCCGGGTCTTTTGGTGTTGCTGAGCTCACCGGTGCGTTCTTTCTTTTTAAGGATGTTCCAAACAGTTGATTTGGCCACACCTAATGTTTTTGCTATCTCTCTGATGGGTTTGTTTTGTTTTTTCAGCCTAATGATGGCTTGCTTCACTGATAGTGACAGCTCTTTGGATCTCATATTGAGAGTTGACAGCAACAGATTCCAAATGCAAATAGCACATTTGAAAATAACTCTGGACCTTTTATCTGCTCCTTGTAAATGGGATAATGAGGGAATAACACACACCTGGCCATGGAACAGCTGAGCAGCCAATTGTCCCATTACTTTTGGTCCGTTAAAAAGTGGGAGGCACATATACAAACTGTTGTAATTCAAATTAAAGCTGAAAGTCTGCAGTTAAAGCACATCTTGTTTGCTTCATTTCAAATCCATTATGGTGATGTGTAGAGCCAAAAAGATTAGAATTGTGTCGATGTCCCAATATTTATGGACCTGACTGTATCTGCAAACAGTCCCCATATGTGCACTTTCCTCTGATCTCTCACCCGTTCCTGTCGTGGACGTCTCAGGAATCAGACTTTCCTTTGGATCCGGCCTGGGTAGTCTTTTGGGTAGGCCTCGACCACGGCCGCGGGAGGCTTTCACATATCCCACTTTCCTTTGGACAGGTGCAGCGGGACCAATTGCAGCAGAGGTAGCAGAAATGGAGGTAACAGCAGTGGCAACGTCCGCTGGTGACTCCTCAATGGCAGTAACAGCGCCACCTCCCTCTGGAATAACTGTTGTTGCGGATGTGGCAAGCGCAGGTCTAGCCACAGAAGCAAAGGCCCCAGCCTCTTTGGTAGCGAGGCCCGTGGCCCAGTCCATCCGGTAGGCGCGGGGTGGCATGGTGGGTTGCTCTACTGCCAACAGGTACTCCCCGCAATGTAGGCACCGAACAAATGGACAGGGTTTACAGACAGTTCTTCGCACCAGTTGCACAACATACCCAGGGCTTCCACATCTCCAATCACATAAAGTACGAACCGCCCATGCGGTTTCAACCGAATGCCAGTGTCCGTCAGCGTAGTCCTCGGCAGCATGGCACTTGGAGCGGTACCCACAGGAGACATCCTGGGCCCCATAGCAGACTGCATCACTGGACTAGAGACATGGCGGTATTGCGACTCTCCGTTGAGTGTTGGACACACATGTGGCGTCTCACGCAGCAAACAGGCGGGAACTCCTCCCACTTGTCTCTTCAGTCACGTAGTTCGCGGGTTTTTCCTTTCTTGGCTCCGCCCACAGCCCACGCGGCTAAGAAGTGATCCGCAAATTTACCCCTTTTTTTTTAGAAAACGACACAGTCTAAACCCTCTGTAGCATAAGGTGAACAGCTTACTTGAGTTGCGAGAGGTCCCAGGTTCAAATCCCGAACGAGCCCCCACATGTAGCAATACCCCCGCAGGGGCCGCTGGTTTAAGATTTGGGTCTACCGTTACCTTACTGTTCACCATGTCCGTCCTAGGGGTCTTCCTTGAAGAGTTTCTCACAAAATGTCTGCACCAAACACTTAGTCTCTTTTTCTCAAGGGTTTTATTAAAGAACTTCCAGACAGCGGGATGGAGGGTTAGGGGAGATTCAGGTACCTTGCTTGCGGATCACAGTTATTTTCCTAATCCAGAGGACAAACAGCTTCCACACTGGATATAGCCACCACCGGATAGGCCTCTCTCACTGACCTAGCAGCCGGTGCGAGCTCGTTCAAAAGTCTCTGCCACAGACTTGGGTAACCACACACTTGGTAAAGTTCTGAACACATAGCACACAGTACCAGGATCTTTCAGCCAGGCCGGCAGCACTGTGAGGTAAATTTTCATCCGGATGCGTCCTCCAATTGAGTCCTCAATAGCTCGGTCCCTTCCTGCAGGCAAGGCGACACAGGACCATCCCCAGATCAGCAGGCCCCAGAAACTCCTGGGCCTACTCTCAGTAACGGAGCCTCTGGGATCTGCACCCCCACGAGGCAGAAAACTGCTAACACATCTCTGAGGCCAGGAGGGCCGTCAGGTCAGGATCGAAAGACCCAGAGAAAACGGTGTCTGCTCCTTAAGTACCCTCTCCCAGAATGCACAGTGGGGTGACCAATCCCACTGAGTTGCTTCTGGGCAAGAGGTACCCAATACATCCAGCCTGCTGCATTTCCATCCCTGACCTGTGGTGACAGCGACACCCACGTCAGGTGGAAAATGTGCAGCCCAGCTAAACTGGAACAGAGACCAATAATTTGGTACAATCATTCTGAGCTAAACGACAGCTCAGACAACTAAATTTACACTAGCGCCTACCCAATAGGAGCAGGGCGCTACACGTAGAATTTCCTGGCCTTGCTTGCTGCAGCTTGGCTTTGGCTATTTTTTTTTTATTTAATATCTTTTTATTGTTTTTTTAACAACACATCACATATTTACAATACAGTACATAGGACACATACACACTCTCAATATTTCCAAACAGTAACAAAAAAAAAAGAAAAAAAAAAAAGGCTATTGTTGAGTCTGTCATCTACTAGGACCCCCCAATCCTTTTCCATCCTCTATTCCCTCAGAGGTTCTCTCCCTATTGAGTAACTTGCATTCATATTTTTAGCTTCCAAGTGCATTATTTTACATTTTCCTACATTAACCCTCATCTGCCATTTAGTGACCCACCTCACTCTTTTTTTACTAGGTCATTTAAAGATCCTATCTCTTGTTGTGAAGTTATTGCAATGCTTAGCTTTGTATCACCAGCAAACACTGAGACTGAACTATTTATCCCATCCTCTGTATTGTTTATGAACAAGTTAAACAGAATTGGTCTCAGGACAGAACTCTGGGTTACCCCACTCACAACTTCAGACCATTCAGAAAATATGCCATTTTTCACCACCCTCTTGACGTGCTCTTATAACCAGTTTTCTATCCAGGTGCATACGATCTCATCAATGCCAAAAGACCTTATATTGTAACTTATACATTTATGGGGTACAGTATTAAATGCCTTATTGAAACCCAGATACATTATGTCCAAAGGCCTTCCTCTATCCAAATTACAACTTACAACCTCATACAATGTCAAAAGGTTGCTCTGGCAAGAACAGTCCTTGTCAACAGTCAATGCTGGTTACTACTAATAATTTTATCAGGAAATTCTTGGATACAGTCACTTATCATTCCTTAGTAAATGGAAAAAATCCAGCGCTGCCTTAAACAGTGACGAAATTAAATAAAAAATTAAAACTTAAGTGTGTTTGAAACACAAATTAAGTGTGAGGCCTCGTACACACGACCAAGTTTCTCTGCAAGAACCAGCAAGAAACTTGCTGGCAGAGATGTCTTGCCGAGTAAATCGGTCGTGTGTACGCGGCTATCGGGTTTCTCGTCGAGAAAACCGACAAGTAACCTCGACGAGAAAATAGAGAACCTGCTCTCTATTTTCTCGTCGAGATTCTCGTCAGCCTGTTTCTCGACGAGAAAAGTGAGTGTGTGTACACTTACCTGTCCGCCGGGAAGCCCGCGCATGTTCGAAATGAATTCGACGCATGCGCGGTAGCTTCCTAGGCATAGATAGGGTATACCAAGATGGCGGCGACGGCATCGAATGTGACGAGCGCATGCTCGTCGTAGTCGATGACGTCACCGCGTACGCTCCATTCAAAGAACCGCGGGTTCTTTGAATCGAGCGTGTGTACACTCGGCCGGGACAATTTTCTTGTCCAAGAATCTCGTCGAAAAAAACAACATGTTTTTTTCAACGAGAATCTCGGCCGTGTGTACGAGGCCTGATGCTCTAAATGTGTGAGAGAAGAGTGAATGGAATGACCTTCACCTGATGGGCGGGTGCTGCTATTCAATTAGCCTATAAAAGGACTCAAAACATATGGAAAAAATAAATCAAAAAAGCGCAACCCAATGTGATTGAAAACAGTGAATCTCTGAAACAATGTGAAATTCCAACCGATATCCCAACCGTTATCTCAAAGCTGGAATATAAGTGAAACAAACATATATAAATGGAAAAAGATAAATTGATCAAAATAAAAATAAAACTTATGGCACAAAACTCTCAATTGATAAAAGTCCATATGATGTAATATCTATGGGAGACTAGTCCAAAGATGACATATATAGGATTGTTGCCGTGAAGGAATTCCTATGCGGCGGAAGGCGTAATACTCAGACAGGTTGATAGTATAAGCTTCACATCCAATGGTAAGTAAATGGCTTGCTTACCAGATATAAGATGATATTGGGCTCAGGACTAGGCCGACCTGCCTTCACGCTATCTGTTCTCGGTGTTCACCACACATGGATCGATTGGGAAATCCGGAGGCGGTCACTTTGGCACTGAATGCCACAGACTGCGGGCACTTCAAAATCTTTCGCTTGCCGTAAGGTGAGTATTGTGTTTTATATAACTCACGCTTTCCACATACAGCAAGTGGAGATCAGCATCCAGAAGTCAGCAGTCTTTTACCAAAGAGAAGGAAGAAGAAAAAATACTCATGGTGCAGTATTTCTTCATAAAAAACAAATTTATTGCACAGGCTTCATAAAACACTGACATCATGGAACAGAGACAAATTTTCAAAAACAGCCACGGTTAGCACCAGCTGGCTGGAACGTGATGGTGTCAGAGACTTGTGGCTCCACCCTACATGTTTCCCCATACAAGGATTCTACTGGGAACGGAGGCTGAAGTTCCGACGCCCATCACCACATTTAAATACCTCTTGATGTGGGAGTGACACAGGAAGTGAATTAATAACTAAATCAACCCGTGTCACTCACACTGCTGAACCAAAAACAGCTAACAAAATCAAACACAGTTGGCTAATAAAATAACCAACAGCAATCGAATGGTGCTGATTATTCAGCAGGCACTGAGATCTAGTGAGAGTATGAGCAAAACACATGGCAAATAATATTTAAGATACATTGATTTTCACAACAAAATTATGTATGCTCTATCGCAGTGAGTGCATCATACCACCATTATGATTCATATAATATACGAATCATAAAATAGGGTCTCGGCACATTATCAAAAGTTAATAAAATTGCCTGTAAACATATAAATTTATCCCATCACAAATAAAAATTGTATAAAATGTTTAATATAACCAAATTAAGGTTATGTAAAAAGACCAAGGAAAAAAGTGCGGCGTAAATATTCCCTAGAGAAAATGACGCCAGAATAAAGAAGGGATCTGGTGCCCTTATCTAAAGGAAACAACGTCACATCTTCTGCTGATACATATATCAAAAATGTCAGCTTGGTAAAGGAAGGAAATGTACTATAAAATTCTACCAATTAATCGTATCTAGATGTATATAAATGCTGCTGACAATCCAACCCACGGTCCATCTGCTAATGGATCTATGGTGTTGGTAATCTCATAAGTATGAATAAATTCTTACAAGGCAGCATTGATAATCTAAAACCTAAAATGTATATGTAAAAGAACTAATAAATGGGGGAAAAAAACAAGTAATCATCGGTTGTCAATGTAACAATTTATGTCCCATTCAATGTTAAGCCCCCAAGGGCTATAACACTGCATGTCATAGATTAATCTTGTTTCTCTCTGGGAAATTTGCCTTTTCAAATTGCTACCCCGCCAATGGGGAATATATTTTTCTATAGCAATGACTTCCAAAAGGGATGGATCCCTTTGGTGAAATAGGCGGAAGTGTTTGGACACGCTGTGTCCTACAAAGCCTCTTCTAATGTTAGACAAATGTTCACCAATTCTGACATTAAGTGGTCTTGTAGTCCTTCCTATATATTGCAGATGACATGGACATCTCAACAGATAAATAACCCCTACTGTACTGCAGGTGATGAACTCTTTTATCTTATATTCCTTAGATGTAACATGAGATGTGAAGGAAGAAGTTTTGATGGTTTTTGAGGTTTTGCAAACTTTACACCTTTTGCAAGGGAAAAAACCTTTCAAATTTGGTAACATACTCATCTTTTCCGGAGGGTTAACCATACTAGGAGCCAGAGTATCCTTCAAAGTTTGATTCTTTCTATAAATGATATTTGGTTTATCCGGCAATTTTGGTCCCAACATCCTGTCATTTTTATCCCAGTGTTTTTTAAAAATCTTATTGACCCACCAGTATTGAGAAGAAAATTTAGTGAAAAAGGACCATTCAAATTTGTTATTTGCCAAAATATTTTTAACTTTAGGAGCTAGTAGACTACTTCTATCTCGAAGGGGGACATCCGTTAGTTCTTTATTTAGGACTGCGGGATCATATCCCTTTTTCTTTAAATCGGTCACTGAGGATGGTCGCCTGTGTATGATAATCCTCTAATGATGAGCAGTTCCTGCACATCCTTAGAAACTGTCCTTTGGGAACTGCCTTCAACCAATTGGGGTGATGGCAACTCCCGATCAGGATATACCCATTACGATCACTCGGCTTAAAATAACTCTTATGCCGCGTACACACAAACGTTTTTCATGACGTTAAAAATGCAATTTTTAAAAATGGGCATTAAAACCGATCGTGTGTAGGCTCCAGAGCATTTTTAACGACGTGAAAAACGGCCATTAAAAATTTCGAACATGCTCTATTTTTTCACGTCGTTTTTCATGTCGTTTTTTTTTAACGTCGTGAAAAACGGTAGTGTGTATGCTTTTACGAGGGGAAAAAAACGTGCGCATGGTAAAACTAGCGTTCGTAATGGAGATAGCACATTCGTCACGCTGTAACGGACTGAAAAGCACAAGGCTGAAAAGCGCGAATCGTCGCTCAACAAACTTTACTAACATGAAGGGTGGCGCCATTCGAACGGATCTTCCCCTTTATAGTGCCGTTGTACGTGTTGTACGTCACTGCGCTTTGCTCGAGCGTTTTTTTTCATGATCGTGTGTACGCAAGACAGGGTTGAGAGGAAACAAGAAAAAAAACGACGAGAAAAACGTTGGTTTTAAAAATGACATTAAAAACGGACGTGTGTATGCGGCATTAGTGGAAAGTTGGTCATTCCCCTTAAAAATGACCAAGTCCAAAAAGTTAACCGACAAACTACTATGTTCATAGGTGAACTTGATGCCCCAATGATTAGTATTTAATCGGGACATAAATAAATGTAGTGACTCTGCATTCCCTCTCGAAAGGAAGAAGGCGTTGTCTATATAGCGCCTCCAAAAAATCAGTCTGGAGTCTTTCCCCGTTAGTAGGTTGTCATTCTCCCACAATGATATGAAGAGGTTAGCGACGCTGGGGGCGAATTTAGCCCCCATCGCCACTCCTGTTCGTTGTAGATAGTACTGTCCGTTAAAATAAAAGTAGTTATGTTCCATAGCGAAACGTAAAAGTCCCAATATGAAATCCCGGATGGGTTTCCTCAGTGAACGGTCTTTAGTTAGGAAATATTCAGCAGCATGATATCCCAACTCATGCGGGATGATGGTGTAGAGTGAGGAGATGTCCGCTGTGACTAGCAGGATGTCTTGCCCCACTTTAAACTGGGAGATTTCATTAATAATTTGAGTGGAATCCTTCAAAAAGGCAGGTGTCTCAGATACCAACGGTTGGAGATAAAAATCTATGAGTTTCCCAATCCGAGATGTGAGGGAGTCGATTCCACTCACTATGGGATGACCTGGTGGGCGGATGGGGTCCTTGTGGACTTTAGGAACGTAATATATTATAGGCATCTTAGGGACCAATGGGATTAGATATTCCTGCTCCTTAAGATCTATGATGCCCTTCCTATATCCCTCTTGTACTATACTCTTGAGCAATTTTTTATATGCATTGGTGGGATCTTTTTTAAGAAGGATATAGGTCTCTCTATCCGATAAGTGATGATCCATTTGTTCAAGATAGTCCTGCTTCTTTAGCAGGACAATCCCCCCCCCCCCTTTATCCGCTGGTCTGATAATTAAGTTTTTATTTGAACATAAGGACTCTATACCCTGCTGAATATTTTCCTGAGTAGCTTTACGAAAACGGGCATTTTGCAAGTCCTTCAGGACTAAATCTTTAAGCACAGTAACACTGGGGGTGGGTTTACTGGGAGGATTGAACAATGAAGCATTCCTAAGACCTGTACCCTTTGTCTGAACATTCCCTGTATTAACAGCTTGGTGATCATTCGAAATAGATAGAAAATGTCTCTTAATATTTAATCATCTAATATATTTCTGAACGTCCAAAAACGTATGAAATTTATTTAGAGATTTATTAGGGGCAAATTTGAGACCCTGATTTAGAGTGATTTTCTCTGAGTCTGTTAGTTGTTCACCACTCAGATTAAAGATGCCGGCACAGTTTAGATTTTCCTTTTCTTTGGAGTGGTACCGCCTCCCTCCCCGGCATCCTCTCTTAACCTTCCTTTTTTGCTTTGGCCTTTCCCAAAAAAAATATTGCTAATCTTAGTTCTTAATGGGGATGCTCCTGGGGGAACCCCCGTTGGGCGGGCAAATCTCTCATTATCTCTGGGTGGTCCCAGAGAGTCAGGTTGATATCCTACATAATCATCTACATCCTCATAATAATCCTGTAGGGAACCATACCTATTATCTACAGGGACTTCATATCTCCATGAGGCCCCTGGAGATGAGAATGATTCATCTCTATAGTATTGTTCTTGGGGTCTTCTTTGGGAAGGGTCCTCGTATCTTCCATTATATTCCATGTTGGGCTGTCTTCCCTGAGGGTAGGAATATGTATTATGGTGGTTTCTTGGAGTTGTGGGGGGTCTATTCCCTCTAAAAGTACCTGGATATGAATTATCCCCCTGATTCCTACTCTGATTAGGCTGAAAATATTGAATGCCATGGGGATATTGTTGAGGATTCCGCCATCCATTATTTGGTTTGGTCTGATGGTAGTCTACCCTCTTTTTTGGTTGTTGTGGTCCCCAATTGTTCCCTCCACCTGGTGGCCCCAAATCTCTTCGTTTTGGGGATGAAATAACAGCACCAAGTCTGGAAATCTCCACGGGCTGGGGCAATGGTGGACCACAAGTACCATCACTACTGTCCATACTGGCAGTTTGTGAGGGCTGTATGTACATTTCCTTGAAGATCTCTTGCCATTTAAAAAAATGACAGGATCTTGGGACCAAAATTGCCGGATAAACCAAATATCATTTATAGAAAGAATCAAACTTTGAAGGATACTCTGGCTCCTAGTATGGTTAACCCTCCGGAAAAGATGAGTATGTTACCAAATTTGAAAGGTTTTTTCCCTTGCAAAAGGTGTAAAGTTTGCAAAACCTCAAAAACCATCAAAACTTCTTCCTTCACATCTCATGTTACATCTAAGGAATATAAGATAAAAGAGTTCATCACCTGCAGTACAGTAGGGGTTATTTATCTGTTGAGATGTCCATGTCATCTGCAATATATAGGAAGGACTACAAGACCACTTAATGTCAGAATTGGTGAACATTTGTCTAACATTAGAAGAGGCTTTGTAGGACACAGCGTGTCCAAACAATTCCGCCTATTTCACCAAAGGGATCCATCCCTTTTGTTAAGCCTCGTACACACGACCGAGTTTCTCGTCCAAAACCGGCAAGAAAAGTGCCGCGTGAGCTTTTTTGTTGAGAAAACCGTTCGTGTGTATGGTTTTACGACGAGAAAATTGCCGTGAATCTCGACGAGAAAATAGAGAACCTGCTCTCTATTTTCTCGTCAGGATTCCAGATTTCCTCGTCGTGTTTCTCGTCGGCCTGTTTTGTGACAAGAAAATGGTTCGTGTGTATGCTTTTACGACTCTTCCAAAAGCGCGCATGCTCACAAGCAACTATGAGACGGAAGCGCATCTTCTGGTAAAACAAGCCTTCGTAATGGAGATAGCACATTCGTCACGCTCAAAATTTTTGCATCGTTTAAATGTTGTGCATTGAAATCTTCGTTAGAATGTGACATTAATCCAAACGAATGAACTTCTTTTGCTGCTGATATTCACACAGAGTTATGACTATTTTTTTTAACCTTTTTCATGCTGCTCTTAAGAAGATTTATGTGTGTTATATCGTGCACGTTTTTAGGAATATTTAAAAATTAGTTATTTTTATAACTGATGTTAATTGTAATTTCGCAATGTTTTGGTAGTGATCTCCCATTGAATCTTTTAATATATATGATTTAAATTTACACACTTTTTTGGGAAACACGATTTAGTTCTTTTTTTGGGGGGTTGTTATCTGTCCCTTTTTTTGTCAGTCAAATGTATCTGCTTACTCCAAAGCTAGATTTTTCATTTTTACAAATACACATAGTCAAGTATGAGCTTAAAGAAAAATAACATTTATTCATGTTTGAAATAAAATAAAGAGAAGGCAGCGCTGGAGAAGCTGCTGCCATTTGTGCATCCCAGGGACCCCAGAGCACACATCAACCCTGTGTGGACACTAAAATTGGGAGCTTGAGAAGGCCAACATTTCTGAACACAATCTGATGCTGGCCTCCCACCGGTCAGGAACAGCAGCAGGTGATATATATGTCCCAAGTGTGTGGTACTACAACAGGCTGCCTTCTGTCCGACCACAATGAAGCAAGGCCATCACTTCCTCGTCTTCCTGGCAACCTTCCCTGCAACCTTTCCTGAAGCCTTCCCTGCAGCCTTCCTTCTTCGTTTGGCTGGAGGCTGGGCCACTGGAGGGGTACTCCTGTCAGGAGGAGGAGGAGGTGGAGGAGAAGGGGGTGGCGCAGAAGAACAAGGTGGAGGTGGAGGAGAAGGGGGTGGGGCGGAAGAACAAGGTGGAGGTGGAGGAGAAGGGGGTGGGGCGGAAGAACAAGGTGGAGGTGGAGGAGAAGGGGGTGGGGCGGAAGAAGAATGTGGAGGTGGAGGAGGAGATTGAGGTTGGGACAGTTGTGCCACCTCACAAATGGCGGTATTGGGGGGAATTTTTTCCATCACCCCCTTGTTGAGCAAGGTGATGAGCAGGGGCTCGCATAGGAGGCGTTGCTCCATGCTCATCACCTTGAACTTTGCCTCCACTAGGCCGGCAATGGCCTCTTCAGGGGATGTGGGCTCTTTGAGGGTGGCATGGGCCTCTTTAATAAGGGCCATTGCTGCCTCACTGGTGGTCCTGTCCCTCCTGCCTCTTTTGGGAAGCCGGATGGGAGGCACCTGGGATCTGGTGCTTCTCCTTTGCCCTGCCACCTCCTGGCTGCCACTGGGCCCTGCCACCTCCTGGCTGCCACTGGGCCCTGCCACCTCCTGGCTGCCACTGGGCCCTGCCACCTCCTGGCTGCCACTGGGCCCTTCCTCCTCCTGCCTGACAGTTTCCAGACCCTCCTCCTGGCTGATTTCATCCTGTGTATGAAAAAGGGACATAGTTTAATATGTTGTTTTAATCTTTGCATCAAACTTTATAAACATGATTGAAGCAATTAGAATGTAAATCCATCATTTTTTATAATTTACACCTACATCAGATTGACTATTTAGCACCCAATTAAGTGCAGACTAATGTCTCGAGATCTTGATTTCACTTGTGGAACCCAAAATATTGTATGTTTCTCATCTTGACATATTTGTCAAACATTAATTTTATTCCAATACATTTTCATTTAATACTATACCTGGCTCCAGATGGCCAAATCAGGATCATCCAGGATGGCTGCCTCCTCTTGCTCCAGAGAAGGCTCAGGTTGGCTGCAGGGAAGTCTGGGGGGAAGAGTGGAGAGTGATGGCCTTGCCTCAATGTGGTCATCCAGGAAGGACATCCTGCTGTAGTACCACAAAATCGGGACATACACATCATCTGCTGCTGCTCCTGACCTCTGAGAAGCCAGGACCTTAGAGCGTTCAGTCCTGTAGGTGCCTCTCAAGCTCCCAATTTTAGTGTCCACTTGTTTTGCTGTGGCTGTGGGCACCTTGGTCTGCACAAATGGGAGCAGCTTCTCCAGCGCTGCTTTTCTCACCCCTCTTTTTTTATGGATGGGGTTTTTCGTCTCCCACAGAGCGGGCAGCTCCCTTACCCGGTCAATAAATTCCGCCAGGAACTCTTTGTCGCTAATAAAGACATTCATATTGTATCTGCAAGTTTAAGAAATAATATATAACTAATGTGAGGCAAACAGTCTAACCTACTTAACATCGTAGTCACCATATATATCCTACAACATTCTCAAAACAGTATAGGCTAACAATTTGTACAAGTCACAAAATCACATACCTTCGTTCGCACGTCCGTCACTTGAACTCCGCTCTCCGCACACCGAACGTACTATAGTCACATGTGTGTTTGCTATATACACACCACGCATGCGTCAAAATTTGAACACGTCGCTCCGCACACGTCGCCCGCCCATGAGGTTCTAACTAACATCTTTTCCCCACCCCTTCTCTTTCGGCGCGCAGACAGATATGGCGGAGTTACAGCAGGTGTCTGATAATTCCGCAACTAACGAGGAGGAGACAAGCCCGGAGACCGAGGAAACGTCACGATCAAGGAGGAGATTCAAGGCATCGAATATGTCTTTTGCCGAGATGGCGGAGATGGTGGACATCTTGCTCAAGTCTGATTATGACGCAAAGCATGGGCCGTATAGCAAACCAAATAGAAGGAAGGCCAAAATCCTCACTAAAGTCGTGAAGAGTCTGAAGACGAATTTCGGGGTGAAACGCTCAAATGAGCAGCTCAGAAAGAGGTGGTCAGACCTCAAACTGAGGGAGCCAGAGCAGTTAAGGAGCATTAAGAGAATGCTCGCTAAAAGTAAGTAAAATGTACACTTTTATGCTATTAATCCTTTTCTAAACTGACATGTTGCTGGTTTTTTTTGTTTTTCTTATTGGACTCCCTTCCAAAATGTTATATTTTGAACTTGGTTGGGCACAGTAATCGTTTGTTACGTTACAGACACTTCGTTCGGCCACTATCCGCTGTTTTGGATTATTTTACAGCCACAAAAGTAATTAGACATCTGCCATTTTTACGCAAATTTGGGGCACAAAGTTTGAGGCAAGATGATGTGTTTGTAAAGAGAATGAAATGCAAACTTTTGTCAGTGTAAAGGAGAGGACACTCAGCAGCTGCTTCCACATCTGTACTTTGGAGCACTATAGTGTGGGCCACCAGACCCGTCTTTTTTGGGTGTCCCACACAGGTGCTTCAGAGAATTTTTGTGTTGCCTACATGTCTAAAAAATGACAGACAAAGGTGAATACTAAGCATATTCTTGGTCAGAAATAATGCATTCATCTTTAACTTCTGCCCAACCCCACTTCCAAGCAATTTAGCCTGTTTTTTGGTTTTACATAGAGAATTTCTGTGTGATAACTCTACCTTTTGTTTGATTCTCATAGGGGAGAGAAGACTGGGAGGAGGACACTCCAGGGAGCACAAGAACCCCACAGCTTCACAACAACCCCAAACTCCCAAAGACCCACAAACGAAGGATGTAGAGGAAGTTGAGGTGGAGGAAGGAGAAGTGCAGGAAGGAGAGGTGGATGACGTTGTGGAAATGGTCACCACAACAGGTCAGTATCTGTCACCACAGCTTCAGGTAAGAGAGGTAGGCCTGCAGAGTTATAATACCTTTTTATTTTGTTTTTAGGGGATGTGAATGTTGGGGTGAAGGATAGTACAGGTTTCTCTGCTGACAGTGCCCTCCGCCTCATCCAGCAAGCGATGGAATGTAGCACGGAACTGGACAAAATTAAAGAAAGAATACATGTGATGGATCAAACATTTAAAGACATTCTCGATGTTTTGGGGAGAATTCAATAAGGCATCCCAACCCCCTTTTTTCTCATGTTTGTTCTTCAACTTTTAAAAAACTTTTTGACAATCAAACCAGCCAAAAATTGAATATGCACACAGTGTGTCAACATGTGCTATCTGCCATCAGGGGATATCCATGTACGTCTTTTGGGGGTGCAACCCCTTTCTCGTATCTAAAGTAGGTGAACTGAGGAAGGGGTTGCACCCCCAAAACACATCCATTGATCACCCCTGATGGCAGATAGCACATGTTGACAATAGGGATCAGGAGTCTAAAATCCCTATAGGAAAATAATCCCAATTGTGTGCATATTCAATTTTTGGCTGGGCAAGGGGTGGCAGGACCCCATATTAGGACGGGAACATAGAGACATATAGTTTGTGTAAGTGAATGTCTCAGATTGCTCCGAGGTATCCAATTTTGTAATTTTTGGAATGCAACTGTTGTTTTTGTATTTTCCGAAGAAAACAATTGCCGGTTTGTGGCCAGGCAAACAAAAAATGTAAAAAAAAAAAAAAAAAGGTGTGTGAATTTGCACATAGTAAAAGATTTGAACACAAACAACGTGTAGCTTCTTTTTCTAATATTCTCTAACCTTATTTGGTATATTTTTTAAGGTTACATAGTGAAATGGTTGGTATTTACTAAAGGAAAATACACTTGGCACTACAAATGCACTAAGACAAACTAGGAGACAGGAAACCAAGAAAAGGTAGAAGTTTAAACAAGATTTTTATTTGGATCGTTAGACAGCAATCTTTAGACATAGCCTGGCATAGGAATTGCCCCCCTACACGTGAAATAGTCCATGTATTTGTCCCGAACCTCACGGGCATTTTGGGGGGGCAAGCCAGCACGGGCAGATTCCAGGCCCGGCAGGGGATTATCAGGGAAAGTCCAACCTCTGGCAAAACTGAGGCCATATATGAATTTGATTTGCGGCAAAGAAAATTGTGTAGCACACAGCAGCATAACACTACATAGTTTATTTTGTAGTCCGCCAAGTGGATGGGAGTCCTAAAAAGGTGGAACCGGCTGGCCATTATGCCAAAGGCGTTTTTTCTTTTTTTTTTAATTCTCTTTATTGAAGTTTTTGCGTTTTTGAGATACAAAACAGGGCCTTTGGGGCATACCCCGGCCAATCCTTGCACATAACCACGTGCACATAAAAGAAAAAAAAAAAAAAACAGAGGACAACTTATCATCACATCTTAGCATTAAATATATCTAGCTAACTTAACAGGGACACCTCTCGGGGTACACATGGTAGGATTACAACAGGAGTTATTATTCCTTGCGGGACCTCTACTTGTTCCTAGATGTCTGGGTTGGGCTTATCAGGAGCATGCAGGGGTAGGTGCTATTAATTTGAGCGATGCTTGCACCTCCATTTATTTATTCAGAGTACGGACCTTAGCTCCTATCAGGACTGATGAGTACAGAGGAGATCTTACGAGTTACTCCTCTTGAGGTCGGTCATCTGTTGTGGACTCTGAATCAGTCCACAGATGCCAGACTTTTTCATATTTTTTGGGGCATCCACGAGACAGATACGTCACTTTATAGAGGGGCACCACTGTGTTGACTAGATGTTTCCATGAGGTCAGGGTGGGGGGGGTGGTTGACTTCCACTTCAGTACTATGGCTTTCCTTGCATAAAACAGGAGGATACCTATTAGGGTACGTGTGGCTTTGGCAAGTGCCAGTTGCCCCACCAGGCCAAGGAGGCATACACTAATTGTCAGGGGAATAGAAATGGTAGTTAGGCTGTGGATAAATTGCGTTACCTCCCGCCAATAGTCCCGAATCTGTAGGCAGTCCCAGAATATGTGTGTGAAATCTGCAGGAGTATCAGAGCATCTCCAGCAGTTAGCTGGCAGGGCCGGGTATATGCGGTGGAGGCGTTGGGGTGTGTAATAGATCCTGTGGAGGATTTTGAATTGGATCAGTTTGTCCCAGGTAGCCACCAGCGGCTGAAATGGGTAGTCCCACATATTTTCCCAGTCTTCGCTGTCCAGCTCCTGCACCTCCGCCCGCCACAAACCACGCAGACCATCCAGACCCTCCTGAATGGACGGCAGGAGTGCTCGATAGATCCGGGATAGGGGTTTTGAGAGCTCGGCATCATCCAGGAGAATCTCCAGGGTGTCAGCTCCAGCCGAAGCTGAACCGACTTGAATTGCGAATTGAAGGCGTGGCGGAGCTGCAGGAACCTGAAAAAGAAAGAGTTCGGAAGCTGGAATTTATTCTTCAACCTATCGAATGTAAATAGCCCCAGCTCATCGCAGATATCCCTCAAATACTTGATGCCCTTGCCGGCCCACAGACCCGGATCCTGCAAAGAGTGGAACTCCCTGAGCCTCGGATTGCACCAAAGTGGTGTGTTGGGGGACCATCTGGCCTTTGCCAAGTTAGGTTTAATCACTACCGTGTGCCATGCCTTAATGATCGCTTTCATAGCTAGGGTCGAGGGTACCGCAGAGCCCTCCGACCCCCTATAGAGTGCGTTGCGGAGGGCCTCAAAAGATCCTAGGTGTGCCGCCTCCAGGACAACTGACGCATTGGTGTCATCCGAAACCAGCCAGTTATGTGCATGGGTGAGCATTGCTGCTAGATAGTAGGTGTGAAAGTCTGGGCAGGCAAGTCCCCCCTGTGTCCATGGTCTACACAAAATCTTTTTACTAAATCTGGCCGGGTGTGATTGCCACAAGAAGGAAGCTACTGAGGAGTCTAGTTGCTGGAGAAGAGACTTGGGGATCCATACCGGAGAGTGCCGTAAGATGTACAGCAAGACCGGGAGTAGTTTCATTTTTATTAAATTAATTCTCCCTATCAGAGATAGTGGGACCAAAGGCATTTTCAACGACTCTTCGGCCCCTGGCCAGCCGGTAATTGAACACCCTCTTCTCTGGGGTCAGGGTCCTCTGAGGAAATGGCCTCATAAGATGTGGTCCGAGCCCGAAGGCTTCATCAGCCAAAAAAACAAAGGGGAGTCCTTCAATATTCCCTGCATCCGGTGGAAATGCAAGGTCATCACTCTGGAGACGGAGGGCAAACTCCGTCTGGATGAAGGATCCCCCATCGGACATCCGGCCATTCTTCCCTACATCAACATAGAGGAATTCATACCGTGCTGACACCACCGCCATCAGCACAATGCTATGAAACCCCTTGTAGTTGTAGTAGTAGGACCCAGAACGGGGTGGCGGCACGATGCGGACGTGCTTCCCGTCTATAGCACCACCGCAGTTGGGGAAGTCCCACCGCGTGGCAAACTCCGATGCCACAGTCTGCCATTCCTGTGCCGTGGAAGGAAGCTGTGATTCAAACAAGATGGAAAAATATTAGAATACACAAATCAAACATTACAAGTATATTCTAAGAAAATACATTAGAGGCCAACATCAAGCAAAGTCTACGTTTATTAAGGTGTTTTAAATAAGTATAATGGAAGGCTCATGTATCATATTCATCACCCCCTATGATGGTCCATTAATAAATTATAATGGGGAGGGGGGGGGAGATGTGTTTGGCCACAGGATAGCATTGCAGTGGCGGTGCGTCCAGAGTGGGCGCTGGAGCACTGCCCCCTCTCTCCTGTGCCCGTCACTCAGAACAATACATAGGTTTATGCCTTGCATTAACCTATGTATTGTCTATGCCGCCCACTATTCAGGTGGATGGCCCCCTGTTAAGCGACCGACATATGAAGAACTGCGGCATTTATGGGCTTAAAATTGCATATCAGAAACAGTAAGGAAAATTGTCTTGCACATTACAGCCTGAGGGATGTAATTGGCTGCAGAAAAGTTAAATAGGGGACGCAGGGGGGGGGGCATTCCTTGGGTAATCACCAAGTCTGTTTAATGGTAACATGATTGGCTGATGCAACATCAAGGGAAGGAGAAGACATCAAGGACAGAAGAAGGATGGCGCTGACCACAAGAAGGTAAGTGCAGGGCTGGGGGGGAACTGGCTGCATTGGAGGGGACAAAATGGCTGCATTAGAGGGAACAAAATGGCTGCATTGGAGGGGACAAAATGGCTGCATTGGAGGGAACAAATGGGGGCGTTTAATAGGCACCAGAGCAAAAAAGGAGGAAGTTTATTTCCTAAATTGGGGTTTGAGCCCCCAAACATTTGGAGCAACAGGCGCCCCTGCTGGAAAGGTTAGTGAAGGGAAATATGCATGGAGGAGAAAAAAGGGGCAATCTAAAGCTTCAGGCATACATGAGGACAAAGGGGACATTCTCAGCATATTACAATCATGGTAATTAGGGAAGGATGAAAGAAATACATACATTAGCATACATGAAATACATGGAATGTGATGTTAAAGGAGAAAACTTACCCTAATATAGTCCTCCTGCAGGACTTGTATAATGGCAGAACAGGTGTCTGGGATTATGAGGCCCAGAGCCTGGGGGGAGATGCCTGTCGTGAACTTCAAGTCCTGAAGACTTCTCCCTGTCGCCAGGTACCGTAAGGTGGCGATGAGCCTCTGCTCAGCACTGATGGCTTCCCGCATAACGGTGTCCTTCCTGGTAATATAGGGGGACACCAAAGCCAACAGTTCCTGAAAAACGGGGTCAGACATCCGCAGAAAATTCCTGTAGTCCTCAGGATTATTCTCGACGATCTCCCGCAGCAGAGGCATGTGGCAGAATTGGTCCCGATTGGAGCAACCAATTCTTGGTCCATGAACTCCTCCTCACACCATTCATGGACTGGTCTTGGTCCAAAACAAGCAGACCAACACCAAGCGCACGCACAGCACGAACTCGACGACGAGAACGTCCAGGCGACATGGCTAGGAAACGGTCGTCTGATCAGAACGTACAGAACAGAACGCACTTTAGAACAGCAAGGCCTATGAATAACGAACTGAAAAACAGAAACGAACAGGCAAGAACGCACTATAAAACAGATACGACCTGCCTAGACGCCCTGAAAGTCAAGATACGAACCCACAAGCACAAACTGAACCGCAGAAAATGATCTGAAAAGTACGAAGACTGAAAAGCGCGAATCGTCTCTTCCCAAACTTTTACTTCACACGCGGTAACACGAGATCAGCAAAAGCAGCCCAAGGGGTGGCGCCAAGAAAAAAGATCTTCCCCTTTATAGTGCCGTCGTACGTGATGGACGTGCCCGCGGAGAACAACGAGGAAATTGGGAAATGTCAGTGTGTACGCATGGAAAGCTTGATGAGAAAATCGACAAGCTTAACAAGAATCTCGTCGAAAAAAAACGACGTTTTTTTACGACGAGAAACTCGGTCGTGTGTACGAGGCTGAAGTCATTGCTATAGAAAAATATATTCCACATTGGCGGGGTAGCAATTTGAAAAGGCAAATTTCCCAGAGAGAAACAAGATTAATCTATGACATGCACTGTTATAGCCCTTGGGGGCTCAACATGGGACATAAATTGTTACATTGACAACCGATGATTACTTGTTTTTTTCCCCCATTTATTAGTTCTTTCACATATACATTTTAGGTTTTAGATTATCAATGCTGCCTTGTAAGAATTTATTCATACTTATGAGATTACCAACACCATAGATCCGTTAGCAGATGGACAGTGGGTTGGATTGTCAGCAGCATTTATATACATCTAGATACGATTAATTGGTAGAGTTCTATAGTACATTTCCTTCCTTTACCAAGCTGACATTTTTGATATATGTATCAGCAGTAGTGATGAGCCGAACACCCCCGAGTTCGGTTCGCACCAGAACCCGCGAACGGACCGAAAGTTCGCACGAACATTAGAACCCTATTAAATACAATGGATGCGAACGTTCGGATTCTAAAGTGCTAATTATAACGACTATTATCCATGTTATTGTCCGAAACAGAGTTTGGGAACCCGGCTTCTGCACCAGGGGACAAGTATCAATGCAAAAAGAAGTTTTAAAAACGGACGTTTTCCGGGAGCAGTCATTTTAATGATGCATAAAGTGAAAAAAAAAAAGTCAAATATTCCTTTAAATATTGTACCTGGGGGGGGTCTAAAGTATGCCTGTGAAGTGCCACGTGTTTCCCGTGTTTAGAACTGTCCCTGCACAAAATAACATTTCTAAAGGGAAAAAAGTCATTTAAAACTGCTTGCGGCTTTAATGCAATGTGTGGTCCCGGTAATATGGATGAAAATCTTTAGGAAAAATGGCATAGCTACCCCATCAACCCCACCCCCCCCACCCCAGCCCATTACCAGCCCCTTTGGGTCTTGTATGGATATTAAGGGGAACCCCGCACACAAAATAAAAAAGGACCTATATACTCTGAACAGCCGTATACAGGCGGTGCATACAAGACAGGGACTGTAGGTTTGTTCTTATGTAGAATCTGTTTATAATTTTGAACAGCTGCATTGTTTAAGTGGAGCTCCAAGGCAAATTCTTTTTTTTAGTTTTTTGTAAAACATAGGGAACGGTTATCACCCCTGTCACATTTTTTTTGCTGGCTGTGCCCCTGTTCAGAACATTTCACCTCACTTTGCGTCCCAATGACAACTGTTTTTGAAATGTGGTGTTTTTATTGAAACAAGGATTGGTGATAAAGCATCAGTAGAGAGGAGACACCTTTCTCCCATATTAATTCTTACAGGAGAGAATTTTCCTTCCAAGGGGTAGATTTCCTCTCACTTCCTGTTGTCTTCTTCCGTTTGCAAGTAGTAGTCGTTTGTAAGTTGGATGTTTGAAAGTAGGGACCTGCCGTATATACTCTGCAGAAATTGGCCCCTTAGGTGTTGGTGTTGGCACAACACTGTAAGCACTCACAGTTACTCTTGGTGGGTGCTGGAACGCCCTGCTGTCAACTATTATATCAGGAATTGTAATAACATATAATTGTTGATCAGTGGTAGTAAAAATTGGGCCTTTGATGGTGGTGCTGGTGCCACAACACTGTAAGGCCTGACAGTTACTCTTGGTGGGCGCAGCAATGGGCCCTGCTGTGAATTATTAGATCAAGAATTGTAATTGCATGCCCCTGTTGAACAGGGGCTGAAAAATTAGGCCTTTGGTGGTGGTGGTGGTGGTGATGGTGGTGCTGGTGCCACAACACTGTAAGGCCTGACAGTTACTCTTGGTGGGCGCAGCAATGGTCCCTGCTGTGAATTATTAGATCAATAATTATAATTGCATGCCCCTGTTGAACAGGGGCTTAAAAATTGGGCCTTTGGTGGTGGTGGTGGTGGTGATGGTGGTGCTGGTGCCACAACACTGTAAGGCCTGACAGTTACTCTTGGTGGGCGCAGCAATGGGCCCTGCTGTGAATTATTAGATCAATAATTATAATTGCATGCCTCTGTTGAACAGGGGCTGAAAAATTGGGCCTTAGGCACTGGTGGCACAACACTGCAACCCCTCACAGATACTGTACTTGGAGCACAGCAATGAGGCCTGTTGCAAAGTATTGCATCAAAAATTTTAATTACACGCCCCTGTTAAACAGGGGCTGAAAAATTGGGCCTTAGCCACTGGTGGCGTCACCCATAAACCAAAATGATCTTCCAAGCTATCATCGTTAATCGTATCATTGAGGAGGAGGAGGAGGATAGCCAGTCAACATAACAGCACAGGCACTCAGCATCAGCATCAGTCTTGAAGGGATGTGACATTTTAAAATCAATTAGTCTGTTAAATCAGCATCTGGTGTGTGGTAGCTGGTGGTGATCCAAGACTGGTTCATCTTGATGAAAGTCAGTCGATCAACCGAGTCGGTGGACAGACGCACCCTGTGATCCGTGACAAATCCTCCAGCAGCACTGAATGTGCGTTCTGAAAGAACGCTGGATGCAGGACAGGCCAGTAGCTCAATTGCATACTGTGCAAGCTCTGGCCAGTGATCCATCCTCAAGACCCAGTAAGCCAGAGGATTTTCGGTGGGGAAGGTGTCCAAGTCTGACCTTGCCCCTAGGTATTCCTGCACCATGTATATCAGACGCTGGCGATGGTTGCTGGAACCGATCATACTTTGGGGCTGCGGACTAAAGAATTGTCTGAACGCATCGGTCAGACGGCCACCTTCCCCACCGCTCCTTCTTTGACTGCCCGAAGCCTCAGCAACTCGTTGTCCAGGACCAGGAGTTTGTAACCTCCCAGTCTCTGGGAACGCGTTGCACAGACCTTTCTGCAAGGCCTCCCGGAGTTGTCTCATCCTCTGCTCCCTCTGCGACGGTACGATAAGGTCCGCAACCTTACCCTTGTACCGTGGATCAAGGAGAGTGGCCAGCCAGTAATGGTCCCTCTCCTTGATCCGAAGAATACGAGGATCCTTCCGCAGACTTTGCAGGATCAGGGAGGCCATGCAGCGTAGGTTAGCTGAGGCATTCAGTCCGGAGTCCTCTGGGTCACTAAGGACGACATGATCCGCAGCCACCTCCTCCCAGCCACGTACAAGTCCACTGGTTTCTTGGGACTGTAAATCATCCCTAAAAGACTGCTGCTGATGATGCTGAGTGCCAGCCTCCACCTCCATGCTGACACAATCCTCCTCCTCCTCCTCCTCCTCCTCCTCCTCCTCCTCTTCCTGTGCGATGGGTGGGACAGAAGGAACACTGTCTGGGTAAAGGGGGCCTTGAGAGGCAAGGAAGTCCTCCTCTTCCTGCCTCTGTTCTGCCTCAAGTGCCCTGTCCATTATTCCATGCAGCGTGTGCTCCAACAGGTGGACAAGAGGTACAGTGTCACTGATGCATGCACTGTCACTGCTCACCATCCTCGTGGCCTCCTCAAATGGTGCCAGGACAGTGCATGCATCCCTGATCATGCCCCACTGGCGTTGTGAAAAAAACCCGAGCTCCCCTGACCCTGTCCTGGTGCCGTAGTAGCACAGGTACTCATTGATGGCCCTCTGCTGCGTGTGCAGCCGCTGCAGCATGGCCAACGTTGAGTTCCACCTGGTGGGCATGTCACATATAAGGCGGTTCTTGGGCAGGTTCAACTCCTTTTGAAGCTCAGCCAGGCGAGCACTGGCATTATAAGATCTGCGGAAATGCACACAGACTTTCCTGGCCTGCCTCAGGACATCCTGTAAGCCCGGGTACCTGCCCAAGAACCGCTGCACCACCAGGTTAAGGATGTGAGCCATACAGGGCACATGGGTCAGTTGTCCCTGTCGGAGGGCGGAGAGGAGGTTGGTGCCATTGTCGCAAACCACCATTCCTGGCTTAAGCTGGCGTGGCGTCAACCACCTCTCGGCCTGCCCCTGCAGAGCAGACAGGACCTCTGCCCCAGTGTGGCTCCTGTCCCCCAAACACACCAGCGCAAACACGGCATGGCATCTTTTTGCCTGCGTACTTGCGTAGCCCCTTGAACGCCTACGGAGCACCGCTGGTTCCAAGGACAAACCACAGGAAGAGGCCATGGAGGAAGAAGAAGAGGAGGGGGTGGAGGAGAGAGGTGTGTCACAACCAGTAGTAGCATTTTGGAGGCGTGGCGGTGGAACAACCTCCAACACTACTGCACCTTGTCCTGCATCCTTCCCAGCTGCCAAAAGAGTGACCCAATGGGCCGTGAAAGAAAGGTAACGTCCCTGTCCATGCCTGCTGGACCATGAGTCAGCGGTAATATGCACCTTACCGCTGACCGCCCTGTCCAGCGAGGCCAAGACATTGCCTTCCACATGCCTGTAGAGAGCCGGAATAGCCTTCCGTGCGAAAAAGTGTCGTTTGGGAACCTGCCACTGAGGAACCGCACATTGCACAAACTCACGGAAGGGGGCCGAGTCTACCAACTGAAAAGGCAGCAGTTGAAGCGCTAGCAATTTAGCCAAGCTAGCATTCAACCGCTGGGCATGTGGATGGCTGGGAGTGAACTTCTTTCGACGGTCCAGCAGCTGGGGCAGGGAAATTTGCCTGCTAGAATCGGACGTTGGTGTACTGCTAGCAGAGTGCCCGCAAGTACTTGCCTGTGACACACCTAATTCTACACCTTCATTCCTCTCAGAGCAGGTTTCAGAGAGGAGTGAAGGTATAGTGGGGTTGGAGATCCCAGCTGATGCGGTGCAAGAAGAGGTCAGCTTTGTTCTTTGGTGTGGGTCTTTAAGGTAGGCTTGCCAACGAGCTGCATGGCAGGTCAACATATGTCTGATCAAGCATGTGGTGCCCAAGCGGCTGATGTTTTGGCCACGCGATATACGCTTGAGACATATGTTGCAAACAGCAGCTGTGCGATCTGATGCACTCGCCTCAAAAAAGGCCCACACCAAAGAACTTTTTGCATGACGGGCAGAGGCAGCGCCCTGCACAGGCGGAGCTCTGCGGTGTGATTCCGTCGGTGTGCTGCCCATACGCTGGCCACTCAAGGGCATCCTGCCTCGTTGGAGATGTGCCTCCTCCTCATCCTCCTCCTCCTCCTCTCTCCTATTAGGCACCCACGTGGAGTCAGTGACCTCATCATCCCCTCCCTCCTCATCACTGGAGCCAATCTGGCAATATGCTGCAGCTGCTGGAGCATGACTGCCAGATTGGTGTCCTTCTTGAGCATCCCCTCTCTCTGCTCTCACGCTGCTGCCTTCCTCTAGCTGGGTATCATCATCAGATCCTTCCAAACGCTGGGCATCCTCCTGGAGCATGTACCCAACACTGTGCTCAAACAGTTCGGGGGACTCCTCAGGAGGAGGGCATGGTGGGTCTAGGGAAGGATTGACTAATGAAGATAATGATACCAGAGAAGAGGACGCTTTGGCAGCTGCTTTGCCAGTACCCTGAGCCTGGGTGAGAGAGGATGAGGAGGATGAGGTGGGCTTGGTCATCCACTCTACCAAGTCTTCGGCATGATGTGGCTCAACATGTCCAGCTGCCGAAAACAAGGACAAGCGTGTCCCATGGCCATGTGCTGATGACAATGCACCGCGTACACGACCAGCACTGTTGCCCCCCAGACACAGAGCCTGCTTGCCCTCTTTTTTTGCCTCCTGACTGTCTGCCTCTCCTTGGTTGCCTTCCAGACATTTTAATGGATGGCCTGCAGGGAGATGGGAAAAACAGCAATAAGGGCTACCTTCAGGTGTATACTGTGCAGGAGGCTTAGCAACAATGACACTGACACTGTCCCCTGCCTATCCTTCTCTGTCCCTAAACACAAGGATTGAAAATATGGTTCAGCAAAATAGTTTTAGAACAGAATAGCACACTGACACTTTCCCTCACTGTACCTCTCTGTCCCTCAACTCAAGGATTGAAAATATGGAAGAGCAAAATTGGTTTAGAACAGAATAGCACACTGTCAGTTTCACTCACTGTACCTCTCTGTCCCTCAACTCAAGGATTGAAAATATGGAACAGCAAATTTGGTTTAGAACAGAACAGCACACTGTCAGTTTCACTCACTGTACCTCTCTGTCCCTCAACTCAAGGATTGAAAATATGGTTCAGCAAAATAGTTTTAGAACAGAATAGCACACTGACACTTTCCCTCACTGTACCTCTCTGTCCCTCAACTCAAGGATTGAAAATATGGAAGAGCAAAATTGGTTTAGAACAGAATAGCACACTGTCAGTTTCACTCACTGTACCTCTCTGTCCCTCAACTCAAGGATTGAAAATATGGTTCAGCAAAATAGTTTTAGAACAGAATAGCACACTGACACTTTCCCTCACTGTACCTCTCTTTCCCTCAACTCAAGGATTGAAAATATGGAAGAGCAAAATTGGTTTAGAACAGAATAGCACACTGTCAGTTTCACTCACTGTACCTCTCTGTCCCTCAACTCAAGGATTGAAAATATGGAACAGCAAATTTGGTTTAGAACAGAACAGCACACTGTCAGTTTCACTCACTGTACCTCTCTGTCCCTCAACTCAAGGATTGAAAATATGGTTCAGCAAAATAGTTTTAGAACAGAATAGCACACTGACACTTTCCCTCACTGTACCTCTCTGTCCCTCAACTCAAGGATTGAAAATATGGAAGAGCAAAATTGGTTTAGAACAGAATAGCACACTGTCAGTTTCACTCACTGTACCTCTCTGTCCCTCAACTCAAGGATTGAAAATATGGAACAGCAAATTTGGTTTAGAACAGAACAGTACACTGTCAGTTTCACTCACTGTACCTCTCTGTCCCTCAACTCAAGGATTGAAATTATGGTTCAGCAAAATAGTTTTAGAACAGAATAGCACACTGACACTTTCCCTCACTGTACCTCTCTGTCCCTCAACTCAAGGATTGAAAATATAGAAGAGCAAAATTGGTTTAGAACAGAATAGCACACTGTCAGTTTCACTCACTGTACCTCTCTGTCCCTCAACTCAAGGATTGAAAATATGGAACAGCAAATTTGGTTTAGAACAGAACAGCACACTGTCAGTTTCACTCACTGTACCTCTCTGTCCCTCAACTCAAGGATTGAAAATATGGTTCAGCAAAATAGTTTTAGAACAGAATAGCACACTGACACTTTCCCTCACTGTACCTCTCTGTCCCTCAACTCAAGGATTGAAAATATGGAACAGCAAATTTGGTTTAGAACAGAACAGCACACTGTCAGTTTCACTCACTGTACCTCTCTGTCCCTCAACTCAAGGATTGAAAATATGGTTCAGCAAAATAATTTTAGAACAGAATAGCACACTGACACTTTCCCTCACTGTACCTCTCTGTCCCTCAACTCAAGGATTGAAAATATGGAAGAGCAAAATTGGTTTAGAACAGAATAGCACACTGTCAGTTTCACTCACTGTACCTCTCTGTCCCTCAACTCAAGGATTGAAAATATGGAACAGCAAATTTGGTTTAGAACAGAACAGCACACTGTCAGTTTCACTCACTGTACCTCTCTGTCCCTCAACTCAAGGATTGAAAATATGGTTCAGCAAAATAGTTTTAGAACAGAATAGCACACTGACACTTTCCCTCACTGTACCTCTCTGTCCCTCAACTCAAGGATTGAAAATATGGAAGAGCAAAATTGGTTTAGAACAGAATAGCACACTGTCAGTTTCACTCACTGTACCTCTCTGTCCCTCAACTCAAGGATTGAAAATATGGAACAGCAAATTTGGTTTAGAACAGAACAGCACACTGTCAGTTTCACTCACTGTACCTCTCTGTCCCTCAACTCAAGGATTGAAAATATGGTTCAGCAAAATAGTTTTAGAACAGAATAGCACACTGACACTTTCCCTCACTGTACCTCTCTGTCCCTCAACTCAAGGATTGAAAATATGGAACAGCAAATTTTGTTTAGAACAGAACAGCACACTGTCAGTTTCACTCACTGTACCTCTCTGTCCCTCAACTCAAGGATTGAAAATATGGTTCAGCAAAATAGTTTTAGAACAGAATAGCACACTGACACTTTCCCTCACTGTACCTCTCTGTCCCTCAACTCAAGGATTGAAAATATGGAAGAGCAAAATTGGTTTAGAACAGAATAGCACACTGTCAGTTTCACTCACTGTACCTCTCTGTCCCTCAACTCAAGGATTGAAAATATGGAACAGCAAATTTGGTTTAGAACAGAACAGCACACTGTCAGTTTCACTCACTGTACCTCTCTGTCCCTCAACTCAAGGATTGAAAATATGGTTCAGCAAAATAGTTTTAGAACAGAATAGCACACTGACACTTTCCCTCACTGTACCTCTCTGTCCCTCAACTCAAGGATTGAAAATATGGAACAGCAAATTTGGTTTAGAACAGAACAGCACACTGTCAGTTTCACTCACTGTACCTCTCTGTCCCTCAACTCAAGGATTGAAAATATGGTTCAGCAAAATAGTTTTAGAACAGAATAGCACACTGACACTTTCCCTCACTGTACCTCTCTGTCCCTCAACTCAAGGATTGAAAATATGGAACAGCAAATTTGGTTTAGAACAGAACAGCACACTGTCAGTTTCACTCACTGTACCTCTCTGTCCCTCAACTCAAGGATTGAAAATATGGTTCAGCAAAATATTTTTAGAACAGAATAGCACACTGACACTTTCCCTCACTGTACCTCTCTGTCCCTCAACTCAAGGATTGAAAATATGGTTCAGCAAAATAGTTTTAGAACAGAATAGCACACTGACACTTTCCCTCACTGTACCTCTCTGTCCCTACAAACAAGGATTAGCACAGAATAGCACACTGTCACTGACACTCTCCCTACCTATCTTTATCTGTCCCTAAACACAAGGAATCCAGGATTATGTAAAGGAAAAATAATGACACTGTCCCTGCCTATGCTTCTCTTTCCCTACTCCGGTCCGGAACACACTACACAAGGCCGCCGCGCTGGCGGCCTTTTATAGTGTGGGGCGTGTACTAAACCCCCTCAGCAATAATTGGCCACAGGCATCCTGCCTGTGGCCAATCATTGCTCTCCTCGCTGCCGGCGCTGTGATTGGCCAAGCATGCGGGGTCACAGTGCATGCTTGGCCAATCACAGCGCCTGGATGACACTGCGATGGCGTAGTGCATTGTGGGCCGTTCGCGTCACTCGAATTTGGCGCGAACGGCCCAAATCGTTCGATCTTCGTCGAACGATCGAACAGCCGATGTTCGAGTCGAACGTATGTTCGACTCGAACACGAAGCTCATCCCTAATCAGCAGAAGATGTGACGTTGTTTCCTTTAGATAAGGGCACCAGATCCCTTCTTTATTCTGGCATCATTTTCTCTTGGGAATATTTACGCCGCACTTTTTTCCTTGGTCTTTTTACATAACCTTAATTTGGTTATATTAAACATTTTATACAATTTTTATTTGTGATGGGATAAATTTATATGTTTACAGGCAATTTTATTAACTTTTGATAATGTGCCGAGACCCTATTTTATGATTCGTATATTATATGAATCATAATGGTGGTATGATGCACTCACTGCGATAGAGCATACATAATTTTGTTGTGAAAATCAATGTATCTTAAATATTATTTGCCATGTGTTTTGCTCATACTCTCACCAGATCTCAGTGCCTGCTGAATAATCAGCACCATTCGATTGATGTTGGTTATTTTATTAGCCAACTGTGTTTGATTTTGTTAGCTGTTTTTGGTTCAGCAGTGTGAGTGACACGGGTTGATTTAGTTATTAATTCACTTCCTGTGTCACTCCCACATCAAGAGGTATTTAAATGTGGTGATGGGCGTCGGAACTTCAGCCTCCGTTCCCAGTAGAATCCTTGTACGGGGAAACATGTAGGGTGGAGCCACAAGTCTCTGACACCATCACGTTCCAGCCAGCTGGTGCTAACCGTGGCTGTTTTTGAAAATTTGTCTCTGTTCCATGGATGTCAGTGTTTTATGAAGCCTGTGCAATAAATTCGTTTTTTTATGAAGAAATACTGCACCATGAGGATTTTTTCTTCTTCTTTGGTAATTGACTGCTGACTTCTGGATGTTGATCTCCACTTGCTGTATGTGGAAAACGTGAGTTATATAAAACACAATACTCACCTTACGGCAAGCGAAAGATTTTGAAGTGCCCGCAGTCTGTGGGATTCAGCACCAAAGTGACCGCCTCCGGATTTCCCAATCGATCCATGTGTGGTGAACACCGAGAACAGATCGAGTGAAGGCAGGTCGGCCTAGTCCTTAGCCCAATATCATCTTATATCTGGTAAGCAAGCCATTTACTTACTATTGGATGTGAAGCTTATACTATCAACCTGTCTGAGTATTACGCCTTCCGCCGCATAGGAATTCCTTCACGGCAACAATCCTATATATGTCATCTTTGGACTAGTCTCCCATAGATATTACATCATATGGACTTTTATCAATTGAGAGTTTTATGCCATAAGTTTTATTTTTATTTTTTGTTTTATTTTTATTTTGATCAATTTATCTTTTTCCATTTATATATGTTTGTTTCACTTGTATTCCAGCTTTGAGATATTGGTTGGGATATCGGTTGGAATTTCACATTGTTTCAGAGATTCACTGTTTTCAATCACATTGGGTTGCGCTTTTTTGATTTATTTTTTCCACTTATCATTCTTTCCAATAGTTTATATTCTATTGATGTTAGTCTGACTTGTCTGTAATTCCCAGGAATATAGCACAGCCCCTTCTTGAATATTGGTACCACGTTTGCTTTTCCCAAATCAGCTGGTACCATGTAAGTCAGTAAACTGGTCTGTCTAAGCCATTGCTAGGTTCTTTGAGAACCCTTTTTGGGTGTAAGCCCAGTGATTTATTCATATTTTTCACAAGTTTTTCTAGTTTTTTTTAACACTGTCAGCCACAAGGGTACATTTAATATACTGTTATTGGCATTACTGTCGTTTATTATATCCCTCCTTTTCCTTTGTATAAATTAAGAAGAAGAATATATTTAACTTCTTCACGTCCGCGCTATAGCTGAAAGATGACTACAGCGCTGGCTTAAATTGCATCCATGTTTGTCCTCCCGTGCTCGCACTGCCCGCGCTCCCCCTGTGGGGCGTGGGCGGAGCGCTCTGTGATCACAGAGTCCTTTGGACTCACCGATCTTTGCCCTTTACCAGGTGATTAGCTGTCAGCCAATGACAGCTGATCACATGATGTAAACAGAAGCCGATTACTGGCTTGTGTAAACGGGACATCGGCTCCGCACACTGACAGTCACTGCTGCTAAGTGCCACCTACCAGTGCCCATCAGTACTGTTAAGCAGTACCCACCAGTGCCACCTATCAGTGCCCACCAGTGCCACCTATCAGTGCCCATCGGTGGCTCATCAGTGTCACCTATCAGTTCTGACTATCAGTGTCACCTACCACTGCCCATCAGGGCCACCTATCAGTGCCGTCTATCAGTGCCCATCAGTGGTACCTATCAGTGCAGCCTCATCAATGCCTCCCAATCAGTGCTGCCATATCAGTGTCCCTCAGTGTCGCCTTATCAGTGCCCATTAGTGAAGCCTCATCAGTAGGGTTGAGCGGACCCGAACTGTAAAGTTCGGGTCCGTACCGAACTTTTGGGTTTTTGTGTCCCGGACCCGAACAATTGACTGTATGTTCGGGTTCGGGTCCGGTGTTCAGCAATATGCATGTAAAGTCGCACTTGTTTCCCGTGCTTAGAACTGTCCCTGCACAAAGTGTAATTTCTGAAGGAAAAAAAGTCATTTAAAACTCACTCGCGGCTATAATGAATTGTCGGCTCCCGGCAATACATAGAAAAGTCATTGATAAAAAATATAAAAAAAGCGTGGGGGTTCCCCCAAATTCAATTACCAGGCCCTTCAGGTCTGGTATGGATATTAAGGGGAACCCTGCCGCAAATTAAAAAAGAAAATGCGTGTGGTTCCTCCCAAATATCCATACAAGGCCCTTCAGGTCTGGTATAGATTTTAAGGGGAACTCCACCCCAAATTTAAAAAAATATGGCGTGGAGTACCCCCAAAAATCCAGACCAGACCCTTTATCCGAGCACGGAACCTGGCAGGCCGCAGGAAAAGAGGGGGGGGACGAGAGAGCGCCCCCACCCCCCCCCCCTGAACCATACCAGGCCACATGCCCTCAACATGGGGAGGATGTCCCCATGTTGATGGGGACAAGGGCCTCATCCCCACAACCCTTGCCCGGTGGTTGTGGGGGTCTGTGGGCAGGGGGCTTATCGGAATCTGGAAGACCCCTTTAACAAAGGGGACCCCCAGATCCCGCCCCCCCTATGTGAATTGGTAATGGGGTACATTGTACCCCTACCATTTCACAAAGAAAGTGTAAAAAAAATACACAGACACCATTGGGAAAGTCCATATTTTAAAAACTCTCCTCAGCAGCTGCTGCTAAACTGACTTCTTTCAACTGCCCCTGAACTCTTTTAATGTTATCTTATGTGTACATATACACAGGTTTGTTGACTGACGTTTTTAGGCAGTTGCGTTTATAGGCCTTTCTTTGAAGGCAAAAAAATTTGTTCAGACGCCAAACGTGGTATGCCGCGTTTCGTTTATAGGCGTTTTTCGTTTTTGGCAATTCTTTTTTTTAAACGCGTCTAAACGCAAAACGCCGCTAAACGTGGCATGTAAAGGCGGCAAAACGGACATTTTAAACATGGGTTACTATCTGTCAAGTTAAATCATTCAGGAGAGGTTGTAAAAATGTTCCGTGTACATGAAGCCTAAATGATCCGCCTCCCATAACAGCATGAGGACACAGGCTATAGTGGATTTCAAGAGGCAGTGGTTTCCATAAATGAGATAACACCACTGTACATCTTTTCACAGCATTAGTTACAGTCTGCAGATGTGCATATTGAGCTAATAGATATTTCTAAACTTAGAAATACATTTATTTCCCAATTTCTAAATTCATAAATAATACAGATCGTGCCAAAAATTTGCTATTTTTTTTTCATATTTGTGATCCTTCTTTCTCTTTTTCTGTACCTTTCCTCTTTTTCTCACTCTCTCCCCTGTCATCCTCATCCCACCTGGCACACCAGTGCTACTTTGCTAACACCCCACCCCCTGTCATCCTAATCCACATCACACCTCGCACCCCACTGATGCCTTGCTAACACCCAACCCCCTGTCATCCTCATCCTCATGTTCATCACACCAGGCACCCTACTGCAACCTTGCTAAGACCCCCACTCCCTGTCATCCTCATCCTCATCTTCATCACAAATGGCAACTCATTGCAACCCTGCTAACATCATACCCCTGGTCATCCTCATCCTTATTACACCTGACACCCCACCACAACCCTGCTGACAACCTACCCCCTGTCATCCTCATCCTCAGCACACCTGGCACTCCACTGCAACCTTCCTAACACACTACTCCTGTCATCCTCATTTTAATCACACCTGGCACCCCACAGCAATCTTCTCAACACACTACCCCTGTCATCCTCATCCTCATCTTTATCACACCTGGCACCCCACTGCAACCTTCCTAAAACTCTACCCCCTGTCATCCTCATCTTCATCACACCTTGCACACCACTGCCAGCTTGCTCACACTCTACCTCCTGTCATCCTCATCACACCTGGCACCCCAATGCCACCTTGCTAACACCCTACCTCCTATCATCCTCATCACACCTGGCACCCCACTGCCATTTTGCTAACACCCTACCCTCTGTCATCCTCATCCCCCCCTAAAACCCACTGCCAACTTTCAAACAATTGCATTGACAAAGCAGCTTATTCCAATGTTTAGAGGACAAGGGTCTCTTCCCCACAAATGTGTCATGGTGGGTAATGTGGTCTGTGGACGGGGGGCCTATTGAAATATGGAACACTATGTTAACAATAAAGATACCACCCCAGGTGAACGAATAACCACTTAAGGACCAGCCGCCGTTGTTTTACGTCGGTACTTTGACGTGGAATACCGTTGTTATGGCAGCAGATAGCTTAAACGGCGGGCAGTCGGTTTTTGGATAAAAGTGGTCTCTGTGGTGGATTCGCTGTGAGATTACTTTGATTGGAGGCGAGAGAAGTGCCCCTCTCCGTGCTCCGGTTGGCTTCACCGGTTACCGTAGCCATCGATAGCGGCAGAGACGATCGAGTCCTCTCCCCTCACAGGCCTGGAGTCGCGTGAGGGAAAGATGGCTCCCACTCGGCTCCATAACATTGGATGGGTCACTTCCGCCCAATGGTCCTAAAGGGTAAATTTTGAAAAAAAATTACTTTTTTTTTTTCTTTACTGCATTTAGGTATAAACGTGAGATCTGAGGTCTTTTTGACACCAGATCTCACATTAAAGAGGTCCTGTCATGCTTTTTTTCTAGTACAAGGGATGTTTACATTCCTTGTAATAAAATAAAAGTGACCCAAAAATTTTTTTTTAAAAGGACAGTGTAAAAATAAATGTAGCGATACCTCCAACTAAGGAGGCCGCAGAATTAGATTTGGGCCCTGAGTACAGCTCCGCCAACCCCCGGCAATAGGCTCTACCCCCTTCTGGCACAGCTAGTACTAATAATCAATGATATATCCTATGCAATATAATAACTAAGCAAGGACACAGTAATAAATTGTAATAGGTAAAGTGTTTTACTTATATTCTCAATAGGGATAAAGGGGGTAACAGTAATCACAGTTCAAAATAATCACTTCTAAGGGCAGCGTCCTGCCACTCTAACACACTATGTAGTAACACACGCTACAGGTGCGCCATGCGGTCAATCATTAACTAAGTGCCCTATGGCGCAGTAATCAAACACGTTTGGTTGCTGATTGGTTGGTAAGTTGAGCTTGGATATTTTGTGTTTTTTGTCTACATGCATCCGCCCATCCAGTGCTCCTTGCTGTGAAGACCTGTCATAGGTGGGGGCAGTGACAGTATTTTGTGTATTGATGTCATTGTGGTCAGGCAACGCACTAGCACCTTTGCTTCTATGTGCTGGGTGTCTAGTGTGCTCCTGCCCCTTTAAGGAGGGTGGGGCTCCCTCCAGTCATCTGCCCTTCATCTATCCATCAGCATACATGTGCTTCCACTGAGGAGACCTTAAATTTTAGAGTTAGGACTGCAGTACACAGGGAGCCTTGACGGGGCCTGCAGCTTACACATGTATTTGCAAATGCGTGCAACTAAACCCCTGTTTTTAAACGCACTGTTAGACAGGTGAATTCGTTTGGTTGCTGATTGGTTGGTAAGTTGAGCTTGGATATTTTGTGTTTTTTGTCTACATGCATCCGCCCATCCAGTGCTCCTTGCTGTGAAGACCTGTCATAGGTGGGGGCAGTGACAGTATTTTGTGTATAGAATCCCCACCAGGCCTGGTTCTAATATTTAACTTAGTCCTTCTTTCTTCACCGGCAGGTCTGTAATGGTGGTGCACTTTAAACAGAGTATAACTTTGTAATCCAAGGGGTATAGAACTTGGTTAAATAAAGCCGCAGGCTCAGTTCTGACAAGGCTCTTCAATAGGGGTATAAAAATAACTTGTAGGCCACGGCAGTCTATAGGCCTATATACAGTAACAGTATCTTAGCTAGGCTTATGCCCTCTCACCCGCCGGACTACAGATCCAGTCCGGGAAACTTCCACCGGCCGTGTCCCACACACTTGATCTCTCCAACGATCGGGCCCCCCCCCCGATCCGACAAGGCTGTAGCTCACAAAGTCAGATGCCACCCAGGCTCGCAGAGGGGGGTGGAAGGCTCTTTGGTCGGAGCAAGGCCCCAAGCTTCAGGCCCTGCGCTCCGACACATCCGCGCAGCAGGATCCGTCTGTCAAGTCTCGTGTCCCAAAGAGGCCGAGCCCGGCCTCTCCTCCTCCTTTTATAACCCCTCCCATCAGTCTCTGCAGTGGAACATGACAAGAATGGGGTTATGGGTGATGTAATCTCTCTCTCTCCTCTGCTTTCACTTCCAGTAATGTCTCTTTACTTCCTCCCGACTCACCTCTCACCTGAAACTTCTTCTCTCTCAGAAGTAAAGGGGAATACCCCGCTACATAAAAAATAAAAAGTAAAATAAATAAGAAAAAAAGTAAAGCGCCCCATCCCGTCGAGCTCGTACAAAGAAGCGAACACATACGTATATGAAAACGTTGTTCAAACCACACATTGGAGGTATCGCCGCAATTGTTAGAGTGAGAGCAATAATTCTAGCACTAGACCTCCTCTGTAACTCAAAACTGGTAACCTGTAGACATTTTTAAAAGTCACCAATGGAGATTTTTAAGTGCCAAAGTTTGTCGACATTCCACGAGCGGGTGCAATTTTGAAGCATGACATGTTGGGTATCAATTTACTCGGTGTAACATTATCTTTCACAGAATAGAAAAAAACTGGGCTAACTTTACTGTTGTCTTATTTTTTTATCCAAAAAAGTGAATTTTTTCCAAAAACATTGCGCTTGTAAGATCACTGTGCAAATACGGTGTGACATAAAGTATTGCAACGATCGCCATTTTATTCTCTAGGGTGTCTGAAAAAGAGATATGTAATGTTTGAGGGTTCTAAGTAATTTTCTAGCAAAAAAAAAAAAACATATTTTAACTTGTAAACAACAAAGCTCAAAAAGAGGCTCGGTCCTTAAGTGGTCAAAGTGTTACTAACCCCACAACAGTAAAATCAGTCTGTATATGCAGTAAAGCATGCTTGTTATACTCCTTAGTGTGGAACATAAGGGGTATATCTATACCCGGGTTCTGCACCAGGGGACATGTATCAATGCAAAAATACGTTTTAAAAACGTCCGTTTTTCGGGAGCAGTCATTTTAATGATGCATAAAGTGAAAAAAAAAAGTCAAATATTCCTTTAAATATCGTACCTGGGGGTGTCTAAATTATGCCTGTGAAGTGCCACGTGTTTCCCGTGTTTAGAACTGTCCCTGCACAAAATTACATTTCTAAAGGAAAAAAAGCCATTTAAAACTGCTTGCGGTTTTAATGTAATGTCTGGTCCCGGTAATATGGATGAAACTCTTTAAGAAAAATGGCATAGCTACCCCATCACACCCCAGCCCATTACCAGCCCCTTTGGGTCTTGTATGGATATTAAGGGGAACCCCGCACACAAAAGAAAAAAGGCCCTATATACTCTGAACAGCCGTATACAGGCGGTGCATACAAGACAGGGACTGTAGGTTTGTTCTTATGTAGAATCTGTTTGTAATTTTGAACAGGTACATTGTTTAAGTGTAGCTCCAGCCAAAAAATCTATTTTTAAGCTTTTTGGAAAACATAGGGAAGGGTTATCACCCCTGTAACATTTGTTTTGCTGTCTGTGCAGTGTGCACCTGTTCAGAACAGTTCACCTCACTTTCCGTCCTAATGACAAATGTTTTTTGAAAATTTGGGGTTTTTATTGAAACAAGAATTGGTGATAAAGCATCAGTGGAGAGGAGACACTTTTTTTCCCATATTAACTCTTACAGAAGAGAATTTGCCTTCCTAGGGGTAGATTTCCTCTCACTTCCTGTTGTATCCTTCCGTTTGCAAGGAGGAGTCGTTTGTAAGTTGGATGTTTGAAAGTAGGGGCCTGCCGTATATACTCTGCTGAAATTTGCCCCTTACATGTTGGTGTTGCCACAACACTGTGAGCCCTCACAGTTACTCTTGGTGGGCGCATGAATGGGCCCTGCTGTGAATTATTAGATCAAGAATTTTAATTGCATGCCCCTGTTAAACAGGGGCAGAAAAATTGGGCCTTTGGTGGTGTTGACACAACACGGTAAGGCCTCACAGTTACTCTTGGTGGGCGCAGGAATGGGCCCTGCTGTGAATTATTAGATCAAGAATTGTAATTACATGCCCCTGTTAAACAGGGGCAGAAAAATTGGGCCTTAGGCACTGGTGCCACAACACTGCAACCCCTCACAGATACTGTACTTGGAGCATAGCAATGAGCCCTGTTGCAAAGTATTGCATCAAAAATTGTAATTACACGCCCCTGTTAAACAGGGGCTGAAAAATTTGGCCTTAGGCACTGGTGCTGGTGCCACGACACTGCAACCTCTCCCAGATACTCTAGTTGGAGTGCAGGAATGAGCCCTGCTGCAAAGCATTGCATAAAAAATTGTAATTACATGCCCCTGTTAAACAGGAGGTGAAAAATTGGGCCTTAGCCACTGGTGGCGGCACCCAGAAACAAAAATGTTCTTCCAAGCTATCATCATCAATCGGATCATTGAGGAGGAGGAGGATAGTCAGTCAACATAACAGGACAGTCTCTCAGCATCAGCATCAGTCTTGAAGGGATGTGACATTTGAAAATAAATTAGTCTGTTATATCAGCTTCAGGTGTTTGGTAGCTGGTGGTGATCCAAGACTGGTTCATCTTTATGAAGGTCAGTCGATCAACCGAGTCGGTGGACAGGCGCACCCTGTGATCCATGACAAATCCTCCAGCAGCACTGAATGTGCGTTCTGAAAGAACGCTGGATGCAGGACAGGCCAGTAGCTCAATTGCATACTGTGCAAGCTCTGGCCAGTGATCCATCCTCAAGACCCAGTAAGCCAGAGGATTTTCGGTGGGGAAGGTGTCCAAGTCTGACCTTGCCCCTAGGTATTCCTGCACCATGTATATCAGACGCTGGCGATGGTTGCTGGAACCGATCATACCTTGGGGCTGCGGACTAAAGAATTGTCTGAACGCATCGGTCAGACGGCCACCTTCCCCACCGCTCCTTCTTTGACTGACCGAAGCCTCAGCAACTCGTTGTCCAGGACCAGGAGTTTGTAACCTCCCAGTCTCTGGGAACGCGTTGCACAGACCTTTCTGCAAGGCCTCCCGGAGTTGTCTCATCCTCTTCTCCCTCTGCGACGGTAACATAAGGTCCGCAACCTTACCCTTGTACCGTGGATCAAGGAGAGTGGCCAGCCAGTAATGGTCCCTCTCCTTGATCCGAAGAATACAAGGATCCTTCCGCAGACTTTGCAGGATCAGGGAGGCCATGCAGCGTAGGTTAGCTGAGGCATTCGGTCCGGAGTCCTCTGGGTCACTAAGGACGACATGATCCACAGCCAACTCCTCCCAGCCACGTACAAGTCCACAGATTTCTTGGGACTGTAAATCATCCCTAAAAGACTGCTGCTGATGATGCTGAGTGCCAGGCTCCACCTCCATGCTGACACAATCCTCCTCCTCCTCCTCCTCTTCCTGTGCGATGGGTGGGACAGAAGGAACACTGTCTGGGTAAAGGGGGCCTTGAGAGGCAAGGAAGTCCTCCTCTTCCTGCCTCTGTTCTGCCTCAAGTGCCCTGTCCATTATTCCACGCAGCGTATGTTCCAACAGGTGGACAAGAGGTACAGTGTCACTGATGCATGCACTGTCACTGCTCACCATCCTCGTGGCCTCCTCAAATGGTGCCAGGACAGTGCATGCATCCCTGATCATGCCCCACTGGCGTGGTGAAAAAAACCTGAGCTCCCCTGACCCTGTCCTGGTGCCGTAGTAGCACAGGTACTCATTGATGGCCCTCTGCTGCGTGTGCAGCCGCTGCAGCATGGCCAACGTTGAGTTCCACCTGGTGGGCATGTTACATATAAGGCAGTTCTTGGGCAGGTTCAACTCCTTTTGCAGCTCAGCCAGGCGAGCACTGGCATTATAAGATCTGCGGAAATGCACACAGACTTTCCTGGCCTGCCTCAGGACATCCTGTAAGCCCGGGTACCTGCCCAAGAACCGCTGCACCACCAGGTTAAGGACGTGAGCCACACAGGGCACATGGGTCAGTTGTCCCTGTCGGAGGGCGGAGAGGAGGTTGGTGCCATTGTCGCAAACCACCATTCCTGGCTTAAGCTGGCGTGGCGTCAACCACCTCTCGGCCTGCCCCTGCAGAGCAGACAGAACCTCTGCCCCAGTGTGGCTCCTGTCCCCCAAACACACCAGCGCAAGCACGGCATGGCATCTTTTTGCCTGCGTACTTGCGTAGCCCCTTGAACGCCTACGGAGCACCGCTGGTTCTGAGGACAAAGCACAGGAAGAGGCCATGGAGGAAGAAGAAGAGGAGGGGGTGGAGGAGAGAGGTGTGTCACAACCAGTAGTAGCATTTTGGAGGCGTGGCGGCGGAACAACCTCCAACACTACTGCACCTTGTCCTGCATCCTTCCCAGCTGCCAAAAGAGTGACCCAATGGGCCGTGAAAGAAAGGTAACGTCCCTGTAAATGCCTGCTGGACCATGAGTCAGCGGTAATATGCTCCTTACCACTGACCGCCCTGTCCAGCGAGGCCAAGACATTGCCTTCCACATGCCGGTAGAGAGCCGGAATCGCCTTCCGTGAGAAAAAGTGGCGTTTGGGAACCTGCCACTGAGGAACCGCACATTGCACAAACTCACGGAAGGGGGCCGAGTCTACCAACTGAAAAGGCAGCAGTTGAAGCGCTAGCAATTTAGCCAAGCTAGCATTCAATTGCTGGGCATGTGGATGGCTGGGAGTGAACCTCTTTCGACGGTCCAGCAGCTGGGGCAGGGAAATTTGCCTGCTAGAATCGGACGTCGGTGTACTGCTAGCAGAGTGCCCGCAAGTACTTAGCTGTGACACACCTAATTCTACACCTTCATTCCTCTCAGTGCAGGTTTCAGAGAGGACTGAAGGTATAGTGGGGTTGGAGATCCCAGCTGATGCGGTGCAAGGAGAGGTCCGCTTTGTTCTTTGGTGTGGGTCTTTAAGGTAGGCTTGCCAACGAGCTGCATGGCAGGTCAACATATGTCTGGTCAAGCATGTGGTGCCCAAGCGGGTGATGTTTTGGCCACTCGATATACGCTTGAGACATATGTTGCAAACAGCAGCTGTGCGATCTGATGCATTCGACTCAAAAAAGGCCCACACCAAAGAACTTTTTGAATAACGGGCAGAGGCAGCTCCCTGCACAGGCGGAGCTCTGCTGTGTGATTCCGTCGGTGTGCTGCTCTTACGCTGGCCCCCGAGGGCATCCTGCCTCGTTGGAGATGTGCCTCCTCCTCATCCTCCTCCTCCTCCTCCTCCTCTCTCCTATTAGGCACCCACGTGGAGTCAGTGACCTCATCATCCCCTCCCTCCTCATCACTGGAGCCAATCTGGCAGTATGCTGCAGCTGCTGGAACATGACTGCCAGATTGGTGTCCTTCTTGAGCATCCCCTCTCTCTGCTCTCACGCTACTGCCTTCCTCTAGCTGGGTATCATCATCAGACCCTTCGAAACGCTAGGCATCCTCCTGGAGCATGTACCCAACACTGTGCTCAAACAGTTCGGGGGACTCCTCAGGAGGACATGGTTGGTCTAGGGAAGGAGTGACTGATGATGACATTGATACCAGGGAAGAGGACGCTTTGGCAGCTGCTTTGCCAGTACCCTGAGGCTGGGTGAGAGAGGATGAGGAGGATGAGGAGGGCTTGGTCATCCACTCTACCAAGTCTTCTGCATGATGCGGCTCAACACGTCCAGCTGCCGAAAAGAAGGACAAGCGTGTCCAATGGCCACGTGCTGATGGCAATGCACCGCGTCCACGACCAGCACTGTTGTCTCTAGACACAGAGCCTGCTTGCCCTCTTTTATTGGCTCCTGACTGTCTGCCTCTCTTTGTTTGCCTTCCAGACATTCTAATGGCCTGCAGGGAGATGGGAAAACCAGCAATAAGGCCTAGCTTCAGGAGTATATTTTGCAGGAATCACACTACGCCTGCTGTAAGTGCTGCAAATGCCTGTTGGTGTAACACACCAGGAAAACACAGCAATACGGGCTAGCTTCAGGTGTATAATGTGCAGGAGGCAAACTCCGCCCGCTGTAAGTGCTGCAAATGCCTGTTGGTGTAACACACCAGAAAAACACAGCAATACGGGCTAACTTCAGGTGTATAATGTGCAGGAGGCACACTCCGCCCGCTGTAAGTGCTGCAAATGCCTGTTGGTGTAACACACTAGGAAAACACAGCAATAAGGCCTAGCTTCAGGAGTATATTTTGCAGGAATCACACTACGCCTGCTGTAAGTGCTGCAAATGCCTGTTGGTGTAACACACCAGGAAAACACAGCAATACGGGCTAGCTTCAGGTGTATAATGTGCAGGAGGCAAACTCCGCCCGCTGTAAGTGCTGCAAATGCCTGTTGGTGTAACACACCAGAAAAACACAGCAATACGGGCTAACTTCAGGTGTATAATGTGCAGGAGGCACACTCCGCCCGCTGTAAGTGCTGCAAATGCCTGTTGGTGTAACACACCAGGAAAACACAGCAATAAGGGCTAGCTTCAGGTGTATACTGTGCAGGAGGCTTAGCAACAATGACACTGACACTGTCCCCTGCCTATCCTTCTCTCTCCCTGCACACAAGGTTTAGTAAAGAATATGACACTGACACTGTCCCCTGCCTATCCTTCTCTCTCCCTGCACACAAGGTTTATCAAAGAATATGACACTGACACTCTCCCTGCCTATCCTTCTCTCTCCCTGCACACATGGTTTAGCAAAGAATATGACACTGACACTGTCCCCTGCCTATCCTTCTCTCTCCCTGCACACAAGGTTTAGCAAAGAATATGACACTGACACTCTCCCTGCCTATCCTTCTCTCTCCCTGCACACAAGAATAGCACAAAGAATATCAACACTGTCCCTGCCTATCCTTCTCTTTCCCTGCGCCGAAACACACTACACAAGGCCGCCGCGCTGGCGGCCTTTTATAGTGTGGGGCGTGTGCTAAACCCCCCTGAGCTGTAATTGGCCACAGGCAACCTGCCTGTGGCCAATTATGGCTCTCCTAGCTGCCGGCGCTGTGATTGGCCAAGCATGCGGGGTCACAGTGCATGCTTGGCCAATCACAGCGCCGGGATTGCTCTGCGATGGCGCAGTGTATTGTGGGCCGTTCGCGTCACTCGAATTTGGCGCGAACGGCCCATATCGTCCGATGTTCGCCGAACGGTCGAACAGCCGATGTTCGAGTCGAACGTATGTTCGACTCAAACACCGAGCTCATCCCTACTCAGGAACCACCTTCTATTTTTGTCAATGAATACTAAGCAGGTTCTTATAGTCAAAGGAGCAGAGACGGGGTGGATGATGTCACATTCTCCACCTCAGCCAATCAGATCCTGCTAGTAGTTCATTGACAAAGGGCAGATCCTGAGTGGCGAAGGGTCAGGAGAGAATGACACTCTTTATATCCGGAAGATGATCCTACCCATGTGGAAGCCGACCCCTTTAAATATATGTAGTGAATACTACTTCAGTGGCCATATACTTAGGGCTTATGGAGAAACCACTTTATCCAAGCTGACCCACAGAAAGGTATTAAAGTAAAATAATTCCTGGAGTTCTCTTTTAAGCTTTGTATCTAGAAGCACTGCAGAATCAAGATAAATATAAATAAGGCAACAATGTCCTCAACCTTCCCTGAGACCCAAATCAAAGTTCAATCTAAGTAATAAAAGCAATGAGAGTACATTGTATGATATAATTTCGGGAACCTGTTATACAGGACATAAATGTGAATAATCCAAATCATTTTGAATTGTCAATAAATATGAGAAATGAGCCATCAATTCTTTTTGTAAGGATCAAAAATTGATAATGTGCTTGTGATAGCAGGAGCCGAATTGTATTACTGGATGCTACATAAAGTGACGTACCAAGGACTGAATTCAGATCGGACCCATAGTTATAAGAAAACAATAAAAATGTATGTAAATAAGCAATAAAGATAACAGTCTTTTGACCAAACAAGAATTCAAGTTTATTACACTGAATATCCAAGGACACCAATGTTTTATTACTCACCTAAGATACATAAAATGCAAATGCAGCCTCTAGGACATCTGTTTCCAATCTCCATCTTCAAATACCCCTCAACTTGTAGGTATGTTGTCATATTTTGGGAATTACCCTTTATGACAGCTAGATAAAATAGCTGTCATAAATACCAAGCCATTGTCATTGGCTGAAAGCACTTGTGCAAGGTGAAGGAAACCCTGAAAACATGAGCTGTTGGGGGTACTTGAAGACTGAGGTTAGGAACCACTGCTCTAGGACATCCAAATAGCCAAATTTTTACCAACAAGAATTTGACCTTATATACACTGAATACCTGAGGATACCAATGTTTTATTATTTACCCTCTATTTCATAAAAACTTACATAAAAATTACAACAACAATCCTGAACCCAATACTATCAATCAGGAAAAAAAAAACATATCACTGAAAACATACCTAAAGGACAAACATATTCCAGTAATCATATATTGGATAGGTGATAACTAGCTAACAAATATGTATATAAAAAGGAATTTCCGCGCTACTATGAGGTGATAAGATAGTTAACAAATATATCATATTTTATCAATCCCAGGGGACTGAATAATGGCTGGTCACTCCGTTGGGTTACCCCATGTGCCTACCTCTAAGTGTCCCCAGGTGTCTACCCCTGTGTGCTAGTCTAACTACCATATGAGCAAGTGAAATGCATTAGAGCAGGGGTGTCAAACTCAATTTCATTGTGGGCCACATCAGCATTATGATTGCCCTCAAAAGGGACAGTTGTATCTATAAGATTAGATGTCCAGCACATCCCCTCCCCTTACATTAGATGTTAAGAGCCAACCCACCATCAGAAGTTGAGTCCCCCACTCTCCCTTACATCACAGTGCACCCCCCTTTCCTTATGCTACTGCTGGGAAGAAGCTGGATGCATTGCTTAAAAGCAGAAAGTAAGCCCTTTCACACATGCGGGCCGTATTTCCGTATTTCATCCATCCGTTTTTGGATGAAATATGGACATACATGTATCCCTATGGGATAGCGGGTGTCAGCGGATGAACATCCGCTGACACACGATATCATCCATCTCCACTATGGTCCGATTCTGCAGACGGAGGAAAATCCTATTTTTCCATCCGTCTGCAGAGCGGATCAGATGAACACGGACAGACAGTCCGTGTTCATCCGATCCCCCCATAGAGGAGAGTGGAGATCTGACAGGGCGGTCCCTGTGTGCATCTGTCATCTGGCCACAGGTGACCTGACAGTTTGATCAGCCATGGACCCGGCTGACACGCCGCTCCCCGAGGATGATCCATTACAGGGCTTAGTCCGTAGACTTGAGACCCAGGAATCAGATCAGGCTCAGGTGATACGATTCCTCCAGGTTCTGGCTTCTCGCTTCGAGCAGCTTCAGACCTTCTTGGGAACCCCAAATCCGCAACCTCAAGTACAACCAGCGGCTGGGCCTTTCGCACCAGTCGCAGCCACACACTCACTAAAACTGCCAGCTCCGTTCCGTTTCTCTGGGGATTCCAAGGCCTGCAGGGGGTTTTTCAGCCAATGAACGATTTATTTTGAGCTTCAGCCTCAAAACTTCCTGTCTGATCGGGCTAAGGTCGCCTATATCATCTCCCTCCTCTCCGGTGAAGCTTTAGCCTGGGCTGCCCCCCTGTGGGAAAAGAATGATCCGGTGGTTTCCAGTCCGACTTCTTGCAGCTCTTTCCTAACATCTTCGAGGAGCCGGCTCGGGCTTCTTCAGCGGCTAGTGCCCTCTTAAGTTTTCGCCAAGAATCTAGTTCAGTGGGACAATATGCTCTTCAGTTCCGTATCCACACAGCTGAATTGAGCTGGAACAATGAGGCCCTGGTCGCTACCTTTTACATGGCCTCTCTGACCGAGTGAAAGACGAATTGGCGGGAAGAGCCATCCCCGTCGGTCTGGACGATGTAATTTCTTTGTGCAATCAGATCAACATTCGTTTTCAGGAGAGGTCCCTAGAAAAAAGACGCCACCACTCCCTGGGCCCTAGCCAGTCTGAGCTCCCCTCTCTTCATCCCATGGAGCATCTTCTGCCTGCTGAGGAACCTATGCAGCTGGGCCGGACCAGACTAACCCCCGAAGAATGTGCTAGGCGCAGAACTCTGGGCTTGTGCCTCTATTGTGGGGGCAAGGGTCATTTTCGTGACTCCTGCTCGCTTCTGTCCGGGAAACGCTCGGGCCTAATACATTTGGAAGGTGGAGTATTGGACCCAGAAACATCACCTTCTCACCTTGACCTGCCCGTGTTCCTTCATGTAGGCACTTCTCCTCAATCAACCCTTGCATATCTGGATTCTGGGGCTGCCGGCAATTTTATGGATTGGGGAACTGCTTCTTCTATGAAGCTTACACTTTCACCTCTCGCTACCCCATTGGTAGTCTCGGCAATTGATGGCACTGTTCTCCCAGGGGGCCCTATTCGCTTCCAGACGCTACAAATTAGGATGTCGGTAGGGATTCTCCACCAGGAGTGGATATCCTTTCTCATTCTACCCAAGGCCTCTACCCCTATTGTATTGGGCCTTCCTTGGCTACAGCTCCACTCTCCACATGTGGACTGGGTCTCTGGGTAGGTCCTGGCTTGGGGTCCCTCATGTTTCTCGTCATGTCTTCTCAAGGTGGCCCCCAAGGAGAGACTTCCGGTTGCTACCACTTCTGTTTCTTCTGATCTTCCCGCTGCATACAGCGATTACCGGGACGTGTTCTGTAAGAAATCAGCTGAGGTGCTTCCTCCCCACAGGTCTTTTGACTGTGCTATTGACCTTGTCCCTGGAGCAACTCTGCCCAGGGGTCGTACCTACCCTCTGTCCATCCCAGAGACCCAGGCTATGTCTGAGTATGTCACAGAGAATCTGGAGAGCGGTTTCATCTGAAAATCTGCATCGCCTGCAGGGGCAGGGTTCTTTTTTGTTGCCAAAAAGGATGGTACCCTAAGACCCTGCATCGACTATCGAGGTTTAAACACGGTTACTATTAAAAATCGATACCCCTTACCCTTAATATCTGAGCTATTCGATAGGTTGAAGGGTGCCTCCATTTTCACCAAGTTGGATCTCAGAGGCGCGTACAATCTCATTCGAATACGGGAGGGTGACGAATGGAAGACTGCATTCAACATTAGAGACGGGCATTACGAATACCTGGTGATGCCTTTTGGTTTGTGTAATGCCCCAGCCGTGTTTCAAAACTTCGTCAATGAAATCTTGAGAGATCTGCTGTACCAGTTTGTTGTCATCTATCTGGATGACATTCTGATCTTTTCTGAAAATCTGCTTGTCCACAGAAACCATGTCTGCACTGTACTTCAGCGTCTTAGAGAGAACAATCTCTATGCCAAGCTGGAGAAATATTCCTTTGAATGTTCTGAGGTCCTGTTTCTGGGGTGCTATGTTCGGGTCTTCTTATGGATCCTGGGAAGGTCTTGGCTATTACCAACTGGCCTCTTCCTGCTAGCCTCAAGGCCACACAGCGCTTTCTTGGCTTCACAAATTATTATAGGCAGTTCATAAGGAATTACTCTTCCATTGCCGCGCCTATTATAGCTTTGACCAAGAAGGGTGCTAATGCCGAAGACTGGCCTCCAGAAGCTGTCTCTGCATTTCACGACCTGAAACAGGCCTTTGTTTCTGGACCTCTCTTGAGGAGACCAAATCCTGGGGATGCATTTTTTATTGAAGTGGACGCTTCCTCAATGGGGGTGGGAGCTGTGCTTCTTCAATTCTTTGAAAAGAGACGTCAACCATGTGCGTTCTTCTCCAAAAAAATTCTCAGGCAGAGAGGAATAATGCCATCGGTGATCGGGAACTTCTCGCAATTAAATTGGCATTAGAGGAGTGGCGTCATCTCTTGGAGGGTTCCCCTCACTCCATAACGATCTTTACTGATCACAAGAATTTACAGTATCTACAGAATGCTAAACGTCTGAATCCTAGACAGGCCAGGTGGAGTCTCTTCTTTGCCCGTTTTAATTTCACGATTACCTACAAACCTGGTTCCTGCAACGGTCGGGCTGATGCGCTCTCTAGGTCATTTGACACTTTGGACGAGGAGTCCGCCCCTGAACCTGAGCCGATCATTCCAACCTCGTGCATTGTTGCCCACTCTACCACCCTGAAGTCAAAAATTCAGCCTGGTAAGACCTTTGTCCCCACTGAGCTAAGAGCTAAGATCCTTCGTTGGGGACATGATTCCAAGGTGGCAGGTCATTCTGGATTGTCATGTCTGTGCTCAGTCTAAGTCCTCCACACAAGCTCCTGCTGGTCTCCTCATGCCCTTGCCCATTCCTAAGGAGCCCTGGGCTCATATTGCCATGGATTTTATCACCGACCTCCCACTGTCTGAGAATAATACCGTCATTTGGGTGGTAATCGATCGGTTCTCCAAGATGGCTCATTTTGTTCCTCTTCCTGGTCTTCCTTCTGCTCCTGCCTTGGTTCACATTTTTATTCGAGAAATTTTCCGCCTCCCTTCTCATATTGTTTCCGACAGGGGAGTCCAATTTACGTCTCGTTTTTGGAGAGCCTTTTGCAAATCCCTCAATATTGTCTTGGATTTTTCCTCTTCTTACCATCCTCAACCCAATGGACAGACTGAGAGGGTTAATCAGGAGTTAGAGGTCTTTCTTCGCACCTTTGTGTCTTCTCATCATGACGATTGGTCCTCTCTACTCCCGTGGGCAGAATTCTCCCATAACAATCATGTGAATACCAGTTCGCAGAAGACACCCTTTTTCACAGTTTATGGAAAACACCCTCAACTTCCTCTTCCCATGATCTGTTCTCCAGATATTCCAGCTTTGGCTTCGGTTCAGGAGTCTCTCAATTCCGTTTGGGGTGATGTTCATGATTCCCTCCGGGCAGCTGCTGAAAAATTCAAAGGCTTTGCCGACCGCCGCAGGCGTAAACCGCCTTCTCTTCAGCCAGGGGACAAAGTCTGGCTCTCCACCAGGAACATCAAGCTCCGAGTTCCTTCTCTGAAGTTTGCTCCACGATTCATTGGTCCATACACTGTAACTGCTAAACTGAATCCGGTTTGTTTCAAACTCCAGATTCCTAAGAACCTTAAAATCACTAACTCCTTCCATGTTGCCCTTCTAAAGCCTTTAGTCCTCAATAAATTCTCTCGTCCTCTCCCTACCGCGGCGCCTGTCTCTGAGGATAATCAGGAGTATGAGGTCAGTCAAGTTCTGGACTCCCGACTCTGTAAAGGCGTTCTTCAGTACCTCGTTCATTGGAAGGGGTTTGGTCCTGAGGAGAGGTCTTGGATCGCTGCATCTGAGGTCTTTGCACCTCGTCTGTTAAAGGAGTTTCATCTGAGGTTTCCCTCTCAACCTGGGCCCAGGCGGGGAAGGGGGAGGCCTCGTAAGAGGGAGGGTACTGTCATGGATATGCACTAATGTCTGTCTGCCATCTTACATTTCCTCCTCATATGTTCATCTTAGAGGCCAGACCCTTTCACCTGGCTTCCTTTATAATCTCCTCCCAGCCTGACTCCACCTCAGGCCCTATCACAGAACACTATATTAACCTGTGCACTGCAAGCCTGCTTTGCTGATCAACGTGTTTGTTTAAGCATTGTGTGTTTGGGTTCCTGCCTGCTGCGTGCTACGTCTGTCTCTCTGTTACGATATTGGCTTGTTCCTGACTATCCCTGTCTGCTTGTGACCCTTGACCTTCGGCTTGTCCTTCGTTTATCCTTGTCTGCTTATGACCCTGACCTTGGCCTTTCCCCTCACTATTCTTGTATCCTGTGCTGCTGCTTCCCCTTATTCCTCCTTACCCTAAGAGGCGTGAGCTAGGAGACTCTAGGGGTTGCTACCTGGACCTAGCTGCAGCGTAACATCCTCACTACTAGAGGCTCTGGTGAAGACCTGCTGGGTCTTAGACTCCGCGCCCTGGGGAATCTCGGCTCTAGCTTCCTGTGGATCCCGGTTGTGCTCCTCTGGTCCCGCTTTCCACAACCACCCAGTATCCTATCCGCAGCAGTCAGCCATAGAGTTCACTACCTTGTGGTGCACTCCTGACCCCCTACGGTGTGCATCTGTCATCTGGCCACAGGTGACCTGACAGTGATTCCTTTCCTTCCTCTCGTTGAAGCCTCTGTAGAGACTACAATCATCATCTGTCCTAAAGGAATGAAGCACAATGCCACAAAAATTAGGTTCTTCGCCTTGGAGTATATCCCCCTGAATGAGAGAGGAGGTGATGTGGATAGGCTGTTATTACAGCGAGAAACAAAATGGATTTTTAATTTGTCTGCTACGAAATATCCAGGTCTTAATGACGCATTGAGCTTCAAGCCATTCCTTTAGGACAGAGCTGTGCCCAGTGGGATGATGGACTGTTCTTATGTTTCCCTTTTCTTTCTGGGGTGCCTTATGTTCTATAATTTAAAGGTAGGGGGGTTAAGTTAAAATGCTGTATTTGTCACATGTTCCTAATGCACAAAATGTTCCTCAATAAAATGTGATCCGGTTCCTAGGTGCCAACTTCTGAGCTGGTTTTGGCTCAGAGGAATGTACTGTATGTTCCTTATTTCCACAAGGGCTCAACCAGGTCCAATAACGCTATTATGTTAAGAATGAGTGTTCCCTATTGGGGGCTGATGTTCATATTAAAAGAGTCTAAATTTCTTAAATTGTTATGCAGTTGCTTGGGCAGTTTGTCTGCACAAATTTACTAAGCTCTAATTATAAGTTTGAAGCCTCACTCTAATTGTCCTATAAAAAGGTTCTTTATCTAGGCTTTATTCCTTAACTCTGTGCCTGGGTAGGGGCAACAAATGTAAAATAATTTAATTATTTCACTAGTAGTGAGATCGGGGGGGGGGGGTTATTTGATAGTTTTCTTGACAAATGACCACCTCCTCTTAGTTGTCTGAACAGTATATTACATATTGTTTTTCCCTTTCCCTTTTTCTTATAGAACCAGCACAATTGGAGGTGAATGGTATTGTCGTTGTCGTTTTTTATGGTTAGGGAAGAGGGTTAATTCAGGATGGCCACGGCGGGTCTGTGCTTGCATAGAATGCTGAGGCTACTGTGGACAGGTGTAGACTCCATTCAGATCCGACGGAACTCCAAAGATGGCCGCGGCGGCTTCGCGCATTCGCGATACGGTGCCGTCTGTCAAATGTTAATTTGGGGGTTGAAAGCGTGCTTGCCCTTGCTTCCCCACCGGTGGTGATCCCCATGGGGACACCGAGGAGCCATCTATATGACCAATTTTTTTTTTTTTTTTTTTTTTTTATTTCTTTATTTTAATTGTCATACATACAGGGAAATAAACAATTTCCTTAATCCATCAATCATATGAGCTACAAACGAATCAAATTTAGACCTAGTGGTCGGGAAACCCTCGGAGGGGTTAGGTAAGGGTAAAGGGATCTTTAAAGATTGCCACGGCGGGATCGCGCATGCGCGGTAGGGTGCCGCAAAACGACTTTACACACACCTGTTACTGATTATCATTGGATTGCTCTCTCCCAGCAGTGACGTCAGACGCAGCTGTGATTGAGTATTTAAGAGCTCTCTCAACAAGGTCCAGTGCTGTGGCCATTTCTCCTTGTTGTCAGTGAGGCTGTTAATACTTGTTTTAAAAGTAAGTGACTTCTTCATTTTATTTTTTAGTAGTAGGACCCCTGTTACTTGAGGGTGCTAAATGACTATTATACATTTTTTTGTTTTTTTAGGGGTTAATCCCTTGGGATAGATCAATTATAATTTGATCTTTTCTGGCCTAATAGGTGTCTTACTGACACTGAACCAAGGAACAAGGGCAAATTAAAGGAAGGGAAGTGCTCAGGTTGAAATATTTTCCAACTCATTAAAACCAATATTGAGACACGGATTTGATTAAATTAGTAGAAAAAAAAATTTTGATGTAAAATTAGTTCCATTGTAGATTGCACAAGTACTCTGAAATTTGCCATTACTGTTTGAAGCTTTCATTAGGAAAAAGGATATGGATATTGATTGATCAAATTCGTCAAGCCCCTTTTTGAGATAACAGGTCAGGCATATAATACGATTTGATTCGAGTTTAGATGACCCAGGCAACAATAATAATGACCAATCGTGTTTTTATGAATTTGCAGGCTTAACTGTAGGGCAGTTGTTCTTCCCTCTTATTTTTGGCACAGACATTCCCCATCGGACCTCTTGGAGGGTTTTGGGGATTTGGAAGCGTAAACATTATTAAAGGGTCAGAGTGTGTCCACCAGATGATCTATATTTGTTGTCAATTATGTAAATATTTGTGTGAATAGGGACCCCATTGGGGCCCTCATATATTTTTGTGTTTATTAATTGTAAAATGTATTAAATAGTTTTTTCTTGGTTTTAGAGGTATTTGTAACGGCGGTCCTTAAAAGTTAGCCTGGATTCAATTTACATTACACAGGCAGACAGGTGGCTAGAGTTGAACACATCAGCATCTTTCAATTAACCTGTTTGAGTTCAGAATCAAACAACCAGTAAATAGTCCTTTACAGATATCCTGGGGAATATTGTGGATTAATATTACAGACCCATTTTAAAGCAATCCAAGACATATTCTGAATGTCCATTATTTTCTGGCTCTTACTTTGTAAGAACTTCTGGGTTCCACGGGCCCTCCCGTTACATCTCTCCCCTTTCGGCAGGAGACTAACACAGGAGGAGACCCCAGACGGGTTGACTCCGAAGTTAGTCCATAGTTCCATTCCTCTAATGCCTGGACAACCCATCAGCATTGCCATTTTGCTTACCCGGTCGGTAGCTGATGGTGAAGTTGTAAGGTTGCAAGTTGAATAATGGAATTCAGTTCTGGAACAGTCACTTGCTTTGCTCTCTCAATGGCTCCCAAAACTTGTTGCTGATGCTCTTGGAAGAGGTAACGCAAAACCTGGGTGCAAATCCCGTTTAACCTTTTGACAATTTCAGCCTGTTTGTGAAATTCAATGTTCAAGCCATGGAACATCTCATAATACATGACATAGTGTCGTTGCATCTCCGATTTCTCCCTGGCCAACTTGTCACATTCCAATTTTAGACTGTGATATTGTGCCTGATCTAAGGTACATGTCGGGGGAGATAGTCTTACTCGGGTCTCAAGAGCAAGCGGGTCGGTTCCAGCAACACGGGTCTGGGCACAGGTAGTCACTGGGTTGGCTTCAGCGGGGCCCATTGGGGCATAAGCAGAAACGAGGGGGGCCAAATCATTCCCCAGTAGTACATCCGCTGGCAAATCCTTCATCACCCCCACATTCACGTGTCCCGAACCAACCCCTCAATCCAGGTGAACCCGGGCAACGGGTAGCCGGAAGACGGTGCCTCCCGCTACTCTTGCGGCTACAGTGTCTCCGGTGTGTTGGCTCTCTGGAATGAGGTTCTTCTGCAGTAGGGTCATGGTGGCGCCAGTATCACGTAGGCCATTGGCTACCTTTCCATTGACCCAGACAGTCTGCCTGTGTTGCTGCCAGTTGTCCCGGTTAGCTGCTTCTATTGAATCAGCCTCGTGCAGGACGCCCCAATGTTCTTCCTCCTCAACGCAGTGGTCCGCAGGCATGGATGTATGGGGGTTCCCCCTTGCTGGCTGTCTCCATGACTGGGACTGCCTAGCTGGATTCAACGGACAGTCTGGCTTTATGTGCCCTAGCTGTTTACACCCGAAACACCAGATGGGTTGTGAGTAGTCCTGGGAGTTGAGCCTGGGCTGCTGAGAATAAGTGGCCACTGGAGGTGGTGCTGTAGGGTGGTACGACTGTGGTTGGTAGGTGATAGCTGGAGGGGGTGCCGCTGATCAATATTCCACCCAAGCTGTTGTCTTGACCACAGGGTTATCCAGTTTGCCGGCGTCTGTGTATTCATCCGCCAGGCGAGCTGCTTCAGGCAAGGTGAAAGGTTTCCGGTCCCGGACCCACTCTCTGACTTCCAGGGACAGTTTGTCAAAGAAGTGCTCCAGCAGGAACACCTGCAGCACCTCTTCCCCGGATTTTGCTTGGCATCCAGCGACCCAGTGGGATGCCGTGCGGTGTAGGTGGCATGCCCACTCGGTATATGAGTCTCCAGTCTGCTTGCTCGTCTCTCGGAATCGCCTCCGGTATGCCTCCGGTGTGACGGCATACCTGGCCAAAAGTGCTTCTTTTACCAGTCCATAGTTCATAATATAGTATAAATATGTAAACTAGGCTAAATTGTAATATACCATGTGAGAGCACAAAATATGTAAAGTAACCACTGTTCAGCCCCTATCTGCATAAACAAAAACTATCCAATCAAGAGATTGGAAAAAGAGGAGGCTCATGAACAGTTTGTGCAAACTTATCAAAATAGATTTATTGAGAGATGTTACATGGTAACGTGGACTATATCCAGGATACTGGACAACGTGTATATAAAAACGATGACAGTCAAGGTTGACTGATCAACACATAATGCACATACACAACAGGACAGACATAAAGTGACCTAAACATATAAGACACGTCCGGACGCCAGGTAGTTTCAGGGAGAGGTCTAAGTGATGATTGCAATACAATCAAAAATTATGGCAACAGCAAAGCTGTGTGTAAGCCGAGAGACCACTCCCTAAAAGGCCCTGGGAGCTCGAGCCCTAATGGATGGAAGGGTGGGGAGGGGGGGGAGGAAAGAAGGGGTGAAGGCCAGCTGGATGGATCCGTGAGGAGATAGCTGCAGTCCCGTTTCACCAACTGTAATGTCATGAGGAGAAAGAACAATTCAAATGAAAATAGTCTAAGCGTAGGGATGCTGTGTCCATGAGATAATATCTTCCTGGAGGCAAGCAGAGAAACACATGTGAAGTACAGCTGGGGACAGATGTGATGCAAATAAGAACAGTCCTCACTGCTAGTGATAGTAAAGCATACTGGAGTAGCCAGTAACCAGGGGTAAAGACGTGTGAACCCGCACGTAGTAAAATATAGTGGCTGTCAGTGAAATTACCCCTTCTCCGATGCTCGGATGCACTGCCACGTCCGCATAGAGTCACTTTGCTGCTCCTTCCTGGCTTACATGAATCGTGTCAGGGTACTGCTGTGTTTAGCGGTACGTGTAGAGGGATTTGTTAAGTCCTTTTCATGTCCCACAGCTGATACTCACGACTGTTTGGCTTTCCTCCTCCTCCTTTTTTCCTATCACCCACTCCCATACATATCCAAGCCATTTTTCACAACCACTATCATTAACATTGTTCATTGTCCCCCCCCTCCCCACCCTTCCATCCATTAGGGCTCGAGCTCCCAGGGCCTTTTAGGGAGTGGTCTCTCGGCTTACACACAGCTTTGCTGTTGCCATAATTTTTGATTGTATTGCAATCATCACTTAGACCTCTCCCTGAAACTACCTGGCGTCCGGACGTGTCTTATATGTTTAGGTCACTTTATGTCTGTCCTGTTGTGTATGTGCATTATGTGTTGATCAGTCAATCTTGACTGTCATCGTTTTTATATACACGTTGTCCAGTATCCTGGATATAGTCCACGTTACCATGTAACATCTCTCAATAAATCTATTTTGATAAGTTTGCACAAACTGTTCATGAGCCTCCTCTTTTTCCAATCTCTTGATTGGATAGTTTTTGTTCATAGTTCATAATATCCTAGTCTGGGATGGCCCTGCACGATTCACTGGCCCGGCCCGACAATTTCCCAGACAAAATGGTAACCCATTCCTCTGTGGGCACCCGATGTAGGGCACATTGCCGTTTAAAATCGGCAAGGTACCCATCAATCTCCCCTTCAGTTTCAATTACATTTTTAAAAGCAGCAAAATGTATCTTTCTCCTTTCAGTTGGTGCTGCTCTGACTTCTGCTGCTGCAGAACCTCTTTGCTGTAGCCAATTTGCGTCCACAGCCGCTATAACTCGGTCTATAATCTCCGCTGTAGGGTTAGGACCATAATGTGCCAGTTTTATGGTAACAGCCCAATCAAAACTTGCCTCTTCGGGTGTCCTGTCTGTTACGCTGGGCCTTTCGGTTATGTTGGGTCTTTCGGCTTCATCCATTTCGACTCGTTCTGCGATAATGTCCCTCTTCTTGCGGTTGTTGGCCGGTCGGCCCCGGTTCTCCAGTAAGTCCTTGAGGGAAGAGAGCTTTAGCCGTCCCTACTGTGCTTCCATTGTCCTGTGTCCTCTTGTAGCTGTCCTTCTGGCTGTGGGAATTAACCCGCTGATTGCCACCAATGTAACGGCAATCCCAGTATGAAAGGGGTTAACGCTGTTTAAGATATTCCCTTTCCAAACACAAGGCAGCTACTGACACTCCACAGTCAGGTGAACGAGACCCATAATGATAATTCCCCCCTAATAACGAGACACAGCACTGTTTTTAGGTTTCCAGCAGGTCTGACAATCTTTATTCAAAAAAACACAAGTTTTATACACAGTTAAAAGAGGAGGTGCATCATATTTCTCTGGAATTACACCTGTGACCAGACCTAATTTAACATGCTAATTACCTAATTATTCTCAGCAGCCTGGCTCAGAGACATTTAGGCTAGACTTGCCGCCTTGTAGTTTAGAAGATACAATCAACATTAACACAGGATCTCTTCATACAATAGCAGAGTTAATTACCACAAGCCACAATGAAAAGATCCTTAAAAGTTAGCCTGGACTCAATTTACATTACACAGGCAGACAGGTGGCTAAAGTTGAACACATCAGCATCTCTCAATTAACCTGTTGAGTTCAGAATCAAACAACCAGTAAATAGTCCTTTACAGATATCCTGGGGAATATTGTGGATTAATATTACAGACCCATTTTAAAGCAATCCAAGACATATTCTGAATGTCCATTATTTTCTGGCTCATACTTACTAAGAACTTTTGGGTTCCACGGGCCCTCACGTTAGAGTATTGTATTAAAAAGGTCCTACAGAAGCTCCAGAAGAAGCCACGTTTGTGGTGAAACATGTAAAGGCAACCATTCTTTTGTATTGTGACCACAGGGCTGTTCTTGCCCAATTATTTTAAGTAATTTTATATTATCTATGTAATAAAAAAACTTTTCTATTTTTTGGGAATTTGATGTTGATCAATTTTTTCTGCACCTTAAAACTCCATTCTTTTGCTCTTTGGGTATTTTTTGTTATATATAAAGGAGGTGTGTTTATTAATATCGTTAAGTTTCAATACTATTATACCCCCTATTTTTGAAGTGTATAAAAAACTGTATTTCTGTTCAGTAAACAATGTTTCCTTTGTTTTTTATTTCAACATCTTGTCTGTGTACGATGCTTGGGGTAAAGGGCTGGTATTAGCTATCGATCTGCTGGAAGGGTTTGGAGGGCAAGAGGCACCGTTTAGCAGAGGCACCCAGGTGGGGTGCCAGGCAGTCCTTCACAAGGATGATAAGCTTGGTTGCAGTTCTCATGCTATGGTGAAGGTATATAGATGATATTTTATTCCTTTAGAAGGATTCTCAAACATTGATTGAGATGCATTTTTACGTAGAATTAACTTTATCATTTTAATCATGTTTTTTTGTTTTTACTCCTACATAGATTTATGAAGAAATAAACTTTTTGGGCCTTTATAAAGGATTGGCAAATTATGACAGAAAACCAGTGAATGATAATAGTTCTACTTTAGTGCAATGCATCACAACAAAATACAACACTTGTGCTAAATAGCCACAAATTTCCACAGATGCCCTCCAAAATCTTGCAAAAAGCCTTTCCAGAAGAGTGGGGTCTTTTCACAAAGGAGGGGGACAACACCATATAATTGGGATATTCAACAAGCTGATTTAGGGGGTGATGGTTAGGTGTACACTAATCTTTGGCCATATAGTGTACCACTGGCTTAGAATCTATGGTTCAAACCAGCTATAGTGTGCCTGTTCTATGTACAGGGGGGAAAACATGGTCCTTTGATCTGGAAAAGTTGTGATGACGATGGGTGACTAGATTTGTGTGTTGATAAAAATAATACCTTTGTTATCAATAGAATATAAATTTTTTGCAAAGCACTTTTTTTTTAAAATCTGTGGGTCTCTTGCAGCACACCATAGGAAGATGTGAAGCCCCACTCTGGCCAAAATATTATGGACATTTTGGGAAGGGGATGGGGAGATTGTCTCCCTTGGCATGTGGCCACCAGAAGAAGAAGTGAGGGAAAACTCCAATGTGGACATGGATTAAGAATGTCAATTTCCAACCTTTCCCTAATTTATCCAAAGCTTTGAATAAAATAGTTACTGATGAAAATATGCATTATGTACATAGGCGTGCGCACAGGGTGTGCCTGTGTGTAAACTATTTTATATCTACATAACAACTGTGAAATATATTATTGTACCACTTTTTTGTTCCTCTTGAAATTAAAAAAAAGTTGTTGCTGAAGTTAAGTTTTAATGTGCAATAAAGCACAGTAAAGAATTCACGTTCTGTTAACCACTTAAGCCCCAGACCATTTGGCTGGCCAAAGACCAGAGCACTTTTTGCAATTCGGCACTGCGTCGCTTTAACTGACAATTGCACGGTCGTGCGACGTGGCTCCCAAACAAAATTTACGTCCTTTTTTACCTCTGCGGATTTTATTTTTTGCGCTTTAAACAAAATAAAGTGACAATTTTGGAAAAAAAGCAATATTTTTTACTTTTTTCTATAATAAATATCCTCAAAAATATATTTAATTTTTTTTTTCCTCAGTTTAGGCCGATACGTATTCTTCTACATATTTTTGGGAAAAAACCCCCGAAATAAGCGTTTATTGATTAATTTGCGCAATAGTTATAGCGACTACAAAATAGGGGATAGTTTTATGGCATTTTTATTAATAGTTTTTTTTTACTAGTAATGGTGGCGATCAGCGATTTTTATCGTGACTGTGACATTATGGCGAACACATCGGACACTTTTGAAGCCATTTTGGGACCATTGGCATTGATACAATGCACTAATTACTGTAAAAATGACACTGGCAGTGAAGGGGTTAACCAGTAGGGGCGCTAAAGGGGTTAAGTGTGTCCTAGGGATGTGTTCTAACTGTGGAGGGCATGGCTACGTGTGACACGACACTGATCACCGCTCCCGATTACAGGGAGCTGTGATCAGTGTCCGGTCACTAGGAAGAATGGGGAAATGCTTGTTTATATTAGCATTTCCCCGTTCTTCCTCTCCGTGAGACGAACGCGGGTATCCCCGTGGACATCGAGTCCACAGGACCCGCGGTTGGACTCACGGAGGTCGCAGCGGGCGCGCGCCCATTATGCCGCATCTTAAAGGGGACGTACAGGTACATCCATCTGCCCACAGGAGCCATTGTGTTGACGTATATAGTCGTGCACTGGTCCTTAAGTGGTTAATCTGAACTAATCGCTTGTCAATATTTCCCCTTGTGCTTTCTTATAATATGGAAATACATAATGATATATATACGGTATGTGCATTTTTTTTTTTTTATGTGACAGATTTTTTTTTTATACTACAAAATCAGAAGCTAGGTTTTATTGATGATTGATAAACTGCTGAAATGTGATGGTTGCATTCGTTTTCTTCTTTAGGACCTCAAAAGTCAAAACTCCCTTACAAATTAAAGTGACAAAGGAAGTAATTATTTTAAAATCTAGTGATAGAAAACTCACAGATGATAAGACGTGCAGATGCACAAACAACGTCATTCCATTTTCCTGTATCTTGCATCGATACACAGTTCTCCGGTCTGCCTTCAAAATTATTGGGTTCATTTTTTTTCCAGTTGGTGTAGGAGATCGCCTCACCGGCTGGATATCTGTAAGTCCCAAGTTCCTCAAGTTCATTTATTCCCAGATAAGAAACGACACCGTACTGATTGGTGATGAACAGTATGGCTTCGTTCTCCTCAGCATTCCTTGGAGAGGCCATTTGACCTCCCGCCTTTGTGCACCTTTCTCTAGCATTGTTGAAATTTCCTTGGTCACCATCTGAGAGGTAGATTTTGTCACCACTTGTAGCTCTTCCTTTGAAAAATAAAAATGCTGAAATAGAAAAAGAAGATAAAAAATTATATTTCATTACAAGATAATATACTGTACTATCAATACGATGTACAAGTATCTTCACTGCAAGCAAAATATAACATGGTGGTGGTGGTGGGCTGGCATTTAAAGTGGAACTTTACCCATAACAACTTGATAAAATGCCTCCAGCATTGTTCCTGTTTCTTCTTGCTAGAGTCTTCTCTTTTGCTAAGCCCCAGATCAGCCTCTACAAATTCAGCAAAGAGCCTAAAAATAGTGAGCAACTGAGCATGTGCAAAGAAGGGTGAAACAGTGCATTACTGGGTTTTAAACAGTATAGGCACTTATTTTTAATGTTTTACATAGCTATACCTGCCAGCCTGAAGTCATCTAGCTGGACTTAATTTTCTGACTAAAGTTCCACTTTAGGTCAACCTGTTGCTATAACTTGCTTGTAGCCAAATCATGACCCAACACATTACTAATAAATTATAATCTGATGTATCCAGTGTTGCCTGTACCTATCCACATATAAGCTTATGGATTCCCCTGAAATTCCCATGAGATGTATAATGGTAATATACAGCAAAATTAAAGTGGTTCTAAAGGCAGAGGGTGTTTTATCTATAAAAAGCCTTTTGTGTGCAGCAGCCCCCTAATACTTACCTGAGCCCTATCTCTATCCAGCGATGTTGCACGAGAGCCTCGGCTGTCTGGGGACTCTACCTCATTGGCTGAGACAGCAGCAGTTGCCATTGGCTCAAGCTGCTATCGATAAAAGTCAGTGAGCCAATGAGGAGAGAAAGGGGCAGGGCCGAGCCACAGCTCCATATCTGAATAGACACACAGAGCAGTGGCTCGGCTCGGGTGTTCCCATAGCAAACTGCTTACTGTGGGAGTACTAAGCAGCAGGAAGGGGCCAGGAGGGCCGGCGGGGAGACCTGAGAAGAGGAGGATCTGGGCTGCTCTGTGCAAAACCACTACACAGAGCAGGTAAGTATAACATGTTTGTTATTTTTAAACAAAAAAAACAAGACTTTAATATCACTTTAATCACTTGCCGACCGGCTCACGCCGACATACGTTGGCAAAGTGTCACGTTCCTGCGAATCGCCGTATGGGTACGTCGTCCCCTTTAAGAGCAGCCAGAGGCGCGCGGCACAGCAGGGGACCTGATGCACGTAGCCGGTGGGCACGATCGCCGCTGGCCACCCGCAATTGCTGGAACGAGAGCTGGAACGTAAACACACAAATCCCTGTTTTGTCAGGGGAGAGGAGACATATTGTTTGTTCCTACTAAGTAGAAACAGCGATATGTCTCCTCCCCCAGTCAGTCCTATCCCCATACAGTAAGAAACACACACTAGGGAACACAGTTAACTCCTTAATCGCCCCTAGTGTTAACCCCTTCCCTGCCAGTTACATTTACACAGTAATCAGTGCATTTTTATAGCACTGATCGCTGTATAAATGTCAATGGTCCCAAAAATGTGTCAAAAGTGTCCGATCTGTCCACCGCAATGTCACAGATAACCGCCATTACTAGTAAAAAAATATTATTAATAAAAATGCCATAAAAATGCCATAAATCTTTCCCATAGCTTGTAGACGCTAAAACTTTTGTGCAAACCAATCAATATACGCTTATTGCGATTTTTTTTTTTTAGCAAAAATATGTAGAAAAATACATATCGGCCTAAACTGGTGAAGAAATTAGTTTTTTTAAAAACATTTGTGGGGATATTTATTATAGCAAAAAGTAAAAAATATATATATTATTTTTTTCAAAATTGTTGCTCTTTTTTTGTTTATAGCGCAAAAAATAAAAACCACAGAGGTGATGAAATACCACCAAAAGAAGGCTCTATTTGTGGGAAAAAAGGATGTAAATTTTTTTTGGGTACAGCGTCGCACGACCACGCAATTGTCAGTTAATGTGACGCAGTGCCGTATCTCAAAAAAAGGCCTGGTCATTAAGCAGGCAAATCTTCTGGTCTGTAAGTGGTTAAAGTACCGTATATACTCAAGTATAAGCCAAACCAAATATAAGCCGAGGCACCTAATTTTACCACAAAAAAACTGGGAAAACGTATTGACTCGAGTATAAGCCTAGGGTGTCCATCTGCATGCCTCACTTTGCCTCACTGTGTCCATGTCCATGCCTCACTGTGTCCATGCCTCACTGTGTCCATGTGCATGCCTCACTGTGCCTCACTTTTCCTCACTGTGCCCATGCCTCACTGTGTCCATGACTAGACTGACGTTTAACATGGGAGTCTATGGAAGGGGTGCCTGGCTTTGAAAAATCAGTGCTCCCCGGCCGTAGGTCCCCCAGACAAAAAACGTTGCACACGTATAGAGGAGAAATAGGGGTCCAGAGGAACTATGACCGGCCGGTACTGGGTCCCCAATGTCACCGGAGAAATGACTGTTTAACATGGGAGTCTATGGAAGGGGTGCCCGGCTTTGAAAAATCGGTGCTCCCCGGCCGTAGGTCCCCCGGACAACAAACTTTGCACACTTGTAGAGGAAGACATGTGTGGCAAGTTTGGGGTCCAGGGGACCTACGGCCGGCCGGTACCGGGTCCCCAAAGTCCGGGAGATCAGGCGCAAAAAAGTGACTCGAGTATAAGCCGAGAGGGGCATTTTCAGCACAAAAAATGTGCTGAAAAACTTGGCTTATACTTGAGTATACACGGTAATCGAAACATAAAGAACCCAACATGTCAACATATTCTTACTAAGAACGAGATATCTCTCCATAGTCCAACTCAGATTCAATCTCTCGGCTCAGATTCGAATGCCCTGTACACACAATCAGAATTTCCGATGGCCTAAAATCCGATGGAATTTTTCGTCGGAATTCCGTTCAAGCTGTCTTGCATACACACTATCAGACCAAATTCCCACCGTCCAAAACACGGTGATGTAAAACACTACAACGAGCCGAGAAAAATTAAGTTCAATGCTTCCGAGCATGCGTCGACTTGATTCTGAGCATGCGTGTTTTTTTCTCCGTTGGATTTCACCACAGACGATAGGAACTTCCTATTGGATTTTTTCCCATCGGAAAAAAACTAAACATGTTCTATTTCTAAACTCCAAAGGAAAAAACTCCAATGGGGCCCACACACGGTCGGAATATCCGATGAATAAATTCCATCGGAAATTCCGATCGTGTGTACAAGGCATTAGTAGAACACTTTGGTACATAAGGCATTAAAATGCCCATCTAACTTTTTTCTAACAAATCTTTGTTTCTTCTTACCTGTTTGCAGTTCTTTTTGTTGTTCATCCAAGGCTTTGACTTTCTCTCGGAGATCTTCACACACTGCACAAAGAGGACTTGATACTGTTGAATGATTGGTAATAAGGTCAATGAAGTCTATTCTGTACAATTTTCTTATAGTGAATCTACTCAAAAAATTTGCAAATTTTCCTAAAAACTTGTAATTAGTCGAATATAAATTATAAATATGTGCTCAAACAATTGTAGCGGGTATATGCTTTAAATTTTTTGAATCTGGTGGGGAAAACTGTGATGTATAGTTCCCTGGGGCCCACCAGGTGGCACTGTCGCTTTGGGCCCGGGGTTGAGTCATCGTTGCGGTGGCGTACCTCTTTTGGTCTCTCTCAGCGGTTGTATGGTGGGGCGGGGAACCCGCCGTGCTTGCTGGGAGGGGGTATAAAGGGGGCGGCCATTTTTGGTGGAGGGAGTCGAGTGGTTCGTGTCGGTCCCCTAGGCGGGCCTAGGCCTAGAGGACGTTCGGAGGTCGTGTTCCATCCCAGGCACCTTTAGCCTGGGGTGAGGTACTCTGATGGATGTCTTGAGCTCAGTGCCCAACACTGAGTTCCGCGAGGGAAGGAGGTCCTAGGGAACCCCGGGAGTGGGTACCCGAATCCGGAGGGCATAATGGACCGGTGGGAGATACTTACTTGAAGACCCGGTGCAGCATATTGCCAGTGACAGGTGAGCCTCCCATCGGAGACCGCCTGGAAGGAAATTCCCCCTCGCTCGGAGACCGCAACCCACTTTCAGGGAGGAAAGTGGAGAGTTCATTGTGTCTGGGCCTACTCGCATCCACTCCTCCTTTTCTGTTCTGTTCTACAAGGGAGTCTAACTCAGAGCCGGTACAAGGGGGGGCGGAAGGGGCGGATTCCCTGGGCGGTACAATTTATTGGGGGTGGGGGGGGGGAGCGCAGTGAAGTGTCCTCAGGGCCGGCGCTATGATCCTTCTCCCTTCCCCTCCCGGCTGCTCAATGTCATTTTCCTCCTCCCCAGGGGTTACTCCAGCGCCTCTGCCCCTCCCTTCCCGTCCGGCTCCGATTCTGTAACTCGCCCCCAAGTATTCCTGGCTCCTCCCTCGGCTCACCCGGGCACCTCAGCTCCGCCCCTCCCCAGTCCGGCTCCGAGTATGGAGCTCACTCCCGGGTATTCCTGACTCCTCCTCCGGCTCACCCCAGTGCCCCTCCCTCCCAGCACGGCTCCTGAGTATGGAGCTTGCTCCCGAGTATTGCTGGCTCCTCCTCTGGCTCAATCCTAATGCCTCAGCTCCGCCCTCCCTCCCCAGCTAAGCACCTGAGTATGGAGCTCGCCCCCAGGTATTCATGGCTCCTCTCCTGACACCTCAGCTCCGCCCATTTCTCCCTGGGCCGGCTCCCGACTGTTCCCTAATGTGTGCTCTCCCGCCCCAGCAGCACATCTGACCCGGGGTCCCATCAATCTTCAAGTCCTCCTCCTCCACTCCAGGGAAGGATTCTGGGGATGTCAGGACCAATCAGGCTCTGCCAGGATATGCCTTCTTCTCTAGTACCCAGGATGAAGAAGAACCAGGAGCTGCTCCAGGCTGTCAAGACTGAGGACCTGGGCACCATGGTGCAGAAGCTGCTGCAGTGACCCCAGGCAGGTAAAGCCTACAGACATACCTACCTACTCTGATGAGTTTAATGGGATCATTCATTACATGAGATTAGAGCTGGGAGGGGGGGTGATGGGTGATCAGGACAGGCTGGGGGCAGGGGTGGACTAACCATTTTGGCACTTGAACACTGCCCGGGTTCCCTATTACCAATGGAGTCCCAGAGCCCGGCAGGGAGTACACTAGGGGGATTTACACGGTGAGGATGGGATCATACTGGGGGGGGGGGGGTTTACTCTTAGGTATGTGTTAACCACTTCAGCTCCAGAAGGTTTTACCCCTTTAATGATCAGGCAATTTTTTGCAATACCGCGCCGCGCTGCTTTAACTGACAATTGCACAGTCGTGCAACGCTGTACCCACATACACTTTATGTCCTGTTTTTCCCACAAATGAGGCTTTATCTTGGTGGTATTTGATCACCTCTGTGGTTTTTATTTTTTACGCTATAAACAAAAAAAAGAGCGACAATTTTTGCATTATTATTTCAAAGTGCCTCCAATAAAAATACATATAATTAAAATGTGTGAGTGAACTCTGTTTCTATCGCATTAAACCTAATTGAATTTGTATTGTTTTAAGTATATTCTTGTTTTGAAATGACATTGATTCTTTCTTAAAAACATGTGGGGTTGGGGGGGCGCAGTTTGCCATCTTCGCCCTGGGCACCAAATGACCTTGTCCCAGCACTGGTCTAACTGATTGTGTTCATTCAAGAAGAATAAAGGAGTGTTGGACTTTAATGGTGTGGGGCTCATTTTCTAGCAGACATTGTTCAAGGTAACTCTCATTGGAGGTTCCAGGTGCAGAACACTGACCCGAAGGTAAAACAAGAACTTTGCTTCCACCACACAAACATCTGCGGTGAGGGCTTGGCGTGGTGACCCCGCTCTCTCTCCTCTAAAGTACCCCTAGACAAGAGACAGACGAGCTGATAGAAGAGAGGGGAGAGAGGAGGCCGCTACACAATCGTCTAATAAATATAGTTCATATTGCGCAAAAATCTTGATTCTTATAAAATCCAGTCCTTATATAACAACACCGCTGTGCTTCTCCGTTCTCCAACTGACCCTTAATTGTGCACACCGTCACCAGCTGCAATGCCTGCTCACCTCAAAATTGAGTATAATGAACGCAGAAATGGTCTTTCTTTCAAACCGATACGGTTTCTCTCCTCCACACCAGGACAACTGCTCTCTCAACTCAGCAACCTCACGGGTGATTTCAGATGGGTAAAGATAATGATCTCTCTTGTGTAGATTCTCGCTACACACTCCTTTCTTCACTCCAGGAACTCCGCTCAGCTATTCATCTCTATGCACGGCTTCCTTGTAACATGAAATCATAAACAAGACTACATAGTGCTTTCTGTATGTATATTTATTAAAATAACCCCAATATGAGAAAACTTGCAAGATTTCCTTTAAAAATTTGTATATACACAGGATTCTTACGTCTACTCGCTCACCACTACCCATCTCTCTCTTGGTGGCTGCGTGACATCACGGGCTTGGCTCCTCCCCTCTTTTTTTTTATATTATTAATTAGAACATAGCACTTTATTAGGGAGGTAGGTGGCCCTGATTGTTACACATATCGAAGTCTATTCTGTACCTACTGAAAAAATGTATTAATTGTTTTTAATTTAACTTAAGTGTAATTTGTTTTTGAAAATTCTGGGTACCCACTTTGAATGTTCAACCAACCACCTCATTCACTGGAGCTCCCATGCACTATGGCACAGCATTGTGGCTCTATGTCACAGTATAGATCAGTGGTCTCCAAACCTCAGCCTGGGAGCCAGATGTGGCCCTTTGCTTACTTTTATCTGGCTCTTGGGGCACCTTTTCATTCACTGACACCAATGATGGGGCACAGTTCCTCCCAGTGACACCAATGATGGGGCACAATTCCTCCCAGTGACTCCAACGATGGAGCACAATTCCTCCCAGTGACTCCAACGATGGAGCACAATTCCTCCCAGTGACTCCAACGATGGAGCACAATTCCTCCCAGTGACACCAATGATGGGGCACAGTTCCTCCCAGTGACACCAATGATGGGGCACAATTCCTCCCAGTGACTCCAACGATGGAGCACAATTCCTCCCAGTGACTCCAACGATGGAGCACAATTCCTCCCAGTGACTCCAACGATGGAGCACAATTCCTCCCAGTGACTCCAACGATGGAGCACAATTCCTCCCAGTGACTCCAACGATGGAGCACAATTCCTCCCAGTGACTCCAACGATGGAGCACAATTCCTCCCAGTGACGCCAATGATGGGGCACAATTCCTCCCAGTGACGCCAACGATGGCGCACAATTCCTCCAAGTGATGCCAATGATGGGGCACATTTCCTACCAATGACACAACGAAAGGGCACAACTCTTTCCAATGAAACAAACAATGGGGCAGAATTCCTACCAATGACACAAACGATGGGGCACAACTCCTCTCACTGACACCAAAGATGGAGCCATTATTTATTACAACTGATGCTGAGACATTTTCTACTCCTGATGGCCACAGTTTGACCCCCCTTAAGTCTGAAAGACAGTAAACTGGCCCTTTGTTTAGAAAGTTTAAAGACCCCTGGTATAGAGCAACTAATGAAATGCTACAATTCCAAAATCTCATAAGGATAGACAGGATGAGATCAAGGCATCTGTGCTCTGGACTCAGGTAGTACTGAAATTCAGCACCAGGATGTCTTGGGATTAAAAATTAATATTTTTATTTAATCCATCAAACCATAAAAAGGAATCCATTCCTAAAAATTTACGCGTTTCAGCCTTCTACACAGGCCTCAGACCAAGGCCTATGTAGGAGGCTGAAACGCGACAATTTTTAGGAATTGATTCCTTTTTATGTTTTGATGGATTTAATAAAGCGATCAAATTTTAATGCCAAGATGTCCTGGTGCTGGATTTTTACTCTTCTATGTTACAGTATGCCTACAGAAGACTGCTGGCTTTTTTCAATGAGGGCTGTAAAAATTACCATTAGCCTGAAGTAAGCCTATTTTATATCCATACAAGCAAATTAGCAAGTTCACTTGTTACCACCTTACCTATATTCCCTCCAGGCTCAGTTCACATATGAGCCGCATCTGGCATACAGCAGAAGTCCGGTGTGTGCTGGTTCACTGTTTCAGGTCCGATTTCAGCCTGAATTTTGGGCTGAATTCAGACCTAAAACGGACCAAAGAGGCACACGTTTTCCTGCAAAATGCACCGGACCTGCTGCGGAGATGTGTGAACAGGCTACATAGAGAACCAATCACATTATCCTGCTATGCAAATTGGATGCGGGGAAACCCGCATCTAATTCGCATATGTGTGAACCCAACCTTACGACAAGGCTAAGTGAAATAACCTGTACATCCAAGAATGGTTTTATGGAATCCATAGTTTCGTTAATGAGGTGTTCCCTCATTTATGGCTACTATGAGGGGCCAGCAGTGTGCTGTACATAGGTTCCTGAGAACATCACAGCACCCAGCCTCAGTACTCCTCAGAAGATCTCTCAGCCTTGATGTGAGCAGTGATCAGATTTATGGCTCTTTTTTAATTCCTTAAAAAAAAATCTTACTTTTTGTATCTAGCATGATTTAGGACTTCTGAAACAGTGCCAGGAATAGGACCTTTGCTTATGGCCGGGCAATCTAATGTCAGTGACCAAAAGTTGAAGGGATTTCTTCTCTAGCGGCAGCAACGTCCATTCACAGTTGGGAGATCAGATTACACAGATTACAAATTGAGTCAAGCAGAGGGACCCCCCCCCCCACCCCCCCCCCCCCTCCCACCCCACCTCACAATTTACTCACTTCTCCCAAATTTACTGTTTCTTTTTAAATCAAACCATCTGGCTTTTGCGGCTGTACATAAGCTGATTCTTCGCACACAGGGATTTTCTTTTACAGAACTCTTTGCAAAGTATCATGCATGCTAATCTCTTTATCTGAAGTAAATGTTTTTTAGAGAAATTTTTGTAAAAGGTTTTATTCGAAAATTTCATAGAAATCATTTTGCAAAATAATATTACACATCATTAAAAGAAATAAAAGAAAAGAAACTCAACGGTACCCAGATTCACAAATTCCATCCAGAGACTGGAACCAACCTTTACTGGAGATGTGCTAGAGAGCTTGGCACGCTTCTCCACATCTGGTGGTCATGCCCACTGGCCCAAACCTATTGGTCGGAGGTTCTGCGTATTATCTCCCAGGTAACCTACACACTAGATTACATCCTAATGCAATTTCTCTTAGACCATTCCACTCTACCCACTAAGTTGTATCGTACTTCACTAGCAATGCATATGGTCAACGCTGCTAAGCTTTGCATACCAGTGCATTGGGGCACGCCTCGCACTCCATCCGTGTCTGACTGGCTCACCGGTCTGCGTAAAATTGAGGAAATGGAAGAGTAAATTCATATTGCAATATTGCACGCAATACCCCTTCTAAATTCTTGACTACATGGGCCTGTTGGCTTTATTTCCCCAAAAAATTACCATCACTACCATCTGATGGAACCTGCTCCTTGAACATACATACCGTATTTTTCGCTCCATAAGACGCACCTGACCATAAGACGCACCCAGGTTTTAGAGGAGAAAAACAAGAAAAAAAATATTCTGAACCAAATGATGTACTAAAATATTTAATATTATATTACTACTATAGGTGGGTGGTGGACACACAGCAATACCAGCCCCCCTATCAAATCAGCTTAGCTACACTATACCTGGTTGGTGGTGGACACACAGCAACCTCCCCCCCCCCCTTCCCAGATCAGCTCAGGGTGGCAGGGCAGACACAAACACCCCTTTAGCCTCTCATATAACAACAGCTCAGGTGATGAACAGTGGATACCATCCCACACCTCCCACCCCCTTATCACTCACCTCAGGCAGTGGAGGACACTGCCATTACAATCCACAACCCCCTCTGGCTGGCTCTCAGCATCAGATACACCAGGCAGCAGCTAGGATGGATGACTGAGGACATAGTTTGCAGCAACAGCAGCGGCAAGGGGAGAGAGGCAGGAAGTGAGACTGGACCAGACCACGGCGCCGGGGGTGTTCCAGCTGAATAAAAAAGCCATCCAGGGCTCTTGTCGCTTGCAGGATGGGGTCACATCTGGCGGATGTCAACTTACCTGGGTGCGGAGTGCACCATTATAGCAACACCACTGACAACCCCCATGTTTTGGCACCTGGGGCAGACCGTCTCCCCCCGCTCCCCTTTCGTATGCCCCAGCAAGGATCTGCCTCACATCCTGTCATCTCTCCTCCACAGAGAAGCCGAGTGTCTGTATTCTGACACGGCGGCGGCGATGGGGGGGGCGGAGCCTGCTCAGTATTCGCTCCATAAGACGCAGGGACACTTTTCCCTATTTTTTTGGGGGGGGTAAAAGTGCGTCTTATGGTGCGAAAAATACGGTACCTCCATGACCTCTTTCCGTATCCCTGAGTTCTTTCTCCCTGTGAGACCTTATACCTCCTTTGCTCTCTCTTTTCTGGGAGAGGTTATATATGGCAGGAGGGGAGAAGTCCAATTTCACATGGAATCCAAACTTGTAGTGTATTGAAAGTTCATTAGACAAACACTAAATGTAGTCATCACCATACGAAATGGCTCCTTACTAGTGATGAGCCGAACACCCCCCGGGTTCGGTTCGCACCAGAACCCGCGAACGGACCGAAAGTTCGTACGAACATTAGAACCCTATTAAATACAATGGATGCGAACGTTCGAATTCTAAAGTGCTAATTATAACAACTATTATGCATGTTATTGTCCTAAAAAGGGTTTGGGAACCCGGGTTCTGCACCAGGGGACATGTATCAATGCAAAAAGAAGTTTTAAAAACGGTCGTTTTTCGGGAGCAGTCATTTTAATGATGCATAAAGTGAAAAAAAAAAGTCAAATATTCCTTTTAAATATCGTACCTGGGGGGTGTCTAAAGTATGCCTGTGAAGTGCCACGTGTTTCCCGTGTTTAGAACTGTCCCTGCACAAAATGACACTTCTAAAGGAAAAAAAAGCCATTTAAAACTTCTTGCGGCTTTAATGTAATGTCTGGTCCCGGTAATATGGATGAAAATCTTTAAGAAAAATGGCATAGCTACCCCATGACCCCCCCCCTACCCCAGCCCATTACCAGCCCCTTTGGGTCTTGTATGGATATTAAGGGGAACCCCGCACATAAAATAAAAAAGGCCCTATATACTCTGAACAGCCGTATACAGGCGGTGCATACAAGACAGGGACTGTAGGTTTGTTCTTATGTAGAATGTGTTTGTAATTTTGAACAGGTACATTGTTGAAGTGTAGCTCCAGCCCAAAAATCTATTTTTAAACTTTTTGGGAAACATAGGTAAGGGTTATCACCCCTGTAACATTTGTTTTGCTGTCTGTGCCCCTGTTCAGAACATTTCACCTCACTTTCCGTCCCAATGACAACTGTTTTTGAAATGTGGTGTTTTTCTTGAAACAAGGATTGCTGATAAAGCATCAGTACAGAGGAGACACCTTTCTCCCATATTTATTCTTACAGGAGAGAATTTTCCTTCCTAGGGGTAGATTTCCTCTCACTTCCTGTTGTCTTCTTTCGTTTGCAAGTAGGAGTCGTTTGTAAGTTGGATGTTTGAAAGTAGGGACCTGCCGTATATACTCTGCAGAAATAGGCCCCTTAGTTGTTGGTGTTGGCACAACACTGTAAGCACTCACAGTTACTCTTGGTTGGTGCTGGAACGCCCTGCTGTCAACTATTATATCAGGAATTTTAATTACATATAATTGTTGAACAGTGGTAGTAAAAATTGGGGCTTTGATGGTGGTGCTGGTGCCACAACACTGTAAGCCCTGACAGTTACTCTTGGTGGGTGCAGGAATGGGCCCTGCTGTGAATTATTAGATCAAGAATTGTAATTACATGCCCCTTTTGAACAGGGGCTGAAAAATTGGGCCTTTCGTGGTGGTGGTGGTGGTGGCGTTGCCACAACACTGTAAGCCCTCAGACTTACTCTTGGTGGGTGCAGGAATGGGCCCTGCTGTGAATTATTACATCAAGAATTGTAATTGCATGCCCCTGTTGAACAGGGGCTGAAAAATTGGGCCTTAGGCACTGGTGGCACAACACTACAACCCCTCACAGATACTGTACTTGGAGCACAGCAATGAGCCCTATGGCAAATTATTGCTAAAAAAATTGTAAGTACACGCCCCTGTAAAACAGGGGCTGAAAAATTGGGCCTTAGCCACTGGTGGCGGCACCCATAAACAAAAATGATCTTCCAAGCTATCATCATCAATCGTATCATTGAGGACTCGGAGGAGGAGGATAGCCAGTCAACATAACAGCACAGGCACTCAGCATCAGCATCAGTCTTGAAGGGACGTGACATGTTAAAATCAATTAGTCTGTTATATCAGCATCAGGTGTGTGGTAGCTGGTGGTGATCCAAGACTGGTTCATCTTGATGAAAGTCAGTCGATCAACCGAGTCGGTGGACAGGCGCACCCTGTGATCCGTGACAAATCCTCCAGCAGCACTGAATGTGCGTTCCGAAAGAACGCTGGATGCAGGACAGGCCAGTAGCTCAATTGCATACTGTGCAAGCTCTGGCCAGTGATCCATCCTCAAGACCCAGTAAGCCAGAGGATTTTCGGTGGGGAAGGTGTCCAAGTCTGACCTTGCCCCTAGATATTCCTGCACCATGTTTATCAGACGCTGGCGATGGTTGCTGGAACCAATCATACTTTGGGGCTGCGGACTAAAGAATTGTCTGAACGCATCGGTCAGACGGCCACCTTCCCCACCGCTCCTTCTTTGACTGGCCGAAGCCTCAGCAACTCGTTGTCCTGGACCAGGAGTTTGTAACCTCCCAGTCTCTGGGAACGCGTTGCACAGACCTTTCTGCAAGGCCTCCCGGAGTTGTCTCATCCTCTGCTCCCTCTGCGACGGTAACATAAGGTCCGCAACCTTACCCTTGTACCGTGGATCAAGGAGAGTGGCCAGCCAGTAATGGTCCCTCTCCTTGATCCGAAGAATACGAGGATCCTTCCGCAGACTTTGCAGGATCAGGGAGGCCATGCAGCGTAGGTTTGCTGAGGCATTCGCTCCGGAGTCCTCTGGGTCACTAAGGACGACATGATCCGCAGTCACCTCCTCCCAGCCACGTACAAGTCCACTGGTTTCTTGGGACTGTAAATCATCCCTAAAAGACTGCTGCTGAGGATGCTGAGTGCCAGCCTCCACCTCCATGCTGACACAATCCTCCTCCTCCTCCTCCTCCTCTTCCTCTTCCTGTGCGATGGGTGGGACAGAAGGAACACTGTCTGGGTAAAGGGGGCCTTGAGAGGCAAGGAAGTCCTCCTCTTCCTGCCTCTGTTCTGCCTCAAGTGCCCTGTCCATTATTCCACGCAGCGTGTGCTCCAACAGGTGGACAAGAGGTACAGTGTCACTGATGCATGCACTGTCACTGCTCACCATCCTCGTGGCCTCCTCAAATGGTGCCAGGACAGTGCATGCATCCCTGATCATGCCCCACTGGCGTGGAGAAAAAAAACCAAGCTCCCCTGACCCTGTCCTGGTGCCGTAGTCGCACAGGTACTCATTGATGGCCCTCTGCTGCGTGTGCAGCCGCTGCAGCATGGCCAACGTTGAGTTCCACCTGGTGGGCATGTCACATATAAGGCGGTTCTTGGGCAGGTTCAACTCCTTTTGCAGCTCAGCCAGGCGAGCACTGGCATTATAAGATCTGCGGAAATGCACACAGACTTTCCTGGCCTGCCTCAGGACATCCTGTAAGCCCGGGTACCTGCCCAAGAACCGCTGCACCACCAGGTTAAGGACGTGAGCCACACAGGGCACATGGGTCAGTTGTCCCTGTCGGAGGGCGGAGAGGAGGTTGGTGCCATTGTCGCAAACCACCATTCCTGGCTTAAGCTGGCGTGGCGTCAACCACCTCTCGGCCTGGCCCTGCAGAGCAGACAGGACCTCTGCCCCAGTGTGGCTTCTGTCCCCCAAACACACCAGCGCAAGCACGGCATGGCATCTTTTTGCCTGCGTACTTGTGTAGCTCCGTGAACGGCTACGGAGCACCGCTGGTTCATAGGACAAACCACAGGAAGAGGCCATGGAGGAAGAAGAAGAGGAGGGGGTGGAGGAGAGAGGTGTGTCACAACCAGTAGTAGCATTTTGGAGGCGTGGCGGTGGGACAACCTCCAACACTACTGCACCTTGTCCTGCATCCTTCCCAGTTGCCAAAAGAGTGACCCAATGGGCCGTGAAAGAAAGGTAACGTCCCTGTCCATGCCTGCTGGACCATGAGTCAGCGGTAATATGCACCTTACCGCTGACCGCCCTGTCCAGCGAGGCCAAGACATTGCCTTCCACATGCCGGTAGAGAGCCGGAATAGCCTTCCGTGAGAAAAAGTGGCGTTTGGGAACCTGCCACTGAGGAACCGCACATTGCACAAACTCACGGAAGGGGGCCGAGTCTACCAACTGAAAAGGCAGCAGTTGAAGCGCTAGCAATTTAGCCAAGCTAGCATTCAACCGCTGGGCATTTGGATGGCTGGGAGTGAACTTCTTTCGACGGTCCAGCAGCTGGGGCAGGGAAATTTGCCTGCTAGAATCGGACGTCGGTGTACTGCTAGCAGAGTGGCCGCAAGTACTTGGCTGTGACACACCTAATTCTACACCTTCATTCCTCTCAGTGCATGTTTCTGTGAGGACTGAAGTTATAGTGGGGTTGGAGATCCCAGCTGATGCGGTGCAAGGAGAGGTCCGCTTTGTTCTTTGGTGTGGGTCTTTGAGGTAGGCTTGCCAACGAGCTGCATGGCAGGTCAACATATGTCTGGTCAGGCATGTGGTACCCAAGCGGCTGATGTTTTGGCCACGCAATATACGCTTGAGACATATGTTGCAAACAGCAGCTGTGCGATCTGATGCACTAGCCTCAAAAAAGGCCCACACCAAGGAACTTTTTGAATGACGGGCAGAGGCAGCGCCCTGCACAGGCGGAGCTCTGCGGTGTGATTCCGTCGGTGTACTGCCCTTACGCTGGCCACCAAAGGGCATCCTGTCTCGTTGGAGATGTGCCTCCTCCTCATCCTCCTCCTCCTCTCTCCTATTAGGCACCCACGTGGAGTCAGTGACCTCATCATCCCCTCCCTCCTCATCACTGGAGCCATTCTGGCAGTATGCTGCAGCTGCTGGAACATGACTGCCAGATTGGTGTCCTTCTTGAGCATCCCCTCTGTCTGCTCTCACCCTACTGCCTTCCTGTAGCTGGGTTTCATCATCAGACCCTTCGAAACGCTGGGCATCCTCCTGGAGCATGTACCCAACACTGTGCTCAAACAGTTCGGGGGACTCCTCAGGAGGAGGACATGGTGGGTCTAGGGAAGGAGTGACTGATGATGAGTCTGACATTGATACCAGGGAAGAGGACGCTTTGGCAGCTGCTTTGCCAGTACCCTGAGCCTGGGTGAGAGAGGATGAGGAGGAGGAGGAGGGCTTGGTCATCCACTCTACCAAGTCTTCGGCATGATGTGGCTCAACATGTCCAGCTGCCGAAAAGAAGGACAAGCGTGTCCCATGGCCATGTGCTGATGACAATGCACCGCGTCCACGACCAGCACTGTTGCCCCCAGACACAGAGCCTGCTTGCCCTCTTTTATTGCCTCCTGACTGTCTGCCTCTCCTTGTTTGCCTTCCAGACATTCTAATAGATGGCCTGCAGGGAGATGGGAAAAAAGCAATAAGGGCTACCTTCAGGTGTCCTTCTCTGTCCCTTGAAACAAGGACTTGCACAGTGAAAGAAACTGACACTCTCCCTACCTACAGTTTTCTGTCCCTAGAAAAAATGTTTTTTTTAAGCACAATATAGCACAAGGAGAATTCACTCACTGTCCTTCCAGGTCCCTAGAAACAAGGACTTGCACAGTGAAAGAAACTGACACTCTCCCTACCTACAGTTTTCTGTCCCTAGAAAAAATGTTTTTTTTTAAGCACAATATAGCACAAGGAGAATTCACTCACTGTCCTTCCAGGTCCCTGGAAACAAGGACTTGCACAGTGAAAGAAACTGACACTCTCCCTACCTACAGTTTTCTGTCCCTAGAAAAAATGTTTTTTTTTAAGCACAAGGAGAATTCACTCACTGTCCTTCCAGGTCCCTGGAAACAAGGACTTGTACAGTGAAAGAAACTGACACTCTCCCTACCTACAGTTTTCTGTCCCTAGAAAAAATGTTTTTTTTAAGCACAATATAGCACAAGGAGAATTCACTCACTGTCCTTCCAGGTCCCTGGAAACAAGGACTTGCACAGTGAAAGAAACTGACACTCTCCCTACCTACAGTTTTCTGTCCCTAGAAAAAATGTTTTTTTTAAGCACAATATAGCACAAGGAGAATTCACTCACTGTCCTTCCAGGTCCCTAGAAACAAGGACTTGCACAGTGAAAGAAACTGACACTCTCCCTACCTACAGTTTTCTGTCCCTAGAAAAAATGTTTTTTTTAAGCACAATATAGCACAAGGAGAATTCACTCACTGTCCTTCCAGGTCCCTAGAAACAAGGACTTGCACAGTGAAAGAAACTGACACTCTCCCTACCTACAGTTTTCTGTCCCTAGAAAAAATGTTTTTTTTAAGCACGATATAGCACAAGGAGAATTCACTCACTGTCCTTCCAGGTCCCTGGAAACAAGGACTTGCACAGTGAAAGAAACTGACACTCTCCCTACCTACAGTTTTCTGTCCCTAGAAAAAATGTTTTTTTTAAGCACAATATAGCACAAGGAGAATTCACTCACTGTCCTTCCAGGTCCCTAGAAACAAGGACTTGCACAGTGAAAGAAACTGACACTCTCCCTACCTACAGTTTTCTGTCCCTAGAAAAAATGTTTTTTTTAAGCACAATATAGCACAAGGAGAATTCACTCACTGTCCTTCCAGGTCCCTGGAAACAAGGACTTGCACAGTGAAAGAAACTGACACTCTCCCTACCTACAGTTTTCTGTCCCTAGAAAAAATGTTTTTTTTAAGCACAATATAGCACAAGGAGAATTCACTCACTGTCCCTCCAGGTCCCTAGAAACAAGGACTTGCACAGTGAAAGAAACTGACACTCTCCCTACCTACAGTTTTCTGTCCCTAGAAAAAATGTTTTTTTTAAGCACAATATAGCACAAGGAGAATTCACTCACTGTCCTTCCAGGTCCCTGGAAACAAGGACTTGCACAGTGAAAGAAACTGACACTCTCCCTACCTACAGTTTTCTGTCCCTAGAAAAAATGTTTTTTTTAAGCACAATATAGCACAAGGAGAATTCACTCACTGTCCCTCCAGGTCCCTAGAAACAAGGACTTGCACAGTGAAAGAAACTGACACTCTCCCTACCTACAGTTTTCTGTCCCTAGAAAAAATGTTTTTTTTAAGCACAATATAGCACAAGGAGAATTCACTCACTGTCCTTCCAGGTCCCTGGAAACAAGGACTTGCACAGTGAAAGAAACTGACACTCTCCCTACCTACAGTTTTCTGTCCCTAGAAAAAATGTTTTTTTTAAGCACAATATAGCACAAGGAGAATTCACTCACTGTCCCTCCAGGTCCCTGGAAACAAGGACTTGCACAGTGAAAGAAACTGACACTCTCCCTACCTACAGTTTTCTGTCCCTAGAAAAAATGTTTTTTTTAAGCACAATATAGCACAAGGAGAATTCACTCACTGTCCTTCCAGGTCCCTAGAAACAAGGACTTGCACAGTGAAAGAAACTGACACTCTCCCTACCTACAGTTTTCTGTCCCTAGAAAAAATGTTTTTTTTAAGCACAATATAGCACAAGGAGAATTCACTCACTGTCCCTCCAGGTCCCTAGAAACAAGGACTTGCACAGTGAAAGAAACTGACACTCTCCCTACCTACAGTTTTCTGTCCCTAGAAAAAATGTTTTTTTTAAGCACACTATAGCACAAGCAGAAAACACACTGACACTCTCCCTACCTATCCTTCTCTTTCCCTAAACTAAAAGAATCCAGGTTAAGCAAGAAAGAAATAAAAGTCACTGTCCCTGCCTATGCTGCTCTATCCCTGCTCCGGAACACACTACACTAGGCCGCCGTGCTGGCGGCCTTTTATAGTGTGGGGCGTGTACTAAACACCCTCAGCAATAATTGGCCACAGGCATCCTGCCTGTGGCCAATCATTGCTCTCCTCGCTGCCGGCGCTGTGATTGGCCAAGCATGCGGGGTCACAGTGCATGCTTGGCCAATCACAGCGCCTAGATGACACTGCGATGGCGTAGTGCATTGTGGGCCGTTCGCGTCACTCGAATTTGGCGCGAACGGCCCAAATCGTTCGATCTTCGTCGAACGATCGAACAGCCGATGTTCGAGTCGAACGTATGTTCGACTCGAACACGAAGCTCATCCCTACTCCTTACCACAAAACAGATGATAACATGCAGGTGGCTTTAGCCCAGCCAAGGCCTTTATCCCAGGGAAGAGATCCAAGCCAGGTCCCCCGACAATCCACCAATGTTAGCAAAAAAGCCCTCTTGGCGGCTCGGTTGCAAATAAACAACAGAAAAAATACCATAGGGTAATAACGTATTCACAGGTAGACACCACCACCGTGCGCAGTTAAAGAGAGTGACCACCACCTATGTATAAAATGGCTCCTTACCACTAGCAGTGCTATTGCACTGGATCACTATATGTATAGATAATTTATTGCTATTTCACTTAGTGTGTGGATCCAGAGTGACGGCTTGTTGCCGTATACTTGGTTCCCACGCCCCCTTTATTAGTCTTGTTTATATGGTTGCTCTGCCCATTAGTTTGTCCATTATGTTTTTAAGTTTTTTTTTAACTTAGCCTCTCATTTGCGGTACTTGTATTCCTGCCGCTATGTGTTGTCAAGAAAGATACTGGCAGGTTGCCCTCAGGTAAGATGGTGCTCGTAACCCAAATGTTGGCATCTCAGAGCGAGGCTTGGTTTACCTATTTAAAGAGGTGAGTCACTGCGCGCCCTATCCCATTGAGAACGTCATTTATGACGAAACGCATCTGGGGGACACGCAGTGACGTCACCACGCAGCTCTTGCACGGAAGGGCAATTGTGCATGCCGGCCCGGCACGTTTTTTATGCTTTATGGAAGCTTTGTTTTTGTAAGTACACTACATTTTTAATAAAGTCATTATTAAGAGGATATCACCCTATGGTCTCCCCCCTTTCTTTTTTGGCATCCCACATGGAGCGATAAGCAGCGCTAGTCTCATATTGAAGACCTTTCTGGGATTTTGTGTGTGGGTTGATTAAAGATCGTGGCAGGATACAGCTATAGGCCTACTCTCTACCTATGTCTGGTAAGGAGCCATTTTATACATAGGTGGTGGTCACTCTCTTTAACTGCGCACGGTGGTGGTGTCTACCTGTGAATACGTTATTACCCTATGGTATTTTTTCTGTTGTTTATATGCAACCGAGCCGTCAAGAGGGCTTTTTTGCTAACATTGGTGGATTGGCAGGAACCACACACCAAAGAGATTCATTAGCCACTTGCCAGCCACCACAAAGCACATTTACTGCTACAGGGGATCTTCGCTACGCAGAATCACATGAATATTTACGTGTTCCTGCACTTCCGGGGTTTGGAAATTTTCCCCATTTTGTCATGTTACAACCAAAAACGGAAATGCATTTTATTGGAATTTTATGTGATGGACCCACACAAAGTGGCACATAATTATGGAAAGTGGAAGGAAAATTATAAATGGTTTTCAACATTTTTTTACAAATAAATATGTGAAAAGTGTGGCGTGCATTTGTATTCAGCCCCCCTGAGTCAATACTTTGTAGAACCACCTTTCGCTGCAATTATGGCTGCAAGTCTTTTTGGGTATGTCTCTACCAGTTTTGCACATCTAGATCCCCCAACAACAATCTACCATCCAAAAAAAAAAAAAACCAGCAGCAACAATAGCCCCCCGACAGCAACAACAGATCTCTCCACAGCCAGTCTCAATAGACTCTCCAGCAGCAAGCAATAGACCCCTTCCCTCAACAGTAGATCTCTCCCAGCACTAACTGACCCCTGAGCAATATAAGACCCACCCCCAGCAACAATAGACCCCTCTGCAAAAATAGATCCCCTCCAGCTGGAATAGATCCCCCTGCAGCCAACATCAATAGACCCTGAAGCACACCCTAGCACCCCTTGCCATTACATACAGTCAGTGCTGTTGGTGCCGGAACTGTGTTCATGCAGAAAAAAGCTGAATATATATACTGTATATATATATATATATATATATATATATATATATATATAAATATATATATATAGATAAAAACATATTAAACATATTATTATTATTTTTACAAAAAATATAAGAACAATTTCAAATAAACCTTATTGATGTAGAAAAAAAATGACCCCAAACTATTGTAGAGTCCTTTTATGATATGTTCCTTTATACCTGGTTCTGGTTTCACTCCATCTTTTCCTGCATCAGGGAGTACTTTTGGGATAGATGTCACTAAAGCCACATAGAGGAAAAGTACACAGAAAACTTGCAGAGCTTTCATATTCTGAACACAGCTGATCTACAGAGGAGGAAACAAAATTACTATTGTATTAACGTTATGCTGATGCCCCCATCCCATTATTAATCCGTTTCTGCCCAGACTATTGTCAAGTGACACCTGAGCAGGACATTCCTGAACGCGCCGCATCTATCACCAGCTGTATCACACCCAACTACTGATCAGTGTACCAGCCCGCTGCTGGTACCATGTGACTACTGTGACCAGTCACAGAAGATCACATGACAATTGTAAACAATGGGTGGTTTCCTTTCATTACATCCATTGTGTAAAATTGTGTTGCTAGCTGTGATTGGTCACAGTGATCACATGGTGCAGACAGGGCCAATCACAGCCCATCTTTACCATGTGATTAGCTGTGGCCAATCACAGCTAAACGCAACAATACATACTGAATGAATCTGTTTTATTCAGTAAAAATGATTGCTTATACCAGTGAAATTCACTGGTATAAGCAATCATAATGCGTAACAAAAAAAATCCTGATCACTTCCCCAGAGTAGTACAGTGTTACTATGATAACACCGCATTTCTCTGGTCACAGTGTGTTAAAAAAAATCGTAAAAAAAAAAACATGAAAAAATTTAATAAAATAGAAAAAAATATATATTTTTCCTAGATCAACTTTACCTATAAATGTCAGTACCCAGTTATATTATGTACAGTGCCTTGAAAAAGTATTCATACCCCTTGAAATTTCCCACATTTTGTCATGGTACAACCAAAAACATAAATCTATTTTATTGATATTTTATGTGATAGACCAACATAAAGTGGCACATACTTTTGAAGTGGAAGGAAAATGCTAAATGGTTTTCAATTTTTTTTACAAATAAACATCTGAAAAGTGTGGGGTGCATTTGTATTCAGCCCCCTTGAGTCAAAACTTTGTAGAACCACCTTTCACTGCAATTACAGCTGCAAGTCTTTTTGGGGATGTCTCTACCAGCTTTGCACATCTAGAGAATAAAATGTTTACCCATTCTTCTTTGCAAAATAGCTCAAGCTCTGTCAGATTGAATGGAGAGCGTCTGAACAGCAATTTTAAAGTCTTGCCACATAGTGTTTTGCTTTTAGGCCAAAAAGTGCATCTAACCAGAGCACCTTCTTCCACATGTTTGCTGTGTCCCCCACATGGCTTCTTGCAAACTGCAAATGGGACATCTTATGGCTTTCTTTCAACAATGGCTTCCTTCTTGCCACTCTTCTATAAAGTCCAGATTTGAGGAGTGCACGACTAATAGTTGTCTTGTGGACAGATTCTCCCACCTGAGCTGTGGATCTCTGCAGCTCCTCCAGAGTTACCATGGGCCTCTTGGCTGCTTCTCTGATGAATGCTCTCCTTGCCCGGCCTAATGCTTGGTAGGTTTGCAGTTGTGCCATACTCGTTCCATTTTCAGGTGATGGATTGAACAGAGCTCTGTGAGATGTTCAAAGCTTGGCATATTTTTTTATAACCTAACCCTGCTTTATACTTCTCCACAACTTTATCCCTGACCTGTCTAGTGTGTTCCTTGGCCTTCATGATGCTGTTTGTTCAGTAAGGTTCTCTAACGAACCTCTGAGGGCTTCACAGAACAGTTGTATTTATACTGAGCATAAATTACACACAGGTGGACTTTACTAAATCTGTGACTTCTGAAGGCAATTGGTTCCACTAGATTTTAGTTAGGGGCATTAGATTAAGTAGTTCTGAATACAAATGCACACCACACTTTTCAGATATTTATTTGTAAAAAATTTGGAAAACCATTTATATTTTTCCTTCCTCTTCACAATTATGTGCCACTTTATGTTGGTCTATCACATAAAATCTCAATAAAATACTTTTACGTTTTTGGTCGTAACATGACAAAATGTGGAAAATTTCAAGGGGTATGAATACTTTTTCAAGGCACTGTACATTTAGGAAAGAGTCCAGGCCTGTTATACTTCCCTTCTCTGTGCAGTTGGTTTTGCACAGAGCAGCCTGTATCCTCCTCTTCTCGGGTCACTCTTTGCTGCTCCTGGCCCCTCCCTCCTATCAAGTGTCCAATAGCCAGCAGCTTCCTATAGGGGCACTGGAGTTGAGTCACAGCTCTCCGTGTCCATTCAGACACTGAGCTTCGACCTAGCCCCGCCCCCTCTCTCCCCGGATTGGCTGACTGACTTTGATTGACAGTCGTGGGAGCCAATGGTGCCGCAGCTGTGTCTCAGCCAATCAGGAGGAGTATCCCGGACAGCTAAAATACTTGTGTACATCGCTGGAGAGAGATGGGGCTCAGGTAAGTATTAGGGGGTGCTGGGGTGGCTGCTACACACAAAAGGTTTTGTATCCTAATGCATAAAATGCATTAGGATAAAAAAAACTTCTGCCTTTATACCTCCTTTTAAAGTGAATAACTCTACACCAAGTTCACTATATGGACCACTTATGTATTTGTACATGTTGATCATATCCTCTTAATCTCCTCTTCTCAAGAGAGAATAAATTCATTTCCTCTAATCTTTCTTCATAGCTGAGTTCCTCCATGCCTCTTATCAGTTTAGTTACTCTTCTCTGCACTTTTTCTCTCTGGAGTCCCATATCTCTCAATACAAGAAATGTATTTGCTCGCTTTGCAGCTTGGCATTGCATGCTATTATTAAGCTTATGAGCTACCAAAACCCCCAGATCCTTCTCCACTATGGATCCCCCAGCTGTTCTCCTCCTATTATGTATGATGCATGCATAATCAGTGTGCTGATGTGAATACTAAAAAAAAACACCAATAGATGATGAACAAATGATAAAAGCTGCAATTAAAAACTGGTGCTCTGACACTGATAAAGTGAATGAATTATATGTATAGTTGCGCTAAAATCAACCTACTAATTATAAAAATTGATCAAAGATGCTAATAGTACCCACCTGTATACATACCCCTAAAATACTTTAAAATAATCGATGCTCTACTGCAGAGGCGGCTCTAGGCTTTGTGAGGCCTTAGGCAAAACTTAGACATGAGGCCCCACGCCCATAATGGGAAAAAAAATTCAAGCAAGAAAAATGGCTGCAGAGAATGCACGGATCTAGCACACAGGTGATCAGCACCACTTCCAGGGCACCCTCCTCACCCATCAGACATATTCAGCCAATGCAAGAGGGGGAAGAGAGGGGGAGGTGAGAAAGAGAGAGGGGTAATAGAGAGATCTGATGACGCCGACATTAGTATTGATCACAGGCAAATTAGGCAGCCGCGAGGCCCCTGTGAGTGCGAGGCCTTAGGCGACCGCCTAATTTGCCTAATTAGAGAGCCGCCACTGCTCTACTGAGATCATTTGTATGGGGCAACAACAGGCACAAACTGGCCTGGAATGTACTCAAGAATCCCACTGATCTGGGTGGGACAGCCTTTCCCGATTTTAATTTATATTATTTAGTGTCCCAGCTATCTCAACTTTATCATATCGATAAAACTGACGGACTGAGATTCCTGACTCTTCTATGTCCTTACTGGTCCCAGTGCACTACAGACCCCTTGATGGCAGTTGCAGTGGGACAGGGAGGCAATGACTCTGAGGGTAATCGTGAGTCACTGTTGTATCATTATAGACGGATTTGGGACATAGCGATTAAGCTGCTTAAGATTCCCACATTTAATTATTATACTCCCCTCTGGCACAACAAGTCTCTACCTGAATTTAGATTCCTCCCGGACACTGAAGTGTGGAGTAAAAGAGGAGTGTACTATTTACACCACATACTTTCTGACGGGTCCCTTAAAACATTCTCTGAGCTCCAGGGTCAATACATGCTCCCTGGGGCCATGCATTTTAGATTCCTTCAGCTACACCATGCGGCGCGATCCCAGTTCTCTCCAGCTGTCCCGCAGCCAGCTTCTAACGCCCTTATTGCTGTGATCAAGGGATCAGACCCTCGTCGGTTGATCTCTGATTTCTACAATATGCTACTTACTCCATCGGCCACCGTGCTGGCATATAATCTGAAACCGAGGTGGGAAAGAGATGTGGGGCCACTGGAGGATGAAGAGTGGAGTGAGGCTTTGGATGCTTGCAAAACTGTCTCCCCCAAACTTTACGATAGACTATCACAACTGTTTATCTTGCATCGGACATACCTCACTCCGCTTAGAATCGCTCGTTTTAAACCTGACACCTCCACGGTCTGCCCAATGTGTACACGAGACTCGGGCACGTTCTTCCACTTGCTTTGGTCATGTCCCATGCTCCTGGTGTTGTGGAAACAGGTTGTGGACTTCCTCCATGATGACATAGGCTCCCCTTTGTCTCTAGACCCTAAACAGTGCTTGTTGGGCATCTTCCCAGATTCTGAGCTCGATAAATTCACCAAAACTTTTTTACATGAGACACTCTTCTCAGCTCGGAAGATCATAGCCCATCATTGGATGAGGCCCACACCCCCCAATGCCTCTGAGTGGAAAGCAGAAATTAATGTTACCCTCCCATACAAAAAATTCATATATATCAACCGGGGCTGCCCTGACAAGTATAATAAAATTTGGGATAGATGGCTTAACTCCTCTGACACCCACACGGGGGGTCCTGAAGATTGTGGTTAATAATATGTTCATAAAGCTACTACTATTTTGAAATTTTGAAATTTTGTATTGCTTACGGACCAGAGGGGTCAGTCCCTCCTCACCTACTGATGCCTTAGTATTACGTTTCTGACTGTATTTGCACTTGACTGCAGTTTGTTGATACATGTGTACATTCTTTCGGATGGATCTTCCTGATACCTGTATTGTCGTATACCCTGTGATGTTATGTTTCATATGAACAATGTTCAATAAAAAATGTTTAATATATAAAAAAAAGATGCTAATAGTGAAAATGAATACCAGTGATAAAATCCATTGATCACACAAAAATATTCACAATGTAAAAATACGTGATGAGTAAAATCAAAGAAAATATATAAATGTCCATAAGGTGCAGATGAACTTAGCCTGATTAGTAAGTAGTCATTGCAGCAAAGCCCCTGCTGTTGCTGTGCACTCCTATTTCACAACCAGACAAGTGGAGGTTTTCGGGTGCTTTTCATATATGTTCCTATTTCAGTATTGCTTCGTGAACATCAGAATATGTTCTGATTAATGCCAATCAACTCACATTTATTCTGTGAAGTCAGCGCTTAGTACGATCAGATACACACTTGAGCTCTCTCAGTATCCTGAGATACTCTCAGCTTATCAGTGCCCATCAGTGAAGGAGGAAACTTACTTACAGTATTTACTAAATTTTCTAACAGAAACAAAGAAAAGCATATATTTTTTTCAACATTTTCGGTATTTTTTTATTTGTTTAGCAAAAAATAAAAACCGCAGAGGTGATCGAATACCGCCAAAAGAAATCTCTATTTGTGGGAACAAAATGATAAAAATGTAGTTTGGGCACAGTATAGCATGACCACGTAATTGTAATTTAAACAACGACAACGCTGAAAGCTGAAAATTGGCTTGGGTGGGAAGTGCCTGGTATTGAAGTGGTTAAATAAAAAAAAGACCTGAAGTAATTTTGCCAGCTGGACCTACCATCACATAGAAATACATTTATTGATAAATATAAGAAAGGTGCTCATTCAAATAGTACTCACCAGGATAAACACAAGAGACCTAACCGAGGTAGACACAAGAGACCTGACCAAGCTAGACACAAGAGACTTGACCAAGCTAGAACCAAGAGACTTGGAGCAGATGATGCAAAAGACCCACGGTGGTGATCTATATATACTGATATGTAATCTGACTATGTACATATTTTTACCTGCAACAAGCTCTGTAAATCAAGAACAACAAACACAAACGTTGACCCCAAGAGTCTGGTAAGTAAAAGTTTAATGTTTCCAGAGACACGATTTGGTTTACCATGAAACGGTATCCAGCAGATCTACGTTGATTAAACTTCTGTATACCCAAGAAATGGACTTCTGGAAATTTGTCACAGTCAAAATTTACTTAACAGTATTGCACAAATAAACACATTTTAGTCAAAGCGGACCTTTTACTTCAGACAAGGTCTGCTTACCCAATGAGGCTTCCCTTCCCCACTTTTCCATCCTTAAATTCTGCAAAAAAAATAAGAACTGTATATTATCTAGCTCCCCGACAGGTTTTCTTTTTGCACTTTCTTCCAGTGTTTTAGGGAAGGGGAGGGGGGCACCTTGAATAAGTGGACCTTGTCACTGAGTTGCAAGGACCCCTTAACTACAAAAACTTATGGTTAACTAAAGCTAAATAGCTAGAGTGTAAAGGGGTAAACCCCTGTAAAGTCTTATATTGAGTAGATTTCCCTTCAGGAAGTGGAGTTGAGAGGAAATGTCCCCAACGAAAGCGAAAAACCTATCTTAGATGCAGTGGTGGCCGGTGGTAATTTTATTGGGGGGCGGCAAACAGTACCAAGCCCCCCCAGCCTCCCCCATTTGTCAGTCGGGCGGATTTGGTGCACTTGACCATCTATGCAGCGCTTTACCGGTGGCTTCCTTTGCTCGGCGGCGGCAGCGACAGCGACAGCTTTCCCTTCCACTGCTCTCCATGGGCATTGGCGGCTTCCATTTCCTCCCTCCCAATATTCCTCCCAATATTAATTCGCTGTTGTAACACCTGGGTGGGCTTATGGCGCAACGCTCTGCGCTCCGAGCCCACCCTATTTTGAAGCCTATTAGAGCCTATGGCTCTAATCGGGTGCTTAAAAAACACCCCCTCTACTGTAATTCAGGCACCAGGCATCCTGAAAGGGGCCGGACGCATGACTAGGGGTTGGCCGCGGTGGCCGTGGATAGATTCATGCTATGTAAAAGAACCCTAATGGATGAGCCACCACTGCTTAGATATCACCATACTATACTAAGATTACCAATCACGTCCCTCTTGGGAATCCCCATGATGTCATTGATCAAATATAGTCATGTCCATATTTGGTCAATGATGTCACCTGGGAGATCCCGTCCCTTTGTTTTTACTTAGCTGTCATATGCTGGAGCTAGCATTCACAGAAAAGCAATCATCAGAATCAGATCAAGTCAACGGTTAGTTTTTTTTTTCCTTTCGGCAGATCAGGGGGCATTGTGTCTTAAGCCTTTTACAGTGACAGACATAAGATTCTTCTGCTGGTTCATTTATATGTGTCACAGATTTGTGGTTGCAGGAGAACCATTGCCTGGAGAACTCTGTGTTTTACCGTGTTTTCAAGTTATCCAGAAGAAGCTGGTCAATCGTTGACTTTTATGCTAATCCAGACTTCCATTTAGCCTGGGTAGTCCAGAAACTGTATAGTGGATAGGGCCAGGAGGAATACCCACTAACTTTACTAGGAGTTGCTTTAAAGGCCTACTGTCCTGCCACTTCGCTCTTTTGAAACTACATTCTTTTTTTGGTGGGGCATGGGATGGGGTAGTTACTGAGAGGGAGCATGCTTGGGAATCTTGGGAATTTCAGAGTTACATCTCACTGGGGTTTGGTAACTATGGCTATGGAACTGTTGCCCAGTTACTCTACGAATGGCACCTGGAAATCTTTAACCAGTTGTCTCTCTGGCCCCATCCACGGAACATGATGCTTTTTGGATCATATCATCTGGGGGTCTGGGGCTATCAAATGGTATCCCGGGACTGCCGCCACTCCCTCGAGGTCACCCCAAAAGAACTCTCATTATACTATATGGCTTCCTATGCATAATGTATTCTCATGTGTGTGCTGGACTGTCTGAGGTGGGCATTGTCTGTGATAATGTGATTGGTATAAAAGGATCCCTGTAGAATATATCAGCAAAGTGCAGGATGAGTTTTCTTTACTCCTTTTGAACTCTTTTCATAAAGGAGTCATTACTAAAGATCTGTATGAGGCTCTTCTCATTAAGCATCCTGTCATACCAACTTTCTATTCCTTACCTAAGACACACAAGGATCTGGTGTGTCCTCCCGGAAGGCCTATAATATCTGGGAATGAGGCTTATAGAGAACAAGTCAGACAACTCACTTCCCTCTTACGTTCAGGACACACCGGATCTTTTGCGACATCTAGACAACATCCAAGTACCTCCTGATACCATCTTGGTGGCCATTGACATTGAGGCTCTATACAGAAGCATTCCACACTCCTCAGGTCTTTCTGTGATACAAGACTTCCTAAGTGAAAGGACACAGGACTCATGGTCCAATAGTAAATTTATCCTCACTATATTAGAGCATATTCTGACATGTAATGTCTTTACCTTCAATGACTCCCACTACCTACAGGTGCAGGGGGTAGCGATGGGAACCCCCTGTGCCCCAACATATGCCAACCTATACCTGGGGGGTGGGAACGCATGTTGTTTTCCGAGGAAAGATATGCTAGATATTGGGACCTCATTTTAATGTGGAACCGATATATAGATGACATCCTGATGCTTTGGACTGGTTCTACTACTAAACTGGCCAATTTTATGTCGGATCTTGGCCAAATTGCATTTAATTTAAAGTTCACTATGCATCAGAGTAGGCAATCCATCCCTTTTCTGGATATCACAGTTATGATTGAAGAGGATGGAAACATTAGTACTACCTTATATCGAAAGGAGACAGCCGGCAATACTCTCCTACATGCTAGCAGTTTCCATCCTATTCCTCTCATCAACAGTTTCCCCTGTGGCCAGTACCTCAGATTGCGGAGAATTTTCTAAAGTGATAAGGTATCACTTTAGAAAATTCTCCGCAATCTGAGGTACTGGCCACAGGGGAAACTGTTGATGAGAGGAATAGGATGGAAACTGCTAGCATTCCAGCAAGAAGCAGATGCACTACATGGGCTATTGACCGCTAGGGTATACTCGAAAACTTCCCTTAAGAAAGCTTTTAAGAGAGCTAAAAAACAGACTAAACAGGAAGTTCTTTGTAGAAGAGCACACAACAATGAGGAAGATATCACCCGGGTTATTATCACCTACAACCGTCAACATTCATGTGTAAAGGAAATACTTAACAAACATTGGTATCTTCTTACCAATGACTCTAATGACTTTGACAACTGTCAAACGGAGGGCGTGATATACATCATGTTCTGTAAGTGTGGCAGTTTTTACGTGGGCAAAACCAAACGTGCCTTTTGGCGTTGAATCAAAGTTCATATATACTATATCAGCAGCAATCAGCTGTTGATACCAATAGGACGCCATCTACAGTAGGTGCCGCCGATATTGTGTTTCTATCGCGCTCCCATCGCCGAGATTCTCGGCGACAGGAGTGCCGAGATGTCGGCAGCAGGGTGGCGACACGTGTCGCGCTCGCTGCAATGGCGAGGAGACGCGACACTGTATTGAACGGGATCCGACGCGGATTCCCGCCATTACCAGGCACTGCGTTTGGTATGAATCCTGAGCGGGAACTCCACGCCAATTTTTAAAGAAAAAAACGGCGTGGGTTCCCCCTCCAGGGGCATACCAGGCCCTTGGGTCTGGTCTGGATTTGAAGGGGAACCCTACGCCGAAAAAACAGCGTGGGGGTCCCCCTCAAGATCCAAACCAGACCCTTATCCGAGCACGCAACCTGGCAGGCCGCAGGGGAAGAGGGGGGTTTTTTCTTTAAAAATTGGCGTGGAGTTCCCGCTCAGGATTCATACCAAACGCAGTGCCTGGTATTGGCGGGAATCCGCGTCGGATCCCCGCCTATCGGCAATGCGTGTCGCTCATCGTGAAAGGAACATTTTTTCCTTTCCCGATGACGAGACAGCTCGGCGCTGGCTCTCGCGACGGAGCTCATAGGGTGTCAATATCGGCGGCACCTACTGTAAATCAAATGCACGCTGGTTATAATAGTGTAGTGAAATTTGCAGCATTAGAGCACATTCCAATGAACTTGCGAGGCGGTGATATATTTCTCCCTGTCTTTTATTACCTGCCTGTCTGTACTGATGTATGTGGGGGACTTGTTTGATTCATATCTTCTTACTGATTTAGGTCTGATTAATCTATATGCCATTGGCCATCTCATGTTTTATTTGTGAGTATTGTTTTTTGTGTCAATATGTTTGTGTGTGTTTGTCTATTAAGCTTGCCTGCTGTCTCTGGATATGGGATTATTTGACTTACTGCATATGTATTTGATCAATTCAATTTTATTGTTTCTGCTTTTTTGCGGAACAGTCTATAGCTTTATTCCACTGGTTTAGATTATTTTGGTCCGATGTTGGTATGTAGTTGGTATTTACTTTGATGCTGGTTGATATTTGGTGGAGTGCCCCTTTAGATTTTTGTGATATGGAGAATATGTGTCTGGTTGTGGTTGCATCTACGTGTAGTGATGCCTTCTTTGTTGTAATCTGTGGCGGTCTGTTGTCTGGAGTTGCACATGCGCCGTGATGTAGACATCCACTGCGCATGAGTGGGGCTCGCACGCTGCGTCATTACGTCACGCTTCACTAGCTTGGCCCCCTCTGCTGCCCGCTCCGGTGTGCCGACGTGCATGCTGTGTGCTGGCGCCAGTGGCCGGCATCTCTCCACCCCTCGTCTCGACACTTTCCTGGTGCGATTGGTCGCGCTTGCTAGTTGCGGTGTGGTTGTGCGACCACGTGGTGACGCTATGGCCCGTTTTTTGGTGCCAAATTGGCAACGTTCCGGCCCCTTCTAGATGTCACCCCCTATATATAGGGTGTTGGGCATAGACGCTGTGATTACATGTGGAGAGGACACCTATACATATTGGAGCGGGTCATATGGTGCGCTAAAGCTTTGCGATTTTACTTGATTATCTTTTGGTTATTAAATGCAAGCTTTATTCAGATTTTTTTTGTATCTATTTTTGATTGTAGACCCTCTATCAACCATTTGGTATCCTTTGTCAGGGCCTTGACAATAGGCCTCCCTAATAGGGATATCTGCCATACTGAGATACTATAGGTTGGTATGTGTTGTTAATTCATTTACCAATGCGATTTTTTAATTAGCTCATACTGGTACTTAGTAGTTCCCTATAGTGTTTCCCTCTCAGATGCAACCCTATTCCTCTCAGTTTGGAGAAACGTTCTTTTTGATAGCTAGTATTGATGGGCTGAAAACCCCCCAGTTCGGTTCGCATCCAGAAGATGCGAACGGACTGAAAGTTTGCGCGAACATTCGAACACCGTTAAAGTCTATTGGACTCAAGCGTGAGAAATCAAAAGTGCAAATTTTAAAGGCTAAAATGCAAGTTATTATCCTAAAAAGGGTTTGGGGATCCGGGTCCTGCCCCAGGGGACATGTATCAATGCAAAAAAGTTTTAAAAACTGATGTTTTTTCTGGAGCAGTGATTTTAATAATGCTTAAAGTGAAAAAATAAAAGTGAAATATTCCATTAAATATCGTACCTGGAGGGTGTCTATAGTATGCCTGTGAAGTGGCACGTGTTTCCCGTGTTTAGAACAGTCCCTGCACAAAATGACATTTCTAAAGGATTAAAAGTAATTTAAAACTGCTTGCGGCTTTAATGTAGTGTTGGGTCCCGGTAATATAGATGAAAAGTATCGAGAAAAACGGCATGGGTACCCCCCTCCCCCCCAGCCCATTACCAGGCCCTTTGGGTCTTGTAGGGATATTAAGGTGAACCCCGCACCCAAATTAAAAAAAGAAAAGGTGTGGGGCCCCCAGGCCCTATATACTCTGAACAGCAGTATACAGGCGGTCCCAAGAACGACAGGGACTGTAGGTTTGTTCTTAAGTTGAATCTGTTTGTAATTTGGAACAGGTACATTTTGTAAGTGTAGCTCCAGCCAAAAAATCTATTTTTAAGCTTTTTGGATATCATAGGGAAGGGTTATCATCACCCCTGTAACATTTGTTTTGCTGTCTGTGCCCCTGTTCAGAAGATTTCACCTCACTTTCTGGCCCAATGACAATTGGATTTAGAAAATTTTGGGTTTTTAAGGAAACAAGAATTGGTGATAAAGCATCAGTGGAGACACAGTTTTCCCATATTAACTCTTACAGGAGAGAATTTCCCTTCCCAGGGGTAGATTTTCTCTCACTTCCTGTTGTCTCCTTCCCTTTGTAAGTAGGAGTCATTTGTAAGTCGGATGTTTGAAAGTAGGGGACCACCTGTATATATATACTATACGGCCTGCCCTATATACTCTGCAGAAAATTGGGCCTTAGGTGTTGGTGGTACCAGAACACTGTAAGCCCTCACAGTTACTCTTGGTGGACGCTGGAACAGGCCCTGCTGTGAACTATTATATCAAGAATTGTATTTACATGCCCCTGTTGAACAGGGGCAGAAAAATGGGGCCTTAGGTGGTGGTGGTGCTGGTGCCACAACACTGTAAGCCCTCACAGTTACTCTCTGTGGGCGCAGGAACGAGCCCTGCTGTGAAATATTATATCAAGAATTGTAATTACATGCCCCTGTTGAACAGGGGCAGAAAAATTGGGCCTTTGGTGGTGGTGGTGGTGGTGCCACAACACTGTAAGCCCTCACAGTTACTCTTGGTGGGCGCAGGAACGGGCCCTGCTGTGAAATATTGGATCAAAAATTGTAACTACACGCCCCTGTTAAACAGGGGAAGAAAAATTGGGCTTTAAGCACTGGTGCTGGTGCCACAACACTGCAACCCCTCACAGATACTCTAGTTGAGCGCAGGAACGAGCCCTGCTGAAAAGGCTGGATAAGTTCCGCAACCTTACCCTTGTAACGTGGATCAAGAAGGGTTGCCAGCCAGTAGTGATCCCTCTCCTCGATCACACGAATCCGAGGGTCCTTTTGCAGGCTTTGCAGGATCAGGCAGTGTAGGTTTGCTGAATCATTCGAACAGGAGTCCTCTGGGTCACTAAGGGTGACATGATCTGCAGCCACCTCCTTCCAGCCACGTACAAGTCCATGGGTTTCTGGGGACTGTAAACGATCCCTTGAAGACTGCTGCTGATACTGAGTGCTAGGCTCTACCTCCATGCTGACACAATCCTCCTCCTCCTCCTCTTCCTGTGTGAGCGGCGGGCCCACAGGAATACTGTCTGGATAAGGGGGGCCTTGAGAGGCTTCCTCCCTCTGTTCTGCCTCAAGTGCCCTGTCCATTATTCCACTCAGCGTGTGCTCCAACAGGAAGACAAGAGGGACAGTATCACTGATGCATGCACTGTCACTGCTCACCATCCTCGTGGCCTCCTTAAATGTTGATAGGACAGTGCATGCATCCTTGATCATTACCCACTGGCGTGGCAAAAAGAAGCCAAGCTCTGCTGACCCTGTCCTGGTGCCATAGCCACACAGGTACTGATTGATGGCCCTCTGCTGCGTGTGCAGCTGCTGAAGCATTGCTAATGTTAAGTTCCACCTGGTGGGCATGTCACAGATGAGGCGGTTCTTGGGCAAGTTGCATTCCTTTTGGAGGTCAGCCAGCTGAGCACTGGCATTATATGACCGGCGGAAATGCCCACAGACTTTCCTGGCCTGCCTCAGGAGATCCTGTAAGCCCGGGTACCTGCACAAGAACTGCTGCACTACCAAATTAAGGACATGAGCCAAACAGGCCACATGGGTCAAGTGTCCCCGTCGGAGGGCGGAGAGGAGGTTGGTGACATTGTCGCAAACCATCATTCCTGGCTGAAGCTGGCGTGGCATCAACCACCTCTGAGCCTGCCCCTGCAGAGCTGACAGAATCTCTGCCCCAGTGTGGCTCCTGTCCCCTAAGCAGACCAACTCAAGCACTGCATGGCATCTTTTTGCCTGAGTGCTTGCGTAGCCCCTAGAACGCCTACGGAGCACCGCTGGTTCCGAGGACAAATCTGCACAGGAAGAGGCCATTGAGGAAGAAGAAGAGGAGGGGGTGGAGGAGAGAGGTGTGGCAGAATCACCACTACCAGCATTTTGGAGGTGTGGTGGCGGAACAAGCTCCAACAATACTGCACCCTGTCTTGCATCCTTCCCAGCTGCCAGCAGGGTTACCCAGTGCGCCGTGAAAGAAAGGTAACGTCCCTGTCCATGCCTACTAGACCATGAGTCAGCGGTAAGATGCACCTTACCACTGACCGCCCTATCCAACGAGGCCAAGACATTGCCTTCCACATGTCGGTAGAGAGCAGGAATGGCCTTCCAAGAAAAAAATTGGCGTTTGGGAACCTGCCACTGAGGCACATTCAACAAATTTGAAAGGGGGCAGAGTCTACCAGCTGAAAAGGCAGCAGTTGGAGTGCTAGCAATTTAGCCAAACTAGCATTCAGCCTCTGAGCATGTGGATGGCTGGGACCAAATTTCTTTCGCCGGTTTAGCAACTGGGGTAGGGAAATTTGCCTGCTACAATCGGATGTTGGTGTACCACTAGCAGATTGCCCGAAAGTGTTTGGGACACCTAATTCTACACCTTGATTCCTCTCAGTGCAGGTCTCTGAGAGGACTGAAGGTATAGTGGGGTTGAAGATCCCAGTTGATGAGGAGCAAGGAGAGGTCCGCCTTGTTCTTTGGTGTGGGTCTTTTAAGTACTGTTGCCAACGGATTGCATGGCAGGTCGACATATGTCTGGCCAAGCATGTGGTGCCCAAGCGGCTGGTGTTTTGGCCACGATTGATACGCTTCAGACATATGTTGCAAACAGCAACGGTACGATCTGCTGCACACGTCTCAAAAAAGGCCCACACCAAAGAACTTTTGAAAAAGCGTGCGGAATCAGCAAGCCCCCTGCACATGCGGAGCTCTGTGGTGTGATGCAGTCAGTTTGCTGCCCTTAAGCTGGCCCCTGGAGGGCATCCTGCCTCTTTGGAGATGTGCCTCCTCCTCCTCGTCTCTTCTATCAGGAACCCACGTAGTGTCAGTGACCTCATCATCCCCTCCCTTCTCTCCACTGGAGCAAACCTGGCAGTATGCTGCAGTTGGGGGAACATGACTGCCAGTTTCTTGTCCTTCATGGGCACACCCTCTCTCTGGGCTCACGATACTGCTTTCATCCTCAACCTGGGTACCATCATCAGAGCCTTCAAAACGCTGCGCATCCTCCTGCAGCATGTGCCCTACACTATGGACGAACAGTTCGGGGGACTCCTCAGGGCATGATGGTGGGGCTAGGGAAGGAGTGACTATTGACATTGAGCTGATGGAAGTGGCCGCTTTGGCAGCTGCATTGGCAGACAAAGTACCCCGAACCTGGGTGACAGAGGATGGGGACGGCTTGGTTATCCACTCTACAAACTCTTCAGCATGTTGTGGCTCAACACAGCCAGCTGCTGAAAAAAAGGCCAAGCTTGCCCCATGGCCACGTGCTAAGGATGCACCGTGTCCACGACCACCACTGTTGGCTGTAGACACAGAGCCTGCTTGCCCTCTTTTAGTGGCCTGGGAGCGTCTGCCTCTCATTCGTGGCCTTCCAGACATACTGTACAATTAGATTAGCAAAACAATGCCTGAAGTTTACTAAAAACAGTACACCAGGAATGGCCTACAGTCAGGTATAGGCTTGGCTGGACTACAATGCAGTGGATATATATTTTATGAACTGCAGCTCACTGAGTCACCGGCCTGCCTGCCTGAAAGTGTCTTTGAACACGTACACCACAAATGGCCTACAGTCAGGTATAGGCTTGGCTGGACTACAATGCAGTGGATATATATTTTATGCACTGCAGCTCACTGAGTCACCTGCCTGCCTGAAAGTGTCTTTGAACACGTACACCAGGAATGGCCTACAGTCAGGTATAGGCTTGGCTGGACTACAATGCAGTGGATATATATTTTATGCACTGCAGCTCACTGAGTCTCCTGCCTGCCTGCCTGAAAGTGTCTTTGAACACGTACACTAGGAATGGCCTACAGTCGTGTATAGGCTTGGCTAGACTATATATATATATATATATATATATATATACAAGCCTGTATAAATATATATTAAATGCACTGCAGCTATCTGAATCAACTGCCTGCCTGAAGTATTTTAGAAACAGTACACCAGGAACGGTCTGCAGTGAGATCTAGCTGCACAGGATACAGTGTATATATACAAAGCAGGGATGTGTGTGTATATATATATATATATATATATATATATATATAAATAAATATATATATATATATATATATATATATATATATATATACTGAATAGAATACACTGCAGCTAAACAAATTACCTGCCTGCCTGAAGTATTTTAGAAACAGTACACCAGGAACGGTCTGCAGTGAGATCTAGCTGCACAGGATACAGTGTATATCTATATATATATATATATACAAAGCTGGGATGTATATATATACTGAATAGAATACACTGCAGCTAACTGAATCAACTGCCTGCCTGAAGTATTTTAGAAACAGTACACCAGGAACGGTCTGCAGTGAGATCTAGCTAAACTGGATACAGTGTGTGTGTATATATATATATATATATATATATATATATATATATATATATATATATATATACATATATACGCCTGCCTGCTCAAAGTAAATGAAATGAAATGACTCTCTCTCTCTCTCTCTATCTCTCTTTCAACAACGCCACCAACACACTACACACAGCCGACGTGCAGGCGGCCTTGTATAGTGTGGGGCGTGGACTTAACCCCCTGAGCCATAATTGGCCAAAGGCACCCTGCCTTTGGCCAATTATGGCTCTCTTCGCTGACGGCGCTGTGATTGGCCAAAGCATGCGGGTCATAGTACATGCTTGGCTAATCATCAGCCAGTAATGCACTGCGATGACGCAGTGCATTATGGTCCGTGACGCGCCGCTCAAATTTGGCGCAAACGGCCCATAATGATCGATCTTCGTCGAACGATTGAACAGCCGATGTTCGAGTCGAACTCATGTTCGACTCGAACAGATAGCCCATCCCTAATATCTAGTCATAGCATTTCAGGATCAGGTCCTATACGTCCTTAGTAAGTGTCACTTGCATATTTTCAGGCATGTTTGATGTGATTATCTATATGGCTACTCCTTGACCCTGTCTATATCTCCAGATATTTCTCCTGGTTGATGGGTTATGCCACAATGTACGGAAGTATATACCTTTATCACGGGCTTGGACCCTGTTTTTGATATGCGGTTGGTCTAGTCACTACTATATAGTAGGTGAGAACTATTTCTAGGACTTTTTTGGTCTCAAGGGACCTTATATGTTTGCATGATGTTTTTGGAATATTAAGGAAATCTTATCTATATCGATCTCTGTTTATTCCAGATATATATGTCTGAACCTGGTTTTATAGTGGCTTACAGCTTTCTTGCACTTTATTTACCGGTTCATTACAAACAACCTTTCATGCATTTGCATAGTTTTGTTACACCCGAAATTATAGCTCTTTGAATGTCTGTCCAGTTTTTTTAAGTCTCCCATATCCTTGGACACGGACTCACCAGGCAAGCATATGTGTGTCTTTGTATACAGTCTGTTTGTTGTTGTTTATCTCTCTTGGATATGTATTGAAATAATTACTGGTGTGCTTATACAAATATATACCATATGTAATACTTATACACAATTCTTTGTTTCTGTTTTTAAATATACCAGCACCTACCCAGTATTTGTCCTGAGAAAGCTAATATCTAGTGAAACGCTTCGACGAGCAAGTGTGATATTGGATCAAATTCTCCTACTTGATACGATATAAGATATTTTTATACCTAGATGCAACCTTCATACCTGCATTATTGGGTCACTAGTGACCTGTCTCCATATCGGGTGTTGATTGTATGTTTTTCATGTTTTTTAAGTATGTTGTAATAAAATTATAATTTTTACTAAGCTCTCCTCTCATGTGTGCCCACAAAGTCCACCTATTTTTTGAGTCTCTTAATCCTTATTTATATAAATTTTGGATGTTGGCATGGTGAGGGTCCTCCCTTCTTGTATTATATTTATATATACCAGTATATATGTATATATATATATATATGTATGTATGTATATATATACAGTATATATATATATATATATATATATATATATATATATATATATATATATATGTAGCGGCCTCCTCTCTCTATCAGCTCGTCTGTCTCTTGTCTAGGGGTACCTTAGAGGAGAGAGTGCGGGGTCACCATGCCAAGCCTTCACCGCAGATGTTTGTGTGGTGTAAGCAAAGTTCTTATTTTACCTTCGGGTCGGTGTTCTGCACCTGGAACCTCCAAAGAGAGTTACCTTGAACAATGTCTGCCAGAAAACGAGCCCCACACCATTAAAGTCCAACACTCCTTTATTCTTCTCAATGCAAAAGTGAACACAATCAGTTGGACTCCCTTAGGGAACAGAACAGACAAGGAGGTGTGGATGCGAGTAGGCCCAGACACAATGAACTCTCCACTTTCCTTCCTGAAAGTTCGATGCGGTCTCCGAGCGAGGGGGGGGGATTTCCTTCCAGGCGGTCTCCGATGAGAGGCCCACCTGTCACTGGCAATATGCTGCACCAGGTCTTCAGGCGAGTATCTCCCACCGGTCCATTACGCCTTCCGGATTCGGGTACCCACTCCCGGGGTTCCCTAGGACCTCCTTCCCTCGCGGAACTCAGTGGTGGGCACTGCGCTCCAGACCTCCATCCGAGTACCTCACCCCAGGCTAAATGTGCCTGGGATGGAACACGACCTCCGAACGTCCTCTAGGCCTAGGCCGCCTAGGGGACCGACACGAACCACCGCCCTCAGACTGAAGGTGCCCGGGACTCGACTCCCGCCACCAAAAATGGCCGCCCCCTTTATACCCCTTCCCAGCAAGCACGGCGGGTTCCCCGCCCCACCATACAACCGCTGAGAGAGGCCAAAAAGAGGTACGCCACCGCAACGATGGCTCAACCCCGGGCCCAAAGTGACAGCGCCACCTGGTGGGCCCCAGGGAACCATACATCACAGTTTCCCCACCAGATTCAAAAATAGGGAAGCATATACCCGCTACATATATATATAATTATTATTAATATTTTTTAAAAAATTGTTTGGCTTTTTTTTTTCTTTTCTTTTTTTTTTTCTTTTTTTTTGTAGAAAGCACGTCCTACCTAGAGCAGGATGGAACAACCTGAACACAACTGACCTAAGGGAGAGATGACAGACAAGAAAACGTGAGTGGCTGAATTGTTTGCCACTGGAGACAATGAGTGGTCGGATCGTGTGCCACTGGAGACGTGCTTGCAGCGATCAGTAATGATTAAGCACAGATTAGATGTGTATAACACGTCTACGTGACTAACACCTGGTGTCCCTGGTGTATTTTGACCGTCTGCCATAAAAGGCACTTTTGGAAACTTTGGATGTGCAGCCATTTCTTCTTTTTCTCAAGTTTTTACGGAGGCGGTCCGGGGCCGGGGCTAGCACTCCTACTTGGTTCCAATCAAGGTATTGCACATACCTGGAGCAGAAGATTCCTCTTCTTTTTAACGATTGCAAGAAAGTAGCCTCATCAGGGAGGCGAAAACAAGGACAAATTGTGCCGTCTCAGGTCGGAGTTATGAAGCTGGAGTATCGTATGTGTTTGAGTAAGTGAGACTGTATATATGGTCTGAGTAACGACTTGTGGCAGGAGCCTTACGAGAGAGACCAAGCTGCAGGAAGCTAGTGATGTGTGACAACTGGAATCAACTTGTGTCATGCCGAGGATACAAAACACTATGTCGCTGACGCAACCAGGGTTCGATTAGGGCAGTCGTGCAGACAAGGCACCAGGTGGGTGTAATTACCACCTCAATCAGCCACAGAACCCATGCAATCAATACATGCTAATCTCCAAATGGATGAGGCAGCAACCCCATAGACAGTGAATCCTATAACCAGCAAAGCCTGTGTCGAGTGATATTGGACAAAGACCGACAGCAGCTCGGAGTCTATGAAAGAATCGTATGTTTGTAGATGGGATGACAAACAAGGCAGAGGAAACTTACGAATCTACTACGCCTGTGCCAAATGATTTTGGGACATGACCGACAACAACTCGGAGTTAGCTAAGTACGAAAGGGATGCGGGATAGGAAACATAAGGAATCGTAACATTGCGTATGAAACTAAAAATATTCAACTCCTACCTGCAACAGCGAGCGAGAACCGCCGACAAATACAACGAACTCAGAAGACACAACACACTTGTAATCAAGCGCACAGACTCACGAACACAAAGTGAGCTGGGGAGAGTCGGCCTAGTGACGTGTAGTATCATGCACTAGAACCCATAAGGAGCACATGTGAGTTGGTTTCTTAAATACCCCCCCGGGCTCCTCCCATAAATTCAGGCCACCATACTGGCCTTCTAATATATATACTGTATATATAAAACCATGAACTGCTTGTAATTGATATACAAAATAAAGTCAATGGGGTTAAACAACTTACTTATATATTTGTTTTGTTGGCATCCATAGGAGCTTCCCTCTAACGACGGGCCCAAAATATATATATATATATATATATATATATATATATATATGTAGCACCCTCCTCACTCCCCTCTTTGCATCAGCTCGTTTCTCTTCTTGTCTAGGGGTACCTTAGAGGGGAGAGAGCGGGGACACCACGCCTGGCCTTCACCACAGGTGTCAGTGCGGTGTAAGCAAAGTTCTTTCTAAACCTTCGGGTCAGTGTTGTGCACCTAAAACCTCCACGTGAGATTACCTTGAACAATGTCCACCAGAAAAGAGCCCCACACCATTAAAGTCCAACACTCCTTTATTCTTCTCGAGTGAAAAGCATAATCAGTTAGACTCCCTTTAAGAACAGAACAAACAAGGAGGTGTGGATGCGAATAGGCCCAGACACAATGAACTCTCCACTTTCCTCGCTGAAAGTGGGTTGCGGTCTCCGAGCGAGGAGGAATTTCCTTCCAGGCGGTCTCCGGTGTGAGGCTCACCTGTCACTGGCAATCTGCTGCACCCGGTCTTCAAGTGAGGAGCTCCCCCCGGTCCATTACGCCTTCCGGATTTGGGTACCCAATCCCTGGGTTCCCTAGGACCTCCCTCCCTCGCGGAACTCAGTGTTGGGCACTGAGCTCCAGACCTCCTCTCGAGTACATCACCCCAGGCTAAAGGTGCCTGAGATGGAACACGACCTTCGGCTGCCCTCTAGGCCTAGGCCGCCTAGAGGACCGACACGAACCACCGCCCACAGGCTGAAGGTGCCTGGGACTCGACCCCGTGACAAAGATGGCCGGCCCCTTTATACCCTCTCCCAGCAAGCACGGCGGGTTCCCCCCCCACCATACTGCTGCCGAGGGAGGACAAAAAGGAGGCACGGCACACAGCAATGATTCAACCCCAGCCCAGGGCGACAGCGCCACCTGCTGGGCTGCAGGGAATTACACATCACTGGTGTCTCTGCCAGTTAAATTTACACCCGGGAAAGTACATACCCGCTACATATATATTTATTATCTAGTAGAACTATTGATGAATGAGCATATCAGACAGTAATTTCAAAATAAAAGGTCCCACCTTCCTGGAAAGTATCTACCCCTGTAGAGACCAGATGCTATAATGGTGGATGATGCTATGGACATTGCAGACATAATCTCAAGTACCTGCCAAGCAAGTGTCCTTGTGGTGTCTGATACCTCCTCCTGATCCATCTTCTTGAACATTGCAGCCGTATTAAATGATAACTGCCAAAAGGTGTCCCACACAGTTACAGGCCCACCTGATATACAGTAATGTGCAAAAGTTTTACAAAGAGAGAGAGTCTCTGGTGCAATACCCTTTAACCACTTGCCGACCGCCGCACACACATATACGTCGACAACATGTTACGGGCAGGCAAATGGGCGTACCTGTATGCCATAAAACTACCCCCTATTTTGTAGACGCTCAAACTTTTGTGCAAACCAATCAATAAACGGTTATTGCGATTTTTTTTACCAAAAATATGCAGAAGAATACCTATCAGCCTAAACTGAGGAAAAAAAAAGTTTTTTTATATATTTTTTGGGGATATTTATTATTATTTTTTTATTTTTTTTTATCATCAAAGTTTATTGAAGAAAATAAGGTGTGCATACAAGTATGGAAATTGCATCAGGAAAATTACATGTATAACAAAAAAAGAGAACATGCTAAATAAGCGTATAATCATCATGGTAGGTAGATGCATCTGTTGGATGTGGACCAGAGACATCATCTTAGGTCTCAAGTGAGTAGAATATAGCATCTCCTATAACCATTTAACATTTTCAAACAGTACAATTAAAGAGAAAAATAATAGAGAGTGAGTCAAATAGAAAAGTAAAGGTCAGAGAATGAGATAGAAGATCATGTCCCCATAGAGGGGCTGTTGATGGCTATAGAGGAACATCATAAGTCCTATCAATCAAATGGATATATCTGACTCTCACATCGAGAGTCAAGTGGAACTCAGCCAGAATATATTACTAGAGAAAACATGGTATTTGGTGAATAAAGAAGACAGAACCTTCAGGGATGGGGAAGCCCCGGGGCCCCTGTTACTAATCAGCTGAGGGGGAATTTCCGAGTAGAACCTCATAGTCCTGGGTAGGGATGAGCTCAGTGTTTGAGTCGAATGCATGTTCGACTCGAACATCGGCTGTTCGCCGAAACCAGAACTTTGTGGGCCGTTCGCGCCAAATTCGTGTGACGCGAACGGCCCACAATATACTGCGCCATCGCAGTGCATTGCCGGCGCTGTGATTGGCCAAGCATGCACTGTGACCTTGCATGCTTGGCCAATCACAGCGCCGGCAGCGAGGAGAGCCATAATTGGCCACAGACAGGATGCCTGTGGCCAATTATAGCTCAGGGGGGTTTAGTACACGCCCCACACTATAAAAGGCCGCCAGCGCGGCGGCCTTGTGTAGTGTGTTGGCGTGCAGGGAGAGAGAAGGATAGGCAGGGACAGTGTCAGTGATATTCTTTGATAAACCTTGTACATTTACAGTGTGTTGGCATGCAGGGAGAGAGAAGGATAGGCAGGGACAGTGTCAGTGATATTCTTTGATAAACCTTGTGCATTTACAGTGTGTTGGCGTGCAGGGAGAGAGAAGGATAGGCAGGGACAGTGTCAGTCATATTCTTTGCTAAACCTTGTGCATTTACAGTGTGTTGGCGTGCAGGGAGAGAGAAGGCTAGGCAGGGACAGTGTCAGTGATATTCTTTGCTAAACCTCCAGAAAAGCCTGGAGCAAAAAGAAAGAATGCAATAGGCAGAGGGCTGGCATGACTGAGTGAACAGGGTATAGAGATGTAAAAGTAAGAGTGATTGGCTAAGAAGTGTAAGGGGGGAGGGGACAAGTCTGAACAAAAAGGTAACCCTAAGGCAACACAGCGCGGGGGAAAGTTCCAGACACCAGAACCATGTCCACTGTGGAGAACCTTCTGGCCCAATTGCGGGCAGAGGCCGCGACACGGGGCGAGGATTGGCTCCAGGAGACCCTGGGGCCGATGTTGTCGGGACCGTCCGGATCACCAGGTACCGCGGGGAGAGAGGCTGGACGAGCTCGCAGGTCCAGGCCTCCGGAGCGCTACTCACCAGGCCCCTCCCCTAGAGCTCAGCGGCAGACTGCCTTGCCTAGGACGGGGGGTACCGGGAGGAATCCCCCACACGATCGGAGCTCGGCGGGGGGCCGCGCCGAGAGTTCCGGTGTGGCTGTTAGGCCTGCGTGGCGCATGGAGTCGGAGAGGGCGGGCTCCGCCCCCCTGGGGGTCCCCGGCGGGATTGGAGCCTCAGCGTGGGTTTTCGGGGGCCGCGGTGACCGGGCCACCTACCTCCTTGGCCGGTCATCATGGGCAGGGGCTGTCCGGTACAGGCATAGTGGAGCCTGGGAGAGAAGACGACGGTGCTGCTGGCTCGCTCCAGCGTGGTCGCAAGTCGATGGGGAAATCTGTGGGCGGGTCCGGTGCGCGGAGGACGGATCGATCGGGCGCCGGGCCCTCGGCTTCCAGGGAGAGGTCGCCTGGTGAGCTTTCTTCCGGTGGTGAGGAGCAGGCTGGTGTGCTGTCTGAAGGGGAGCTGTGCAGCTTGGAGGAAGATCGGAGACCCGGACGGTCGGTGGCTGCGGTGGAACCTGGTCGATCGGCTGGTGGGACTTCTTCCAGGCAGCCCAGTAAGTCAGCTTCCTTTACTCATTCCCAGGGCCATGCAGGGGGTAGTGGCCGGGGTGGTGGGCCTGCAGTTAGTGAGGGGTTGGTGGATCTGGGACAGGACCCGGTGAGTGGGCAGGCTGGGGGGAGTACGGTCCCCACTGGAGGTGGCACACGGCAAGATGGGTTGCAGGGTTTTCTTGCAGGCATTAAGATTTTGGTCAGCCAGTTTTAAAACGGGGACAGCGGGAATGTCAGCCCGGCCGTGGCTTGTGTCCCGCTGGCAGGAACGGCGGGGTCCTCCGCAGCGGTGGTGACACCGGCTCCTCCTGCTGCTACTAGTGCAGTGGGGGACATGGCAGGGTCGGTTGGCGGGACACTGGGGGCCTCGCAGGTGGGTGGTGCGGTGGAGCAGGCTGCTCGGCAGGACATCATTAGGTTGGCAGACGCCGAAAAATGTGAAGTTTATATTTGTTATGAGGCACCCCTGGGGGCGCACCTGAAACCAGAAGTGCGGGAAAAGATATGGAAAGGTGAGTATGTGGAGATGTTCTCACTTTTACCATTAGAGAACTTTCATTTGGATAGTGTGAAGCCGGATGATTTACATAAGGAGGATGAGGAAAAAAGGAGGTACAGGCAAATTCCGCGGACGTTCACGAATTGGCTGCAGGCATTCGCCATCATGGCAAGTGTTATAGGACAAAAGAATCCTGAGCAATGTTCAGCACTCTTTGGCTATCAGGACGCTATTGGGGAGGCCTACGGGGTGTATAGGGGCACGGGGTGGCTCTGTTATGATGAACAGTTCAGGCAGAGGAGAGCGGTGCGGGGAGACCTGCGGTGGGATCATAAGGACATCAGTTTATGGATGCGTTTGATGACCTCGCCGAGGACACCTGGTAAGTTTTTTCAGGGGGGGGCCAGTGGAACTTCTTCCCCAGGACAATCGGACGGTAAGAAAAATGGGGTTTGCTGGCAGTACAATGAGGGCACCTGCAAGTTTGTGGGGTCCTGCATATACAAGCATGAGTGCTCCGGTTGCGGAGGTTCTCACACGCAGGCCAGATGCTTTAAGCAGGGTAAAGGCCGTACCGGAGAGTCTGGGCAAAAGAGGGAGAACTCCGATGATGGTGGAAAGGATGCGGCTGTTTCTAGGTAGGTATCCAGATAAGGGGGTGGCTTGATTGTTGGATAATGGTTTTTCAGAGGGGTTTTACATTCCATGTTCCTTGCAGTTTATCCCCCCAGTTTCGCGTAATTTACGGTCGGCCATACAACATGCTGAGGTGGTCACCGAAAAACTGCGCAAGGAGGTTGCTTTGGGCCGCATGGGCGGTCCTTTCCCTTCCCCCCCCCCCTTAGCAAATTTGGTGGTCTCCCTGCTCGGGGTGGTCCCCAAGAAGGAGCCCAACAAGTTCCGTCTCATTCACCATCTGTCCTTTCTGAACGGGTGGGTCGGTCAATGACGCGATTGATCCAGAAGCGTATACAGTAAGTTACACTTCATTTGATGCAGCAGTAGGTTGGGTTCGCCGGTATGGGCAGGGGGCATTGATGGCTAAAGCCGACATCAAGGCGGCTTTTAGGCTGTTGCCGGTACACCCGGAAAGCTTTCACCTCCTGGGGTGTCACTGGAATAACGCGTTTTATGTGGACATGTGTTTACCGATGGGATGCTCCATATCATGCGCGTTATTTGAACAGTTCAGCTCATTCGTGGAATGGGTGGTCAGGGACGTGTCGGGGGTGAATTCCATTATTCACTACCTGGATGACTTCCTTTGTGTGGGGCCGGCCTCGTCCAGGGTCTGTGCGGTGCCCCTGGCTACCTTGGAGCATATCCCGATGCGTTTTGGCATTCCACTGGCGCCCGACAAAACTGAGGGACCTCGCACGGTTATCAAGTTCTTGGGCATTGTCCTGGATTCGGATGCCATGGAATGCCGCTTGCCATTGGACAAGCTGGAGGATCTTAAGCGGGAGCTGGAGAGCATGATGGGGGTAAGGAAGGTTTAGCTTAGGGCGCTGCAGTCGCTGCTGGGCAAGCTTAACTTTGCGTGTCGCATTCTCCCGATGGGCAGGGTGTTCTGCCGTTGGTTGTTGGCCAGCACGGCCGGGGTCCGGTCACCCACACACTTTGTGCGTTTGGGCATGGAACACAGGCATTCCTTTCTGGAGTCCTTCAATGGCAGGGCATTGCGGATGTCCGGATCGATTAGCAATTTTGATTTGGAGCTCTACACTGATGCAGCTGGGGGGTCAGGGTTTGGGGCTTTCTTTCAAGGCAAGTGGAGTGCAGGCCCCTGGCCACAGTCGTGGATTGATGCTGGTTTCACTAAGAACTTGGTCCTGTTGGAACTGTTCCCGGTGGTGCTGGCGGTAGAACTGTGGGGTGCATGTTTCAGGGATCTGAAGGTGAGGTTTCACGGGGACAACCTTGGGGTGGTACAGGTGATCAATAAGGTGTCGGCATCCCCCCTCCAGTGGTGCAGCTGCTGCGCCACCTGGTGTTGAGATGTTTACAACTTAACGTGTTTGTGTATGTGGTACATCTCCAGGGGGTGGATAATGTCATAGCTGACGCGCTGTCTCGCTTTCAGTGGGACAGATTCCGGGAGTTGGCACCGGATGCGGAGCAACGTGGGGTCCCTTGTCCAGGCTGGCTGTGGAAGATTCCTTTGGAATAGTGTCAAGTTGGATTAGGAAATCGGTGAGTAAGGGCACATGGGCGGCTTATGAGAAGGTGTGGCTGGAGAGGCAACTGTTGGTGAGGGAGGCTGGAGCTGACCCGATAAGTTCCGATGTGCGTTTACTGGTGTTGTATTTTCTGTCCAGGAACATGAAAGCTGGGGTGTCCAGGTCAAGTCTGAGTAAGAAGCTAGCAGGGTTGGCTTTCCTGTTCAAATGGCAAGGGTGTCCTAATTTTACTAAGGATTTTTGGGTACGTCAGGCATTCAAGGGCTATGGACGGGGGGGACAGAAGAAAGACGGCAGGCGGCCCATCTCGTTTGCTCTTTTGGGAGGTATCATGGGGCAGGTGATGGGTTTGTGCTCGTCTGGGTATGAAGTCTTGCTGTTCAAGGTGGCGTTTTTCCTTAGCATTATTTGGAGCATTTCGGATAGGTGAGTTGGTTAGCCCATCCAAAGCGGTACACGGGGGTTTGCTGGACAGTGAAGTAAGGTTGACGGAGGAAGGAGTGTCATTGGTGCTCAGGAAATCAAAGACGGACCAGATGGGAAAAGGTAAGTTGGTGCAAGTTTTCCCGGTTCAAGGTTCTCAGTTGTGCCCAGTAGGGGTGGTGAAGGGTTACTTAGAGGCTCACCCATCCATCGTGGGTTCATTCCTGATACACGCGGACGGGACCCCTCTTTCCAGATATCCGTTTATTGCTGTATTTATAAAGTGTGTTTGGGCTTTGGGGCTCCAGGATAAGGAATTCTCCTCTCACTCTTTCCGGATTGGGGTGGCTACAGAGGCGGCCAGGTGCGGAATGGATGAGGAGGCGGTTAAGAGGATAGGCCGGTGGGAGTCTAGACGATTCCGGCTGTATGTCCGCCCTCAGTTACTGGTGGGGTTGGCATAAAAAGGGTTAAATGCCTGGGGGGGTTGTCTATGACTGTGTATATGTTGGTTCAGGGGTTGATGGCAGTTGTTGCTTTCTTCTTTTATTTTCAGGCGGGATGCAAGGTTTGGTCTGGATACTGGGCCATTTGTTTGTGTTCTGGGGGGCTAAGAGGGCTGACGTTAGGCCTGAAGGTCGGCAGCTGGGGTTCCCGAGATATGAGGCATGCGTCCGCTGGCTGGGAGTTCCTGGTATGCTGTGGAGCAGAATGGTTCCAGAAGTGCACCGTTTTGCTAGGTTGGACAGGCCACCTGATGTTTTAATACTGCACGTAGGTGGCAATGATCTGGGAATGAGGTCCATGTTGGATGTGTCGAGGGACAAAAAATTAGATTTTCTGCGGCTGCGGATGTCCTTCCCGGACATGATCATTGTGTGGTCCGATATGGTTGCACGGACTGCCTGGAGGGGGGCAAGGTCCGTGGAAGGCATCAACAGGGCTCGCAGAAAAATTGGTGGTTTTGGTGGTTGGTGGTTAGGCACTTGGAGCTGGAGGTGACGATATTTACGGGGGGATGTGGTCCACTTGAACGAGGTGGGGACGGACTTGTAGGCCTTGGGTCTCCAGGACGGCATTTAACGAGCCCTGAGGGTTTGGAGGAGCACCAAAGGGTAAGGAGTTCCCCTTTGGTGCTGTGGCGGGTGTTTGGTCTTTATGGGGGAATGAAGATACCTCAAAAAAGCAAGTGGTCAGGACCTATCGGTGGTATGGGTTCTGAGGGTGGATTTCAGCTAACAGTGGTTTAGCTGGAATAGTTTGATAATGGGGGCACTGCGGTCAGTGATCGTCTCTGAGCAGCTGGTCGGCTTGAGGCCTATGACCAGTTGAAGGTACCGCAGTGTCAGGTGGGTTTGTTATTGTTATGTTTATTATTATTATGGTAATTAGAGGTCCCTGCAAAGACCAACGCTAGGAGGCAATTTTAGGAGAACATGGGGTTCAGATTATGTTTGATGGTTGATGTTTTTGATAACTGGTGTAACGTTTAAAATAAAGGAGGCTGCTACGGCCATGTTTTACTCCAAACTGAATGTGTGGTCTCATGTATTGGGTATAAGTAAGGTTATGGGGTAGAATGTGGTATGGCAGGTCATAATACATCTGTTATACAATAGTCAATAAAAGCCCGGAGCAAAAAGAAAGAATGCAATAGGCGGAGGGCTGGCATGACTGAGTGAACAGGGTATGGAGATGTAAAAGTAAGAGTGATTAGCTGAGAAGTGTAAGGGGGGAAGGACAAGTCTGAAAAAAAAGGTAATCCCCGCCCCCTAAGGCAACACAGCGCGGGGGAAAGTTCCCACCCACCCTTCCTGATGATAGGTTGTTGGTTTTTTTTGGTGTTCTGTTCTGTTTTGTTTCTTTTATTCTACAGGTGAGTGGATTGTCGTGGCAGTGGCGGGTGTTTGGTCTTTGCGGGGGAATGAAGATACCTCAAAAAAGCAAGTGGTCAGGACCTATCGGTGGTATGGGTTCTGAGGGTGGATTCCAGCTAACAGTGGTTTAGCTGGAATAGTTTGATAATGGGGGCACTGCGGTCAGTGGTCGTCTCTGAGCAGCTGGTCAGCTTGAGGCCTATGACCAGTTGAAGGTACCGCAGTGTCAGGTGGGTTTGTTATTGTTATGTTTATTATTATTATGGTAATTAGAGGTCCCTGCAAAGACCAACGCTAGGAGGCAATGTTAGGAGAACATGGGGTTCAGATTATGTTTGATGGTTGATGTTTTTGATAACAGGTGTAACGTTTAAAATAAAGGAGGCTGTTACGGCCATGTTTTACTCCAAACTGAATGTGTGGTCTCATGTATTAGGTATAAGTAAGGTTATGGGGTAGAATTTGGTATGGCAGGTCATAATATATCTGTTATACAATAATCATGCACAGTATACACCTGAAGCTACCCCTTATTGCTCGTGGTGTTGTTCTGTTGTGTAACACAGACAGGCATCTGCAAGTAGTTACAGTGGGTGTAGGTACCTCCTGCACAGTATACACCTGAAGCTACCCCTTATTGCTCGTGGTGTTGTTCTGTTGTGTAACACAGACAGGCATCTGCAAGCAGTTACAGTGGGTGTAGGTGCCTCCTGCACAGTATACGCTACCCCTTATTGCTCGTGGTGTTGTTCTGTTGTGTAACACAGACAGGCATCTGCAAGCAGTTACAGTGGGTATAGGTGCCTCCTGCACAGTATACGCTACCCCTTATTGCTCGTGGTGTTGTTCTGTTGTGTAACACAGACAGGAATCTGCAAGCAGTTACAGTGGGTGTAGGTGCCTCCTGTACAGTATACATCTGAAGCTAGCCCGTATTGCTGGTGTATTTCTTTTGTGTAACACTAACAGGCATCTGCAAGCAGTTACAGTGGGTGTAGGTGCCTCCTGCACAGTATACGCTACCCCTTATTGCTCGTGGTGTTGTTCTGTTGTGTAACACAGACAGGTATCTGCAAGTAGTTACAGTGGGTGTAGGTGCCTCCTGCACATTATACACCTGAAGCTACCCCTTATTGCTTGTGGTGTTGTTCTGTTGTGTAACACAGACAGGCATCTGCAAGCAGTTACAGTGGGTGTAGGTGACTCCTGCACAGTATACGCTACCCCTTATTGCTCGTTGTGTTGTTCTGTTGTGTAACACAGACAGGCATCTGCAAGCAGTTACAGTGGGTGTAGGTGCCTCTTGCACAGTATTGGCTACCCCTTATTGCTCGTGGTGGTGTTCTGTTGTGTAACACAGACAGACATCTGCAAGCAGTTACAGTTGGTGTAGGTGCCTCCTGCACAGTATACACCTGAAGCTACCCCGTATTGCTGGTGTATTTCTTTTGTGTAACACTAACAGGCATCTGCAAGCAGTTACAGTGGGTGTAGGTGCCTCTTGCACAGTATACGCTACCCCTTATGGCTCGTGGTGTTGTTCTGTTGTGTAACACAGACAGGTATCTGCAAGTAGTTACAGTGGGTGTAGGTGCCTCCTGCACAGTATACACCTGAAGCTACCCCTTATTGCTTGTGGTGTTGTTCTGTTGTGTAACACAGACAGGCATCTGCAAGCAGTTACAGTTGGTGTAGGTGCCTTCTGCACAGTATACACCTGAAGCTACCCCGTATTGCTGGTGTATTTCTTTTGTGTAACACTAACAGGCATCTGCAAGCAGTTACAGTGGGTGTAGGTGCCTCCTGCACAGTATACGCTACCCCTTATTGCTTGTGGTGTTGTTCTGTTGTGTAACACAGACAGGTATCTGCAAGTAGTTACAGTGGGTGTAGGTGCCTCCTGCACAGTATACACCTGAAGCTACCTCTTATTGCTCATGGTGTTGTTCTGTTGTGTAACACAGACAGGCATCTGTAAGCAGTTACAGTGGGTGTAGGTGCCTCCTGCACAGTATACGCTACCCCTTATTGCTCGTGGTGTTGTTCTGTTGTGTAACACAGACAGGCATCTGCAAGCAGTTACAGTGGGTGTAGGTGCCTCTTGCACAGTATTGGCTACCCCTTATTGCTCGTGGTGGTGTTCTGTTGTGTAACACAAACAGGCATTTACAAGCAGTTACAGTGGGTGTAGGTGCCTCCTGCACAGTATACACCTGAAGCTACCCCGTATTGCTGGTGTATTTATTTTGTGTAACACTAACAGGCATCTGCAAGCAGTTACAGTGGGTGTAGGTGCATCCTGCACAGTATACGCTACCCCTTATTGCTTGTGGTGTTGTTCTGTTGTGTAACACAGACAGGCATCTGCAAGTAGTTACAGTGGGTGTAGGTGCCTCCTGCACATTATACACCTGAAGCTACCCCTTATTGCTCGTGGTGTTGTTCTGTTGTGTAACACAGACCGGCATCTGCAAGCAGTTACAGTGGGTGTAGGTGACTCCTGCACAGTATACGCTACCCCTTATTGCTCGTGGTGGTGTTCTGTTGTGTAACACAGACAGGCATCTGCAAGCAGTTACAGTTGGTGTAGGTGCCTTCTGCACAGTATACACCTGAAGCTACCCCGTATTGCTGGTGTATTTCTTTTGTGTAACACTAACAGGCATCTGCAAGCAGTTACAGTGGGTGTAGGTGCCTCCTGCACAGTATACGCTACCCCTTATTGCTTGTGGTGTTGTTCTGTTGTGTAACACAGACAGGTATCTGCAAGTAGTTACAGTGGGTGTAGGTGCCTCCTGCACAGTATACACCTGAAGCTACCTCTTATTGCTCATGGTGTTGTTCTGTTGTGTAACACAGACAGGCATCTGTAAGCAGTTACAGTGGGTGTAGGTGCCTCCTGCACAGTATACGCTACCCCTTATTGCTCGTGGTGTTGTTCTGTTGTGTAACACAGACAGGCATCTGCAAGCAGTTACAGTGGGTGTAGGTGCCTCTTGCACAGTATTGGCTACCCCTTATTGCTCGTGGTGGTGTTCTGTTGTGTAACACAGACAGGCATCTGCAAGCAGTTACAGTTGGTGTAGGTGCCTCCTGCACAGTATACACCTGAAGCTACCCCGTATTGCTGGTGTATTTCTTTTGTGTAATACTAACAGGCATCTGCAAGCAGTTACAGTGGGTGTAGGTGCCTCCTGCACAGTATATGTTCTGTCTCAACTACAAAGCGATAAAGTTCATCTCCAGGTTTAAGTAGGCCTTACTCAAGCTGGTTTGATATTCATCCCTTGCATCGATACAGGCAGTTTAACTCAATGAATAAACTCACAGTTAGGACGACAGACGATGAATCCTTTCGAATGTTCCGTTTAATGATGGATATTCATAGGTAGAAAAACGTTGCAGTTGTAAGCCACATGTAAGATGTTTAGCATGGAAGATATACAGGAGTAATGACCAGAATCAGGAAGTGGAGGAGATATATAAAGAACTACGGTGAGAGAGAGAGTTCAGCTAGAAAGAAGGGGACAGATCTTAAAGACACAGAGCAAGAATAATCACATAGTGTAACACAACACTCCCCGTCTGAAATCTTTAGATTTCATAACCTTAAACTAAAATATATATTTTCAAAAAGTCCAATACTGACGAATGTCCTGGAACCTGTAATGAAAAACATGCAACAAGCAAATAATAAACGTAAGTTCAACAGGATGAAGAACATAAAGTCACAGTATGATGTCTTCAAATAATTCCAAAGTTCTGAGTAGAACCTGTAGATGGCAGCAATGTACTCCCCGCCGTGCCAACAGCATGGCTAGTCCTTGCACAAGTCACTCACCTGGCAAAAGGAGTACTAACTCTGTAATTGGTCGACTAAAGGTTTGTGTCGATCCTCCCTTGGTTACCTTGACTTCTACCTTCCGGACTTTGTTATCGTCGCTGGGCATAACTTTAGTAATAAGACCCATAGGCCACTCATTCCGACAAACTTCCTTGTCTTTTAGAAGGATGAGGTCTCCAACCTTAAGATTCGGCTTAGATGCTTGCCATTTGTTACGACCTTGAAGGTGGTGAAGATACTTTTTCTTCCAGCGATGCCAGAACACATTGGCTAGATGCTGCACCTGCTTCCATTGATGCCTGTAATGGTGTGACCGCAGCTTCTGTTTTTTACTTACAGAAGTGTGGAGTGAGGTGTTCACAGTTCTTATTTCCTTATCTTCAGGGTTTACTAGTCCATAGATGGTGTCGATAGTGGGTGAGTGGGAGTCCTCACACAGAAACCTTGGAGGTGACAGCCATAAGCTGTCCTGAAGAGCGGCAGGTGATACGGCTCTGGTCCCACAGTCAGCTGGGTTGAGTTCAGTGGGAACGTGATGCCATTGACTTGGTAGAGAGAATCTCTTGATACGTTCAACCCTGTTGCTGACGTAGACATAAAATTGTTTTGTTTGGTTGTTTATGTAACCAAGTACTACCTTACTGTCTGTATAGAAGGTGAAAGAATCAATTCTAGTGTCCATTTCACTTCGTATGACCTCGGCGATTTCTACTGCTAGCACGGCTGCACAAAGTTCAAGTCTTGGTATGGTATGTGCAGGCTTGGGTGTGAGTTTTGCCTTGCCTAGGACAAAACTACAGTGTGATTCTCCATTCAGTTCAGAGGTCTTCAAATAGGCTACTGCAGCAATAGCTTTAACTGATGCATCAGAGAAAATATGAATCTCTCTCCGGTTAGCAGTTGAAGTGGATCCTGGAACATAGCAACGGGGAATCTGAAGTTTTTCTAGTGACTTCAAAGAATATCTCCACCTTTCCCACTTGTGTTGATTCTCACTAGGCAAGGTAGTATCCCAGTCTATGTTCTCAGTAGACAACTGTCTTAGTAAAATCTTACCTTGAATGGTAACTGGAGCAAGGAAACCCAGTGGGTCATAGATGCTATTCACCACGGACAGGACTCCTCTCTTAGTGAAGGGTTTGTCACAAGTTGACACTTGGAAGGTGAATTTGTCTTGCTTGATGTTCCACAACAAACCCAGACTTCGCTGTACAGGAGGCACATCTGTACCTAAGTCAAGGTTTTTTAGACTAGTGGCATAGTCCTCAGAGTGAAAGGCATTCATAAGTTCCTGGCTGTTGGATATAATCTTGTGCAGTCTAAGGTTTGCTACAGACAGCATCTCCTTTGTTCTGGTGAGAAGATCAATTGCTTCTTTAGCAGTTGGAAAGGACTTAAGTGCGTCGTCTCTTTCAACAAATTGACGGGCATCAGATCCATATTCAACTTCTCCAGTCTGAGCTGTTCTCCTTAGCCCATAAGTTGCCACTGCTGAGGAAGGACTGTTACCGAAGACATGTACCTTCATGCGATAATCTATAACTTCCTTGTTGAGGTCATTGTCCTTGTGCCATAGAAACCTGAGGTAGTTTCTGTTGTCTTCTCTGACGATGAAGCAGTGAAACATCTGTTGAATGTCGGCCATTACTGCTACAGGCTCTTGTCTGAAACGAATCAAGACTCCTATTAGACTGTTGTTCAAGTTGGGTCCAGTAAGGAGCATGTTGTTAAGAGAAACACCTTCGTGCTGAGCACTGGAATCAAAGACAACTCTGATTTGGTCTGGTTTGCGTGGGTGATACACGCCAAAGGATGGAAGGTACCAGCATTCTTCTCCCTCCTTTAGTGGGGGAGCAGGCTCTGCATGATCTCGGTCAAATACATTTTCCATAAAGTCCACAAAGTGCTTTTGCATCTCTGGTTTCCTGCTTAAGTTTCGCTTTAAGGAGGAGAATCTACTGATGGCCTGCTGTAAGTTGTTGGGCAATCTCTCTCTTGGGAGACGAAAGGGTAGGGGTGCTACCCAGTTATTGGAGTCATCTTGAAAGAACTCATTGTCCATTACCTTGATGAATTCTTTGTCTTCCATTGAAGGAGTCAGTATGTCATCTTCACTGGTTGCATTAAACACTGTAGAGCCGAAGTCGCCATCATGGCAGGAGAAAGGGCTTGTGTCACCTGAGATACCATGTTGCCATTCGTGGCTGGCTATCTTCTCTTTCACCCAGTAGTGATGTGGGCATGGCTCAAAGTAAGTGTTTCGGCCATTTGGCAGAACATTTGTCTTGAATGACGAAATGTTGGTAGGTCTTTTCATTTTGCCTATGCAGACATTGCCTATGATGACCCACCCTAGATCTGTGCGCTGGGCAAATGGGGCATCTGGGGGTCCACTGACTTGTCTGTGTACCTTGTGAACTCTTAGAATGTCTCTTCCTAACAGAAGAAGGATCTGAGCATCTTTGTCAAGCGGCGGTATCTCATTTGCTATTACCTTGAGGTGAGGGTGATGGAAAGCAGCAGCTGGAGTAGGGATTTCTTCCCTGTTAGCAGGTATCTGATTGCACTCAACAAGTGTAGGTAAGGGTAATTGCAAGTTACCTTTGAGAGAAGATACCATGAGTCCATGAGCCCTTCTTCCAGAAACCTCTATAGTTCCACTACAGGTACCCAAGGTGTAAGGATGAGCTTCGCCTTTTATTTCAAATAGATTGAACAATTCCGATTTTGCAAGTGATCGATTGCTCTGATCGTCTAAGATAGCATATGCCTTTAGAGACTTTTCTGGTTGATCCTTGTGGTATATGTTCACCAAGCATATCTTAGCACAGGACTTACCACAGCGGTCTTCTCCACAAACTTCAGTGCAGGATGAAGAAATGATGGTAGAATTAGGCACTTGGTCTGTATTCTCCCCGCCATGCGTTAACCTGGGAGGAGTGTTGGCAGGTTGTGCAGAGCTGGGCTCAAGAGGATGGAGGGCTTGCACATGTTCTTCAGAGCCACACTCTATGCACTTGATGGACACATTACAGTCCCTTGCAAAATGTTCTGTAGAAGCACAGCACCTGAAACATACCCTAAATGTCTTTAAAAGCTCCTTGCGCTCTTCCAGAGGCTTTTTCCTAAAGCCGATACGTTTATTGAGGGGGTGTGGCTTCTTGTGTATGGGACACTCTCTGTTAGGGTTTTCAATCTTCCTACTCTGTTTGTTCGTGGCCAGAACTGTGGTAGGAGTGGGAAGGATGTCAGTCTTTTTCACGGACACTGGGCCGCTATGGTTTCTATAGTTGCCCTGAAGACTGGTACTCTTAGGAAAGGGTGAGAAGAGGCTGTACTCACCGTAGGAAAAACTTGGATCGTTCTTGGTCTCTGCAATTTTCCTGATGAATTCACAGAAGAAAGAGAATGGAGGGAAGGAAACCTTGTTCTCTCTTTTGTATGATGACCCTAGTGCAGTCCATTTCTCTTGCAAACCATACGGGAGCTTGGAGACAATTGGGTTTACCCCTCTTGGAGTGTCAAGGTAACTGAGTCCAGGTAGTTTTGGGTCTGTCTTGGCTAGCTGAAGCTCAAGGAGAAGGTCACTCAGTCTCTGGAACTCCTTGTTGTCCTTACCGGATATCTTTGGGAAAGTTTCCAGACGCATGAACAAAGCATTTTCAATAGCTTCTGGACTGCCATAACTTTGCTCTAGTCGCTCCCATGCAGCTGTGAGGCCTGCAGTAGGATTGTCCATGAAAACCGATCTTAATGGATTAACACATGCAGCAGATAGAGGACCAAGCCATTTGATCAGCAGATTCAATTCTTGATCAGCTGTAATGCCAATATTGCTGATTGTAGTTCTGAAGGCACATTTCCAACTTCTGTAGTTCTCAGGTTGGTCATCAAAACTTGTAAGACCAGTCTTTGTGAGCTCTCTGCGAAGCATGTACCTCACAAACTCTTCTGTCTCAGTTGTCTCCACCTTTATGTGAGATGCTGTTGGCTGTATGGTGCTGATTGCGTTATCTTTGACATTGTTGTTAAAGGACACAGGGAAATATGGTGCAGCAGATGCATCCAGGTGAGTTGCTTGCTTGAAGTCAGTTGTTCCAATGGTACGTTTATTCAAGGCTGTACCGATGACTGGAGATTGATGACTTGCTTGAAGCTTGCGCTGATGCTCTGTGACGTATGAAGGCAGGCAAGGTAGGCAGGTAGGAAATGCAGTGGAGTGATTTTGAGTGCAGGAAGTTGCTGGAACCTCTTTAACTTGAAGCTGTGAAGGAGTCTCTATGTAGTCGGGAGCATTGGAGACAATGGAGTGTGCACTGCTGTGGCTTAGGACATAGTCTTTAGTGCGTTTGAGGGGGTCTTCCATATCTTCTATGTTTAGGTTAATGCTGTCTTTCTCACTTGCACCTTCGTCTGCACTGATAGCTTGCTGTAGGACCCTTAGCTTTGCCATGGCTGCGTCATGTTTACACTGTTCATTTAAGGTTTCCATTGTTGCTCTTTGACAGGCTGACTGAGCTTCCGACTCTGCTCTTTGACATGCTGACAGCGCTTCCAACTCTGCTCTTTTTTCTGCATATGCCACCTGCACCTTGCTGGCTTCCACTTCAGCGCGGGCATTAATAAGTCGCTCACTGAGTGTTGAGTATCTTGAACTATGGGATCTTGACGAGTTTTTAGAACGTCTGGTGGAAACAGATCTGTGAGATGCAGTGTCCTGTAACAGCTTTATTTTTGCTTCTGCCTTTAATCTGGTTTGCTGGATAAAACTGTCTCTTTCAATATTAAGAATGTTGACCTGCTTTAACTGCCTCATCGCATTTTCTGACTTCATGTTTTGTAAGACATTAGTGAATTTGATGCTGGTAAGCTGATAAAGCTCATATGAGGCAGAAAGTTGTTTAATGGCGCCCTCTAGTGTCAGTAGTTCACGTTCAACAGACACTGTATTGGCTTCAGCAAGGATTTTCTCCCAGACTAATTCCAAGCTATTTGACAATTCAGTCCTTGAAGCTTCATAATTCTCCATTACTTTCCAAGTGGGTTTAACTGAGTGTTTGGGTAACTCAGTTTCTTCAGGAACTTGTGGGGAGGTAGATGTGAGTTCACATGCAGAAGCTTGATCACTCATGATAGCAGACTGACTGTGAAAGCAGGCAGGATCTGTGTGCTGAAATATGACACTGTGCAGATTGTCTCAGGCTATAAGGCTGCCATGTGCTGCTCTGTCCCTTCTGTCTTGCTATGAGGGCAGTAAATCTTGTCTGTTTCAGTACTGACATGCAGAAATCTTGTAATTAGGCTGTGAAACTCCGTTTTTCTACTGTTCTGTCTCAACTACAAAGCGATAAAGTTCATCTCCAGGTTTAAGTAGGCCTTACTCAAGCTGGTTTGATATTCATCCCTTGCATCGATACAGGCAGTTTAACTCAATGAATAAACTCACAGTTAGGACGACAGACGATGAATCCTTTCGAATGTTCCGTTTAATGATGGATATTCATAGGTAGAAAAACGTTGCAGTTGTAAGCCACATGTAAGATGTTTAGCATGGAAGATATACAGGAGTAATGACCAGAATCAGGAAGTGGAGGAGATATATAAAGAACTACGGTGAGAGAGAGAGTTCAGCTAGAAAGAAGGGGACAGATCTTAAAGACACAGAGCAAGAATAATCACATAGTGTAACACAACAGTATACGCTACCCCTTATTGCTCGTGGTGTTGTTCTGTTGTGTAACACAGACAGGTATCTGCAAGTAGTTACAGTGGGTGCAGGTGCCTCCTGCACAGTATACACCTGAAGCTACCCCTTATTGCTCGTGGTGTAGTTCTGTTGTGTAACACAGACAGGCATCTGCAAGCAGTTACAGTGGGTGTAGGTGCCTCCTGCACAGTATACGCTACCCCTTATTGCTCGTGCTGTTGTTCGGTTGTGTAACACAGACAGGCATCTGCAAGTAGTTACAGTGGGTGTAGGTTAGGGTGACCAGACATCCCCAGTTTCAGGGGACAGTCCCCAGATTGAGGACACTGTCCCCGGACCAAGTCTGTCCCCGGTTTTGTCCCCGGATTGGATTTGAACAGGGGCTGGGGCAATTTCAAAGACAGTCAGTGCAGAATTAAAAAATAAAATTCAGAATTACACATCCCTGCCACTCCTACTAGCTTAGGGGGGTGTATTTTTCCATTATCTGTGCCCCTTTCTGATGATCATGTGCTGGTCGGAGTGGAGGGAATATTTCTTCAGTTTCTGGCGCATGCCAATTCAGCTCCGCTCGCATGTTCTTCTGCCTTGGCTCAAGTCCTGGCCAGCAGGCTGCCTGCTTATCTCTTTGCCTTCCATGGCAAAGTGATCTTCCTCCACTCCCCAACCAGTAGTAGCCGGGGCCCGGAGAGTAAGACTTGACAGGCTGTGAGGCGGGCGGCGACGACGGGCAGAGAGTCGCTGATTGTCGCCATTACTAGTAAAAAAAAAAATATGTCCCCGGATTTCATTTAAAAAATCTGGTCACCTTAGTGTAGGTGCCTCCTGCACAGTATACACCTGAAGCTACCCCTTATTGCTTGTGGTGTTGTTCTGTTGTGTAACACAGACAGGCACCTTCAAGCAGTTAGTGGGTGTAGGTGCCTCCTGCACAGTATACGCTACCCCTTATTGCTCGTGGTGTTGTTCTGTTGTGTAACACAGACAGGCATCTGGAGCAGTTACAGTGGGTGTAGGTGCCTCTTGCACAGTATACACCTGAAGCTACCCCGTATTGCTGGTGTATTTCTTTTGTGTAACACTAACAGGCATCTGCAAGCAGTTACAGTGGGTGTAGGTGCCTCCTGCACAGTATACACTACCCCTTATTGCTTGTGGTGTTGTTCTGTTGTGTAACACAGACAGGCATCTGCAAGCAGTTACAGTGGGTGTAGGTGCCTCCTGCACAGTATACGCTACCCCTTATTGCTCGTGGTGTTGTTCTGTTGTGTAACATAGACAGGCATCTGCAAGCAGTTACAGTGGGTGTAGGTGCCTCCTACACAGTATACACAAAAAGCTACCATGTATTGCTGGTTTTCCCATCTCCCTGCAGGCCATTAGAATGTCTGGAAGGCCAACAAGGGGAGGCAGACAGTCACAAGCCAATAAAAGAGGGCAAGCAGGCTCTGTGTCTGGGATGGCAACAGTGCTGGTCGTGGGCGCGGGGCATTGTCATCAGCACGTGGCCATGGGACACACTTGTCCTTATTTTCAGCAGCTGGACGTTTCGAGCCGCATCATGCCGAAGACTTGGTAGAGTGGATGACCAAGCCCTCCTCATCCTCCTCATCCTCTCTCACCCAGGCTCAGGGTACTGGCAAAGCAGCTGCCAATGCGTCGTCTTCCCTCGTATCAATGTCATCATGAGTTACTCCTTCCCTAGACCCACCATGTCCTCCTGAGGAGTCCCCCGAACTGTTTGAGCACAGTGTTGGGTACATGCTCCAGGAGGATGCCCAGCGTTTTGAAGGGTCTGATGATGCAACCCAGCTAGAGGAAGGCAGTAGCGTGAGCGCAGAGGGGATGCTCAAGAAGGACAGCAATCTGGCAGTCATGTTCCAGCAGCTGCAGCATACTGCCAGGTTTGCTCCAGTGATCAAGAGGGAGAGGATGATGAGGTCACTGACTCCACGTGGGTGCCTGATAGGAGAGAGGAGGAGGAGGAGGATGAGGAGGAGGCACATCTCCAACGAGGCAGAATGCCCTCCGGGGGCCAGCGTAAGGGCAGCACACCGACTGAATCACACCGCAGAGCTCTGCCTGTGCAGGGTGCTGCCTCTGCGCGTTATTCCAAAAGTTCTTTGGTGTGGGCCTTTTTTGAGTCGAGTGCATCAGATCGCACCGCTGCTATTTGCAACATATGCCTCAAGCGTATCTCGCGTGGCCAAAACATCAGCCGCTTGGGCACCACATGCTTGACCAGACATATGTTGACCTGCCATGCAGCTCGTTGGCAAGCGTACCTTAATGACCCACACCAAAGAACAAAGCGGACCTCTCCTTGCTCCTCATCAGCTGGGATCTCCAACCCCACTATACCTTCAGTCCTCTCTGAAACCTGCACTAAGAGGAATGAAGGTGTAGAATTAGGTGTGTCACAGCCAAGTACTTGCGGGCACTCTGCTAGCAGTACACCGACGTCCGATTATAGCAGGCAAATTTCCCTGCCCCAGCTGCTGGACCGTCGAAAGAAGTTCACTCCCAGCCATCCACATGCGGTTGAATGCTAGCTTGGCTAAATTGCTAGCACTTCAACTGCTGCCTTTTCAGTTGGTAGACTCGGCCCCCTTCTGTGAGTTTGTGCAATGTGCGGTTCCTCAGTGGCAGGTTCCCAAACGCCACTTTTTCTCACGAAAGGCGATTCCGGCTCTCTACCGGCATGTGGAAGGCAATGTCCATGCCTCGCTGGACAGGGCGGTCAGCGGTAAGGTGCATATTACCGCTGACTCATGGTCCAGCAGGCATGGACAGGGACGTTACCTTTCTTTCACGGCCCATTGGCTCACTCTTTTGGCAGCTGGGAAGGATGCAGGACAAGGTGCAGTAGTGTTGGAGGTTGTTCCGCCGCCACGCCTCCAAAATGCTACTACTGGTTTTGACACACCTCTCTCCTCCATCCCCTCCTCTTCTTCTTCCTCCATGGCCTCTTCCTGTGCTTTGTCCTCGGAACCAGCGGTGCTCCGTAGGCGTTCAAGGGGCTACGCAAGTACGCAGGCAAAAAGATGCCATGCCGTGCTTGTGCTGGTGTGTTTGGGGGTCAGGAGCCACACTGGGGCAGAGGTTCTGTCAGCTCTGCAGGGGCAGGCCGAGAGGTGGTTGACGCCACGCCAGCTTAAGCCAGGAATGGTGGTTTGCGACAATGGCACCAACCTCCTCTTCGTCCTCCGACAGGGACAACTGACCCATGTGCCCTGTGTGGCTCACGTCCTTAACCTGGTGGTGCAGCGGTTCTTGGGCAGGTACCCGGGCTTACAGGATGTCCTGAGGCAGGCCAGGAAAGTCTGTGTGCATTTCTGCAGATCATATAATGCCAGTGCACGGCTGGCTGAGCTGCAAAAGGAGTTGAACCTGCCCAAGAACCGCCTTATATGTGACATGCCCACCAGGTGGAACTCAACGTTGACCATGCTGCAGCGGGTGCACACACAGCAGAGGGTCATCAATGAGTACCTGTGCGACTACGGCACCAGGACAGGGTCAGGGGAGCTCAGGTTTTTTTCACCACACCAGTGGGGCATGGTCAGGGATGCATGCACCATTTAAGGAGGCCACGAGGATGGTGAGCAGTGACAGTGCATGCATCAGTGACACTGTACCTCTTGTCCACCTGTTGGAGCATACACTGCGTGGAATAATGGACAGGGCACTTGAGGCAGAACAGAGGCAGGAAGAGGAGGACTTCCTTGCCTCTCAAGGACCCCTTTACCCAGACAGTGTTCCTTCTGTCCCACCCATCACACAGGAAAAGGACGAGGAGGAGGAGGAGGATTGTGTCAGCATGGAGGTAGAACCTGGCACTCAGCATCAACAGCAGCAGTTTTGCGCCTGTCCACCGACTCGGTTGATCGATGGTGGGGAAGGTGGCCGCCTGACCGATGCATTCAGACAATTCTTTAGTTCGCAGCCCCAAGGTATGATCGTTTCCAGCAACCATCGCCAGCGTCTGATATACATGATATACATGGTGCAGGAATAATTAGGGGCAAGGTCAGACTTGGACACCTTCCCCACCAAAAATCCTCTGGCTTACTGGGTCTTGAGGATGGATCACTGGCCAGAGCTTGCACACTATGCAATTGAGCTACTGGCCTGTCCTGCATCCAGCGTTCTTTCAGAACGCACATTCAGTGCTGCTGGAGGATTTGTTACGGATCACAGGGTGCGCCTGTCCACCGACTTGGTTGATCGACTGACCTTCATGAAGATGAACCAGTCTTGGATCACCACCAGCTACCAAGCACCTGAAGCTGATGTAACCTAATAATTTTTTTGAAATGTCACATCCCTACAAGATGGCTTATGATGATGCTGAGTGACTGTCCTGTTATGTTGACTGACTATCCTCTTCCTCCTCATTGATCCTGCCGATAGCTTGGAAGAACATTTGTGGTTCTGGGTGCCGCCATCAGTGGCTAAGGCCCAATTTTTCAGCCCCTGTTTAACAGGGGCGTGTAATTACAATTTTTGATGCAATGCTTTACAACAGGGCTCATTGCTGCGCTCCAAATACAGTATCTGTGATGGGTTGAAGTGTTGTGGCACCAGTGGCTAAGGGCCAATTTTTCAGCCCCTGTTTAACAGGGGCGTGTAATTACAATTTTTGATGCAATGCTTTGCAACAGGGCTAATTGCTGCGCTCCAAATACAGTATCTGTGATGGGTTGAAGTGTTGTGGCACCAGTGGCTAAGGCCCAATTTTTCAGCCCCTGTTTAACAGGGGCGTGTAATTACAATTTTTGATGCAATGCTTTGCAACAGGGCTCATTGCTGCACTCCAAATACAGTATCTGTGATGGGTTGAAGTGTTGTGGCACCAGTGGCTAAGGGCCAATTTTTCAGCCCCTGTTTAACAGGGGCGTGTAATTACAATTTTTGATGCAATGCTTTGCAACAGGGCTCATTGCTGCGCTCCAAATACAGTATCTGTGATAGGTTGAAGTGTTGTGGCACCAGTGGCTAAGGCCCAATTTTTCAGCCCCTGTTTAACAGTGGCATGTAATTACAATTTTTGATGCAATGCTTTGCAACAGGGCTCATTGCTGCGCTCCAAATACAGTATCTGTGATGGGTTGAAGTGTTGTGGCACCAGCACCAGTGCCTAAGGCCCAATTTTTCTGCCCCTGTTCAACAGGGGTATGTAATAACAATTCTTGATCTAATATTTCACAGATGGGCCCATTCCTGGGCCCATTCCTGTGCCCACCAAGAGTAACTGTGAGGACTTACAGTCTTGTGGCACCAGCACCACTGCCACCACTGCCACCACCAAAGGCCCAATTTTTCAGCCCCTGTTTAACAGGGGCATGCAATTACAATTCTTGATCTAATAATTCACAGCAGGGCCCATTCATGCACCCACCAAGAGTAACTGTGAGGGCTTACAGTGTTGTGGCACCGTGCTCCACCAAAGGCCCAAGTTTTCCTACCACTGTTCAACAGTGGCATGTAATTACAATTCCTGATATAATAGTTCACAGCAGGGCGTTCCAGCGCCCACCAAGAGTAACTGTGAGGGCTTACAGTGTTGTGGCAGCACCAACACCTAAGGGGCAAATTTCTGCAGAGTATATACGGCAGGCCCCTACTTTCAAACATCCAACTTACAAACGACTCCTACTTGCAGGTGAGAGGAAATCTACCCCTAGGAAGGGAAATTGTCTCCTGTAAAAGTTAATATGGGAAAAAGGTGTCTCCTCTCTACTGATGCTTTATCACCAATCCTTGTTTCAATAAAAAAAACACTTTTCCTAAAACATTTGTCATTGGGATGGAAAGTGAGGTGAAATGTTCTGAATAGGTGCACAGACAGCAAAACAAATGTTACAGGGGTGATAACCCTTCCCTATGTTCTCCAAAAAGCTTAAAAATAGATTTTTTGGCTAGAGCTGCACTTAAAAAATGTACCTGTTCCAAATTAGAAAAATATTCTACTTAAGAACAAACCTACAGTCCCTGTCTTGTTTGCACCGCCTGTATACTGCTGTTCAGAGTATATAGGGCCTTTTTTTTAATTTTGGGTGCGGGGTTCCCCTTAATATCCATACAAGACCCAAAGGGGCTGGTAGTGGGGTGGGGGGGTACCCATGCCATTTTTTTCAATGATTTTCATCCATATTGCCAGGACCAGACATTACATTAAAGCCTCAAGCAGTTTTAAATGACCATTTTTTTTCCTTTAGAAATTTCATTTTCTGCAGGGACAGTTCTAAACACGGGAAACACCTGGCACTTCACAGGCATACTTTAGACACCCCCCAGGTACGATATTTAAAGGAATATTTCACTTTTTTTTTTTTTTTACTTTATGCATCATTAAAATGACTGCTCCCGAAAAAACGGCCGTTTTTAAAACTTTTTTTTGCATTGATACATGTCCCCTGGGGCAGAACCCGGGTCCCCAAACCCTTTTTAGGATAATGACTTGCATATTAGCCGTTATAATTAGCACTTTTGATTTAGAACGTTCGCATCTATTGTATTTAATAGGGTTCTAAAGTTCGCGCGAACTTTCGGTCCGTTCGCAAGTTCTGGTGCGAGCCGAACCGGGGGGTGTTCGGCTCATCCCTAGTCCTGGGAGTATCTAAAAATAAACCAGGGAGACCAAGTATCGTGGTATCGTTCCACATTCTCATTGGACTGAGCAGCAGTATCCTCCATTTCACCGATTTTGGAAACTCTGTGCAGCCAGTTTGATACAGTAGGGACCCTTGTGGATTTCCAGTGTAATGAAATGAGCGACTTGGCCGTATTCAACAAATGCCTGGAAAGGGATTTTTTATATTTCCCGATGAAGAAATGTGAAATATGTAGCAGGCAGCACTCCGCATCAAGGGAAAGTTTGGTCTCCGTGATCTGTCTGATAATCTCCTTCACCTTTGACCAATAAGATGTTATCATATCACACTGCCACCAAATATGTAATAAGGTTCCTTTGTCTTTGTGACATCTCCAGCACATATCTGATGACTGGGGATACCATTTATTTATCTTCTCTGGAGTGGCGTACCATTGGGTCAAAATCTTGTAGGCAGTTTCCTGCATTTTTGTGCTGAGTGAGCACTTGTGGGATAAAATGCATGCTCTTGACCACTGAGCCTCGGAAATTGTCAAACCAAGACTATCTGACCATTTCTCTCTGCATCTGTCATGATCAGGCACCCCCAACTCCTGTAACCATGTGTAGGCGGTGGAAGTTGATCTAGGAACCAGTTCCCCCCTGAGGCACACCGACTCCAACTCAGTGAGATCTCTAGTGAAATGTCTCTTACGTGTGCTGCTATTAACAAAGCTTCGTATTTGGAGGTATGACCACATGGGTAGAAGGGGTGTATCATTGTCTCTTTTAAATTGAGTCAGGTCTTTCATTGTCTTGTCATCAAAACAATGTCGAGTAAGGAGAGGCATCATGGTGTCAGTGGTTTTCAAAAGGCGGTTCCCTATTCCTGGTGGAAAAGTTGGGTTGTTCGTGAGTGGAGTGAGGGGGCTGAGAGGTGGGGAGAATTTGGGATGTTTGGTCAGTTGGTGGAAAATTTTGAGTGTAGTGCCAATCAGGGGGTGGGAGGTCATAACCCGAGGGTAATTGGCTTTTGGTATCCATGGAGAGAACTGCAAGGGGATGGGATTGAGACTTAATTCAATCGTAACCCAATCCTTAAAGCCAGAGTGGCGGTGCCAATCAACAATTCTGGCAATGTGTGCAGCCAAATAATATTTTTTGAAGTCAGGGATACCTAAGCCTCCCAACCTTTTGGGTCTGGTTAGTAGAGATGCTTTAATGCAAGGTGATTTGTGGGCCCAAATAAATCTCATCTGTATTGAATGAAGGGTTTTAAAGAAACTTTGGGGAAGTCTAATAGGGAGAGTGCGGATTGAGTATAAAACTTTTGGAAGGACGTCATCTTGCAGATAGCTGCCCTACCAAACCAGGAGAAATGTCCCGAATGCCACATACGGAGATCATTTTCAATGTTTTTAAGGAGAGGGGTAAAGTTGCGACTAAAGATTGAAGAGAGTCTGGGTGTAAGCCACACCCCAAGGTACTTAATGGCGGATGTTACCCAGGTGAAGGAATTGTTGTTTTGCGAAGCTTTCAGATCAGGATCTGGCAATGTGATATTTAGCGCTTCGGATTTGGAATAATTTATTTTGAGATTGGAGATGCAGCCATATATCGAGAATTCCTTAAGTAGGGATGGTATAGAGATGTGTGGATCCATCAGGAAAAAGAGGTGGTCGTCTGCGTAAGCAGCAACTTTGAACTCCTGGTCCACCAGTTGAAATCCCCTGATGGATGAATTGGCCAAGATTCGCCTAATAAACGGTTCCAAAGACATTATAAAGAGCAAGGGGGATAAAGGACAGCCCTGCCTAGTTCCATTTTTGATATTCACACTGTTTGAGAGGGAACCGTTTATTTTGAGTTTGGCTGATGGATTCTTGTAGAGCGATCCATCCACGCCATCATGTGGGGGCCCAACCCTATATGTTTACAGGCTTCCAACATGTAATCCCACGCTACTCGATCAAAGGCCTTCTCTGCATCCGTCGATAGGAGAAAACCCTCGATTTTTCACTCGTGGGCCGCATGGATGAGATTGAGGGATTTAGTTACATTGTCCCTGGCCTCTCTACCTGGCATGAAGCTGGCCTGACTGGGACCTATCAAATCATGAAGCAGGGGTCTCAACCTGTTGGCGACAATTTTCGCCATCAGTTTGACATCCAGGTTTAACAAGGAAATTGGCCTGTAGCTTGCGCAATGTAATGGGTCCTTGCCCGGCTTGGGCAGGACTGTGATGTGGGCCGATAAGAAATCTGCGGGTATGTCTCTTGGCTTTGATAAGGAGTTCAGGGCATCTCTTAAAATAGTGGTGAGAATGTCAGTAAATGTCTTGTAGTATATGGCACTAAACCCATCAAGACCAGGGCTTTTACCCGTCTTTAGGTCTTTGATGGCAAGCCTGAGTTCAGAGGCGTCTATAGGGCTCTCGAGAAGTGAGGCATCCTCTGCAGTAAGTGTAGGTAAAGAGGAGTCTCTCAAATAGTCCTGAATAACCTGTAACCTAGAGTTAGCGGCGTTAGCTGAGCTGTGTTGTGTCGGAAGGTTATATAGGTTGGTATAGAACTCCTGGAAATGTTGTGCTATCTTGTCTGTCTCTCTGTCGACTTTACCATTCCTGTTTTGTATGCCTGTGATGTTACGGTTTAAGACCGAGCCCTTCAGAGCCCTAGCCAGCAAGTTGCTTGGCTTGTCACCATGCTCATAAAACAATTTTTTCCTAAAAAACAGGAATCGTTTAGTTTTGGTGTCTAAGATCTGCCTGAGAGCTTTTCTAGATTCCTGTAGGGAAGTTGCCGACTGAGTCGTCAAGGATTGTTTGTGTGAAGCTTCCAACGAACGGATGTGTTTTAGAAGATGTGAAATTTCTCTGTCCCTCTTTCTTTTTTCCGTGTGCCCATTTTAATTAATTCTCCTCTGATGGTACATTTATGAGCCTCCCACACCATCAAGGGGTCTGCGTCTGGCGTAATGTTGTGCTTGAAAAACTCAAGGAGTGTTGAATTCAAGATTGGGAGCAAGGTTGGATCTGACAATAAGGAAGAATTTAATCTCCACATATTGGATCTAACAGGGGGGGCAGTGAGGTTTAAAGAGAGGGAGACAGGGGCATGATCCAAGAGGGTCTGTGTTCCTATGTGGGTCTCTGTTATGACGTGGAGGTCCTGCTGTGAAATGAATAGATAATCTATCCTGGAGTATCGATCATGGGGGGTGGAATAAAAAGCGAAGTCTTTGTCATCTGGATGCATAAAGCGCCAGGTGTCTATCAGATCGAGGGAGTTTAACAGAGAATTGATTTTTTTCAAAATCCAGTAAGTAATGTTCTGCCGTGTACACACAATCGATTTTCCCGACGGTGAAAACACTGTCGAGAAAATCAAAGGGAAAAACGAGGAACAGCTTGTTCCCCTACACATGGCCGGTTTTCCCGACATTTTTTCTCTTGGTCGAGAAAAACGACCGTGTGTGGGCTCCCCGGTAGTGTTTCCCTATGGGAAGACTGCCGCGGAAAAAAATGCCGTGAATCACAACGAGAAAAATTAGAGCATGTTCTAATTTTTCTCGTCGTGATTAATGCCGTTTTTCTCATCGGAAAAAATGATGAAAAGCCCACACACGGTCGTTTTTCTCGTCAAAGAGAAAAAATTTAATTTTTCCCGACGAGAAAAATGGTCGTGTGTACGCGGCATAAGTCTTCCCGGAAGACCTATCCTCTAAAGGATTGAGAGGGACATTGAAGTCACCTCCAAGGATTAATCGACCTGTGCTGAAGCCTTTCAGTTCCCTAATCAGTCTCTGGCAGAAGGTCTGGTGTGAGGTGTTAGGAAAATAAGCATTCGCTAAAGTGATGGGGATCCCACTACATTTCCTTTTAAGAAAAGTAAATCTACAATCCAGGATCCACTACTTTGTCAGTTAACTCGATTGATGCATTTTTGCTAACTAGGATTGAGACCCCTTTGGATTTAGACGTGTCATTGGTAGCATAGAGTGCTTCTATAAAGTAGGAGTCAGTGAGCCTTGGAACCTGGTTCTTTCTAAAATGCGTTTCTTGCAGAAAAACAAAGCTAGGCCTACCTTTTTTGAGTTCCCTCAGCAGGGATGTTTAGGCCTATAACATTGTGGGAAATTACCGTAGGAGTGCGACCAAGATCGGAATATGCCACGGTACAGATGCAGAGAGAGAAGTCCCCAAACCTATAAATCAACTCAGAGTATATCGGTTATTCACAGAAATCACCAACTGATCTTATCTAAAGAGCCCTAGAGTAGGATAGAGAGATAGAATGAAATCAAAGAGGTAGAGAAAATATATAGAAGTAAGTGAGAAGAGATTGAGGAGAACACTTCTCCTAGACGTATATGACGTCCCAGAGAACCCAATTTAGTGTATCCAGATTAATCCAAAAGGGTCCAGCCCAGTACTCTATGCAGGGACGAGGGAGACACACTAAGGATCCAACAGCTGAACCTATATCTCGCAGAGATAGGTGTAAAATGTAGAATGGATAAAACTTGAAAACAGTCGGGCAGTGGCCCTAAAGTATAGCATAACATGTGCTTAAGGGTCTTCTCTGCACAAGTAGAAGTAGCATAAGCAGTGAGTAAGCTGGTCAGAAAATAAAAAAACTGAAGCATAATCAAAAATGGTCATCAGGGGGTGTGATCGAGGGTGAGAGCCACGAACTCTCCTCACCTCATCCACACCCCCTAAATTCTCAATGTAACCAGGATGACATAGCAAAGAAAAAAAAAACACAGTAATAATGACTTTAGGTGACTCTTAAACCAGTATCCTCCCTAACTAACGATTGTATAAGACACTATCTCACTGTATAATAAGGCTCATGGAAATAACGTTGCCATAGTGCAGCAGAAACATTAATATATTAACTACAGTTCAGTATACTTAATGGCGGAAATTATGAGAGGAAGCAAGGAAAAAACTGACAGTATCATTAGCAAATATGACAGCGAATGATCAGGCAAAAGTAACCTAAGGAACCTGAACGTATAACCTCAGTTCACCTGATAAGCGAACTAAAATAAAAATAAAAAGGGGGAATGGCAAAAATAAAAATCCTGAAAAAACTTTGAATATGTGGACAGCAAGTGTGGATAGGGATCCGGATCTGATTGTCATATGAGGTGTAAAGAATTTTCCAAGTCAAGGTCATCATTAAAAGCAAACGATCTATGTCACCCGGAGACTAGATGAAGACAAGACCTCAGGCCTCCAGCAAGTTCCTGGAGGAGTGAGCACGGCTGTTTGGGGTCCCCAGCATCTGGCCATAATGTTCCTGTCTTTAGGTGGCAAAGCAAAACTCTTGGTACTACTCCGGGAGCTCAACTCGACCTAGCTGCAGGGCATTGCAAAAATCAGGGAGATCATTAGGCGTGCGGATTGTATGCTGTCTGCCCCCATGAGCGACCAGCAGCACGAAAGGGAAGCGCCAGGTGTAACGGAGATCTCTTTCCCTCAGCTTATCCAAAAGAGGCAGTAGAGCCCTGCGGTATTTCAGTGCTATCTGGGAGAGATCCTGGAACAGTTTAATGTTTTCCCCATTAAACACAATATGCTCATTCCTCCGTGATTTCTGCATAATGTCTTCCTTAAGGCCAAAGTTCTGCAGACAGCAGATAATGTCCCGAGGCGGCAGCGTGTCTGGGCCTCTCGCTTTGACAGCCCTGTGCGCTCTGACAAAGTCTATGGCCGAGTCCTCCGGCCATTCAAGGAGGCTGTTGAAGACTCTCTGGAGGACAGGTATAATCTGATCGGTATCAACCGACTCTGGGATACCACGGACTCTGATGTTGTTGCGTCTCCCCCTATTGTAGAGGTCTTCTAAATGCCTATTCACTTCTATGAATTGGAGAGCTTGGGTATAAGTAACTCTGTCCAGTCTCTGTATAGCTCTGTCCCTATGCTTTCCCTCAGTCTCTGCAGTGGCCATCTTTTCCTGCAATACCAGCAAGCTGGTTTTCAGGTCTGTGATTGCGGCTGAAAGGGAGGCCTTGATGTCTGCTGCGAAGCCGGACATGTCATCATATGTGAGGGGGTGATCAGAGCAGGTATTTCTCCTACTGTTGTCCTCCATGGCTGGCTGTGAGTCCTCGCTGAACACCTCCTCAGTGTGGACCGGCGCCATCTTGCCTCCCGCCGTGACTTTCAATACTGCGGCCTGGTTCTTAAAGATATCCGATATGTTCCGACCAGAACTAACCGCCGTGGATCGTCGGGAACAAGTGTGATGTGAGTGGTGATTCTGCTTACTCATTATCGAGTGTCTACCGTGCAGAGAGACAGGTTAGGGCCACGATCCCGACGGAGCTTCTCAGCTAAGCTGCCATCTCCTCCGAGCACCAAGCCACGCCCCTGGGGATATTTATTATAGTAAAAAATATTGAATTTTTTTCAAAATTGTCGCTCTATTTTTGTTTATAGCGCAAAAAATAAAAACTGCAGAGGTGATCAAATACCACCAAAAGAAAGCTCTATTTGTGGGAAAAAAAGGACGTCAATTTTGTTTGGGAGCCAGCTGATAGGATGTTGAAGCCATTGCTATGATGACATGTGTAGCGGGGGTCCCAATTTAGGGGGCAGCTATACTAAATTTAGGGGTGGTAGTTGGCTCGGATCTTCCAATTTATTGGACTCTGCTTTGCTGCTGTTTCACCTGGCGTGCAGTTCCCCTTAGAAGTATGGGTGGCGCTGTCACTTGTACTCGGGGTTGAACCACAGGTTATGGAGTGGCGATTGGGTGTCCTCTCTCGGCAGCCGTGCAGTGGGCGTGGTCTACCCGCTGTGCGTGCCGGGAGAGGGTACAAAAGGGGCAGACGCCATTGGTCAAAAACCACTTTTACTACCCCAGGGACCTGTACCCGGGGGAATCTGCGCTTCTGGAGTTCAAGTTCCAGTGCATGGCCCTCCAGGCCATGGGGCCACGTGCACCTCAGTCCCAGGCACCTTTAGTCCTGGGACTGCAACTTCAGCCCTGGGCCCAGCACCTTTAGCTGGAGCCCACTTTGGGAGGAAGAATCCCAGGGTGCCGCCTTGCGAGGGGACCCGCTTCTGGAAGAGGAGGCTGGGGGAGGACTGTTCCGAAGGACTGGTGAGAGATCACAGTGAAGGAAGGGGCCCAGTAACTCTCTGGAGGGATGTCATCCGTCCGAAAAGGGATCTAACAATCGTAACCATTAGGAGGTTCGGGACACTACAGATTCTGTGGCAGGGGATCTCCCGATCGCATCTATTAAGGGAATCTGATTGACTGTTTGAGCTACATGCCGGCTGCTAGTGCCATTGGGTGACTATCCTGGTGAGCTATACCCACTCGGGATCGAGTGGCGAGGAAGCCAGGAGTGTCTAAATCTGATCTGCTCTCTCACACCTTTCTCTCTTCTCAACTTTGTGGTTATTCATGTATAAGAAAAATAAACTCTACGTTGGAGTTGCTACTGGTGTGGACCTTGGAGTTACTTGGGGGTATAGAGACTTGTCCTTTACATTCTGAGGGACGAGAACCAACTTTAAGGAGAACCTCGCTGCAAGACCCGTAAGTTACAAATGTGCCTAACCTCTGCAAACCAGAGGGAACGGGCATAGTGGCATGGTGCGCCTTTTCCTCCTGTGAGTGAGCCAAGGACGGGAGTAAAAGGGCCATTTGCTACACATGTTTCCGAAAGCGTGGCCTCCTTTTTCAAGTCAACCCAGAACTATCTTTAACCGATTGGAGCCGGCGCATGCCGGCACCTTAAGGGGTTTTACATGCCAGGAGGTGGGGCTTAAGGTCACCTGACCTCCGTGAATGGCTGTCATGGTGGTCACATAATTGGAAATCTCCCAATCGCATGCAGCGATCGGGAGTTTTCCAACAGGGGCTGGTAAGTGTTCCAGGAGTGCGCAGGGCACGCGCTTTTGGTACAGTGCTGTTTGCACTAATGCACGCAAATATGCGGCCACTCTGCACCAAGGCCCGGCTGCCGAGAGGCCGCATATTTGCGTGCGGCCAGCGCCAAGGAGTAAAATAGCTTTGGACTTTTATGTTCAATAGATACAATGGTTCCAGGGGGGCTGAATGAGGAGTTGGAGGTCATTACTATTATTTAAATCCCTCCCCTGGCCCCCGTATTGAATAGCAGTAGTAATAATTTGATTTAACCACTTCCCATCCCGGGTATTGTAAAATGACGGCCACAAGGTGGCTCTACAATGCTGGGACGCCTTCATATGACGTCCTCGGGCCTCCCGGTTGCTGGGGGGCGTGCCAGGTGCAGATGCGCGAGCCTGGCGGCCGCGATGTCCGCCAGGTACCCGCGATCGGCAGTTACAGAGCCAGGGACGTATATCTCTGTGTGTAAACACAGAGATCCACGTCCTGTCAGGGAGAGGAGACCGATGGTTTGTCCCTTGTACATAGGGACACCGATCGGTCACCTCCCCCAGTCAGTCCCCTCCCCCCCCCACTTAGAATCACCTAGCAGGGCACACTTTTAACCCCTTGATCGCCCTCTAGTGTTAACCCCTTCCCTGCCAGTCACATTTACAGTGGGGCAAAAAAGTATTTAGTCAGCCACCAATTTCACCCACTTAAAAAGATGAGAGAGGCCTGTAATTGTCATCATAGGAATACCTCAACTATGAGAGACAAAATGTGGAAACAAATCCAGACAATCACATTGTCTGATTTGGAAATATTTTTTTTTGCTAATTATGGTGGAAAATAAGTATTTGGTCACCTACAAACAAGCAAGATTTCTGGCTCTCACAGACCTGTATCTTCTTCTTTAAGAGGCTCCTCTGTCCTCCACTCATTACCTGTATTAATGGCACCTGTTTGAACTTGTTATCAGTATAAAAGACACCTGTCCACAACCTCAAACAGTCACACTCCAAACTCCACTATGGTGAAGACCAAAGAGCTGTCGATGGACACCAGAAGCAAAATTGTAGTCCTGCACCAAGCTGGGAAGACTGAATCTGCAATAGGCAAGCAGCTTGGTGTGAAGAAATCAACTGTGGGAGCAATAATTAGAAAATGGAAGACATACAAGACCACTGATAATCTCCCTCGATCTGGGGCTCCACGCAAAATCTCCCCCCGTGGGGTCAAAATTATCACAAGAACGGTGATTAAAAATCCCAGAACCACACGGGGGGATCAAGTGAATGACCTGCAGAGAGCTGCGACCAACGTAACAAAGGCTACCATCAGTAACACACTACGCCGCCAGGGACTCAGATACTGCAGTGCCAGACGTGTCCCCCTGCTTAAGCCAGTACATGTCCGGGCCCGTCTGAGGTTTGCTAGAGAGCATTTGGATGATCCAGAAGAGGATTGGGAGAATGTCATATGGTCAGATGAAACCAAAGTAGAACTGTTTGGTAGAAGCACAACTCGTCGTGTCTGGAGGAGAGAGAATGCTGAGTTGCAACCAAATAACACCATACCTACTGTGAAGCATGGGGGTGGGAACATCATGCTTTGGGGCTGTTTCTCTGCAAAGGGAACAGGACGACTGATCAGTGTACATGAAAGAATGAATGGGGCCATGTATCGTGAGATTTTGAGTGCAAACCTCCTCCCACCAGCAAGGGCATTGAAGATGAAACGTGGCTGGGTCTTTCAGCATGACAATGATCCCAAACACACCGCACGGGCAACAAAGGAGTGGCTTTGTAAGAAGCATTTCAAGGTCCTGGAGTGGCCTAGCCAGTCTCCAGATCTCAACCCCATAGAAAACCTTTGGAGGGAGTTGAAAGTCCGTGTTGCCTGGCGACAGCCCCAAAACATCACTGCTCTAGAGGAGATCTGCATGGAGGAATGGGCCAACATACCAGCAACAGTGTGTGACAACCTTGTGAAGACTTACAGAAAATGTTTGACCTCTGTCATTGCCAACAAAGGATATATAACAAAGTATTGAGATGAACTTTTGATATTGACCAAATACTTATTTTCCACCATAATTTGCAAAAAAAAAAAATATTTCCAAATCAGACAATGTGATTGTCTGGATTTGTTTCCACATTTTGTCTCTCATAGTTGAGGTATACCTATGATGACAATTACAGGCCTCCATAGGCGTGCGCACAGGGTGTGCCAGGTGTGCCCCATGTGCATTAGTGTTATCGCTCTGTGTAGCAGCAGGAACATGGGAAAGATCTCCCATGCATGTGTGAGCTTAAGGGTGCACACCCTAATGCAATAGGCTGCGCACACCTATGCAGGCCTCTCTCATCTTTTTAAGTGGGAGAACTTGCACAATTGGTGGCTGACTAAATACTTTTTTGCCCCACTGTATACAGTAATCAGTGCATATTTATAGCGCTGTTCGCTGTATAAATGTGAATGGTCCCAAAAATGTGTCAAAAGTGTCTGATGTGTCCGCCATAATATCGCAGTCCTGCCAAAAATTGCAGATCGTCGCCATTACTAGTAAAAAAAAAATAATAAAAAAAATTCATAATTCTATACCCTATTTTGTAGGCATATACAAAACAGAGATTGCTGCTCCAAATAGACTCACCCCAACAACAAAGACCTCTCCAGGAACCAAGGGTGCTGGCAATGCACAAGGCAATGAAGAAAAAATTAAGGAATCTGGACAGCCGCACTGCAATCCAACGTGGCTTTTATTGGATAAATAAAATAAAATAAAGCAGGCACTACATGTCACAGCAACGGGGTAACAGGGGCAACTAACGCATTTCACACTTAAAAGTGCTTACTCATAGCTAGCTATTTTATTTTTCCAATAAAAGCCACGTTGGATTGGAGTGCGGCTGTCCAGATTCCTTCATTTTTCCCTATTTTGTAGGCGCTATAACTTTTGCGCAAACCAATCAGTATACGCTTATTGCGATTTTTTTTTTACCAAAAATATGTAGAAGAATACATATCGGCCTAAACTGAGAAAAAAATATAAAGAAAAAAGGAAGCCCAAAGGGCTAACGTTGCGCTAATGATGATAAGTAAAAAATGATGTGAATAAATAGCAAGTGATATAGGTGGCACATAAAAGCAGCTAACAAAAAAAGTCCAATACAACAAAGACCAAATAACAACGAAAAAAACATAAAATATGTAGCGATAATAAGTGAACATAGGGCCAGTAAACCTAATCTGGACCCAGACTATATAAACAAAATAAATGAGTAACTACAGTCAGTATATCCAAAAATGAATAGACAAAACGGATAAAGCATATAGTGATCTAAGTGCTCAAAGAATTACCATGAATGGTAAAATAGAAAACCAGTGAAAGATAAATGAAATATAATAATATTGAGTAAGGCACAATAATAAGTGAATTGTCATGAATAAAAATCCAAAATATAACAAAATTGAAAAGTGAGTGATGAGGGAAGCTTCTTCCCAATGAAACTGTGCAGACTGGCAAACGTGACACCCAGGTGTATGGTGATCCTGCTTACCGGATGGCCGTGACTATAAACACAGTCTCACTCAGCACAGGGAATAAGGCTTCCCCACAGCCCAACGATCTCCTGATCAGTATCTCGTCAGCCAATGATTACTCATATTGGGAGAGAAAATAGAGAAACTCCATGGTGTAGTATATAAAATCCGATTTTAATAATAAAGTAAGGATTGCACTTACAATATTCAGGTTGTCAGTCAGCAGTGAAAGGCAGAGAATATGTAGCGATGACAGCGGTACATATAACAGCGTTGATTCAAATCTATTCCCGGGTTCCTGTGCTCCGCGGGAACTTCCTCGTGTGTACTAAGAGCGTAATGACGTCACCGGCCCCCTACGCGTTTCTTCACTAAAGGACATCAACTGGGGACTGGCCGAAGCAAGCGTCACCACGCTGAAGGTATAAATACATGACGGCACCATTTTGGATAGTGGCAAACATCGGACATGTAACAGAGGAAGTAAGGGCAACCCAGAAATACATTGAATGTGGGTAAGCCGCACAGGAAGCAGAAAAAAACGCAATGGGATGAACCCAAATCGCGACATCTAGTGGTAATAAAGAGGAAGACCCAGCAGGAACAATAAGGAGCACGGGAAGAGCTGAATCAAGCAAAGGCACTAAAAATACGGCCATATTAATAAAAATAAAAACTGGTCCACCTAACATGATAAAAACACATATAAAAATGTAAGTAAAAAATGGGAGCAAACAGCAAACATCGGGGACATAACAACAAATCAGGAATTATTAATAAAGCTGTTAATGTCCCAATCTATGTTCAAACCAAAAGGTTTGAAAGACTTTAAAAGAAAAATCCATCTGGTTTCAGATCTGGATATAGCCCTCACCATATTGGTACCTCTCCAGTGAGGTCGAACCAGGTCAATGGCCAAAAAGGTTGTACCCTTAAGTTGACGATTATGATGTAAATCATAATGTTTGGACAGATTATGCTTAGGAAAGCCCCTCTTAATATTACCTACATGCTCATTCAGCCTGATATGCAATTCCCGCTTGGTGCGGCCTATATATTGTTTTGAACATGGACACTGAATCATGTATACCACATATTTAGTGGAACAAGTGATAAATGAATCAATGTCATATGTTTTATTAGTTACAGATGATGTAAATTGAACACATTTACGGCCTATCAAGGGGTTAACCTTACAGATACTGCATTTACGGCACGGGTAAAACCCTTTCATACTCTGAAAAAAAGAGGGCTTAATGGGGGGATACGTTAGGGGCAATGCTTAATCTGAGTGATGGTGCACCCCTATAGATAACCACTGGGTGTTCGGGAATGATAGGTCCCAATATCTTGTCATTTTTAAGCACATCCCAGTGTTTTTTAAGGATCTTTTTAATAGAGAAGTGTTGATTAGAAAATCTGGTGATTATAGACCACCCAAATTTTTCAGAAGTAGACTGATCTTTAGGTTTGGGAACCAAGAGGGTCGTTCTGTCCATAGCAGCCACCTTACTAATAGTCTCATTAATCACTGAGGGTTGATATCCCTTATTCAGAAACCTATGTTTCAAAACATCTGCCTGTGCATAATATTCTGAGATATTGGTACAGTTACGCCTAATCCTCTGGAACTGTCCTTTGGGGACCGCTGAGAGCCAGGATCTATGATGGCAACTAGTGGTTGGTATGAAGGAATTACGGTCTGTTTCTTTGAAGAAAGTGCTAGTGCTAATATGACCATTCTGGATGGTAATACTTAGATCAAGAAAATTCACTTGTTCCGCACTAGCAACATATTGCAAAGATATGCCCCTATCATTATTATTCAGCTGAAAGAAAAAGTTTTCAAGGGATGCAATATCCCCTTCCCAAATAAGGATAACATCGTTGATGTACCTTTTCCAGAGTAACAACTATCTGGGGGGATTGGATTCAATGACGTCTAATTCCCAATGGGACATAAAATGGTTGGCCAGGCTGGGGGTAAACTTGGCCCCCATAGCCACACCCCTTTTTTGTAAATAAAAACCTCCACCGAACCAAAAATAATTATGGGATATTTATTATAGCAAAAAGTAAAAAATATTGTGTTTTTTTCTAAATTGTCAGTCTTTTTTTGTTTATAGTGCAAAAAATAAAAACCACATAGATGATCAAATACCACCAAAAGAAAGCTCTATTTGTGGGGGAAAAAAAAAAATATATATAGTGAGGAATTAGCCCAGTAGCAGGTTGTGCGTGACTCTAGAATAGTCGAAGCACAGTGAAAAAGGCCCAGCAAGACAGAAGGATCTTGGTAAAACACAAGTGATGTTTATTTACAGGGTCTAAAATAAAACAAAAACAGAAAGTAAAGCTTTGCCACGTTGGACGTCTAACTACAAACACAGGAACCTAAGAGCCGGTTCACACCAGGGTGACAAGTCGCGTCCCACGATTTTCAATGGAACTGTTCTAAGTAAGAGCGACTCAGGTCGCTCCGACTTAGAAAAAGGTTCCTGTACTACTTTTGGGGGCGACCCAAGGCGACCTGCATTGACTTCTATACAGAAGTCTTATGCAAATCGCCTCAGCGGGCGTCTCAAGTCGTCTTGAGATCACGCCGCCGAGGTCGCCCCCACAAGTCGTGTCGCGTCGCGCCGCCCTGGTGTGAACCGGCTCTAACTACTTGTCCTGGAACAGCCTACTGCTGCCCACACACTTGACTTTCAAACAGAATAAATCCACAGTCACACAGACTAAGGCGTCATACACATGATACGAAAATCAGAAGGGAAAAGTCGTAAGACGAGCTGTCTGTGGATTTTCGGATCGTTAGTACGGTGCTTTCGACAGACGATTTGACTTTTTCATCAGACAAAAGCTGGATGTGCAGACTATCAAATTTTTGGCGGATGTGAACTCAACGTCTGATTTTCGGATGGTCAGTAAAGAAATCGGCACACAAAAGTCGAAAGTACAAACATGCATGCTTGGAATCAAGGGAAGAGTTTGGTCTTGTAAACTACTGTTCGTAATCTAGAATTAACATTCTTGACGCAGCAATTGATGAAATGTCGAAATGCAGCGCACATTCTCATCTTCTTTAATGGGACAATAATGAAGCTGCTTTGCTGGTGATACTGATGTAGTAATGCCAAACTTATTTTAACCACTTCCCACCCAGCCACTGCACATATATGGCTGGGTGGGCGCTTCCTCCTTCTGAGTGAACCTTCAGAAACGTTCCTCAGAAGGAGGGGGATCACGTGCGCGTGTGCCCGAGCAGCGGCGCGATCCCGATGCGCTCGTGTCATCCGGACATGGCGCATCTCCTATCGGCAGGAGGGCTCTGTGATTGGCCCTCCTGATCACATGACGGCTGTGTCCAATCACAGCCGTCATGTGATGTAAACAGAAAGTCGGTTGCTAGGCGACCGGCTCTCCTCTCCTCACAGGAAGAGCGGATTTCTGCAGCAGGCCGGTGATCAGTATGTATGAGCTGTTTTTTACAGCTTTTTACACACTGATCACCAGCTTAGTGTCCCCACACAATGCAAAACACACAAAGTCCCCAAAATAGTGTCCCCAAAACACATGTCCCCACACACATGTCCCCACACATATCCCCACAAAGTAAAAACACCTCTCCCCCACATATGTAATAGTAAAATCACATGTCCCAATGAACATCTGCGCACATCTGTACATGATCATCTGCTTACATCTGTCCGTGATCACACAAACCAATTATTATACACTTAACAGGATTTTTTTTTTAATCAAAGACATGTAGCAGAATACACTTGGCTTAAATTTATGACAAAATTAGATTTTATTGGATTTCTTTTAAAATAGAAAGAAGAAAATATATATTTTTTCCAAATTTCCGCTCTTTTTTCGCTTATATCGCAAAAAATTTAAAACGGAGTAGTAAATAAATACTACCAAAAGAAAGCTCTATTTGTGTGAACAAAATGATAAAAATTTGATTTGGGTACAGGGTAGCATGACCGCGCAATTGTCATTGAAAGTGCGAGAGCGCTGAAAGCTAAAAATTGGTCTGGGAAGGAAGGGGGTGAAAGTGCCCTGTATTGAAGTAGTTAAAAGGCATTTGTTTTGTACTATTTGAAAATTTAGTTTGCACTTCCTCTACAGTAATTGGTCTCTCTAATTCCCTACGGACTGGTGATGGTAATCTAGACAGCTGTGAGGAGGACACGTATTTTTCGAGAGACAAGAGGGGAAACCGATTTCTCAGGCAAATTATATAGCGAAGAGTAATATTCTCCAAATTCTTGAGCTATTTCTTTTGGAAATTAGAGTTTTTGATCTGCTTTTGTTTTAATAATTGGTATATATGACCGTGTCTGTTGTTTTTTTAATTTTTTTGCTAATAATTTACCACATTTGTCTCCTGAATCATATTCTATCCTCCTCCCATACTGTAGAATCGCTTCGGCTTTATATCGGAGGAGGTTTGCTATTTGCCTTCTCAGATGTGCTAATTCTATCCCTACACTTATTTCTGTTCTTTTTTTGTGTTGTGACTCGAGTCCCTGTATCTTTTCTAATAAATCTTTTATTTGTTCTTCTCTAATCTTTTTCACTCGAGATCCATGTTTAATTAGAATACCTCGCATTACTGCTTTATGGGCCTCCCATACTATACCCGGGCAGTGGTGGCCCGTAAATAGGGGGCGCAGGGGCGCCGCCCCCCCAAAGCTACTTATTTGATGGGGAACTTCCTCCACAGTGTAATAAATGAATAGACCCACCCCTTCTCACGTTCCGCATCTGGTTCGCTTATCCTTACACCTACGTCATTGTTTAAGCGGACCTGATGGGGAACTTTAGAAGGGTCTATTCATTTAATACACTGCAGAGGAAGTTCCCCATCAGGTCCGCTCAGGCTCAGCCAATGACGTTTTGTGTGGACAGCGCTGGACATCGGATCGCCGTGGGACACTGGATTTCATCGCTGGATTTTTTTTTTTTTTAATAAAGGACTTTTTTAAAGTGTCTGTGTGTTTTTTTTTTACATTTTTTTTACACTTTCTTCGTGAAATGGTAGGGGTACAATGTACCCCTTACCAATTCACATAGGGGGGGCCGGGATCTGGGGGTCCCCTTTGTTAAAGGGGTCTACCAGATTCCGATAAGCCCCCTGCCCAAAGACCCCCACAACCTCCGGGCAAGGGTTGTGGGGATGAGGCCCTTGTCCCCATCAACATGGGGACATCCTCCCCATGTTGAGGGCATGTGGCCTGGTACGGTTCAGGAGGGGGGGCGCTCTCTCGTCCCCCCCTCTTTTTCTGCGGCCTGCCAGGTTGCGTGCTCGGATAAAGGGTCTGGTATGGATTTTTGGGGGAACTCCACGCCATTTTTCTTTTACATTTGTGGTGGAGTTCCCCTTAAAATCCATACCAGACCTGAAGGGTCTGGTATGGATATTTGGGGGAACCCCACGCATTTTTTTTTTAAATTTGCGGCAGGGTTCCCCTTAATATCCATACCAGACCTGAAGGGCCTGGTAATTGAATTTGGGGGACCCTCCATGCTTTTTTTTTTTTTTTTTATCAATGACCTTTCTATGTATTGCCGGGAGCTGACAATTCATTAATAGCTGCGAGTGAGTTTTAAATGACTTTTTTTCCTTCAGAAATTACACTTTGTGCAGGGACAGTTCTAAGCACGGGAAACAAGCGCGACTTTACATGCATACTATACACACAACCTAGGTACGAAATTTAAAGGAATATTTCACTTCTATTGTTTCACTTTAAGCATTATTAAAATCACTGCTCCCGAAAAAACTGACGTTTTTAAAACTTTTTTTTGCATTGATACATGTCCCCTAGTGCAGGACCCGGGTCCCCAAACACTTTTTAGGACAATAACTTGCATATTAGCCTTTATAATTAGCACTTTTGATTTTGAACATTCGAGTCCATTATATTTAATAAGGTTCTAAAGTTCACACGAACATTCTGGCTGTTCGCAGGTTCTGGTGCGAACCGAACAGGGGGGTGTTCGGCTCATCCCTATTCCTAATACTCTATTTTATCTCATCCCCTATCTCCTATCCCTAACTTCTCCTGTCCATTTCCCAGGTATAAATCTTAACCAACATCTTTATTTGGGTATATCTACTCCCCCTCTCGATCTCTATAGTATTTATTATCCATATATTTCCAACCTCCTCATATCCATATTATTTATTTCATAATATTACACTCTTACTACTTCATAAGGGACTGTCTCTCCTCCTAGGTAATGACATATTGCCCGTTCGTCTAGTTACCTCTAATTTCTGCTAACCTTTCATATTTTACCTATCTTTATTTTAACTATGTACAGTATATTGTCTTCATATATTCTCTATACACAATCTATCTATCCCATCTCGTGAAAACATTTATATTATTTATCATATAACCAGTTGTTACTTTATTTCTCCAAATAATACCTCCCTTCCATATTCCACCTTAAAAAGTAGATATACCTCTAATAATACCTCTTCATACCTTTCCCCCCCCCCCCCCCTCTCCATAATACTGGGAATCTTACCCGTTCTCCCTCCCCCCCCCCCCCCCGCCTCCCTCCAAAGGCATTTATTTTACATCCTTCTATATTATTATTCAACTTAAATTTCTGAACCATGCCATCTCCATATCCCCTACACCTCTGATGTGTCCCCCACCTCCCTTCTATTATTTATTGTTAAAAAAAAAAAGATATAATTTACTATACTAATTTTAGTGTTATAATTTATGTGTCAGTGTAAGATATTAACATATAATAGTGCTATATCCCCCCCCCCCCCATCCCTCCTCATATTTCCATTTTTCCATTACTCCTACCCAAACCCCCCCACCCTTCCCCCTCCCAAACAAAAATAAAAATAAATAATTAATCATGTTGTGCAAAATCAAATAGTGACTTTCCCCCCCTGTGCAAAAACCCCAAATCACATGTCATTTGCATGTGTTCAGTCCAAAGTCAAACTTCAATTGTATGTATCCAGTCTTTCATCTTTATAGGGATCATTTCATATTTCATATCACTATTATTCTTCCTTCCCCCACCAACTGCGGAGTAAAGGTATAGGTAAAGTCCCAGGGGGGTGGGGGAAGAACCAGGGCCTGTCTAAGTCACGTCTCACAGTATACCACCCACATTTCTCCCCCCCCCCCTCCAAAGAAAAAAACAGCAAAAATCCGCTAGGGTGGGAGAAATGAAGAGGTAAATATAGGGGCATGTCTGGGATAGTCCCAAATAAAAAAAAATCAAGGAGAGAGGGGGCCTCTGTCAATATCTTTCTTCCCTCCTTTTCCATCTGGGGGTGATAGAAATAAAATTAGCATGGAGAAACAGTTCCATTAGAGCCAAAAACAGGAGTGGCAAAATAGGGTCCACAAAAAAACTAAAGGTTCCTAGTTCACGGTAGCGCCCCTTATTCCTGTTGAGTGGCTTACAGATCAGAAGAGGGGGACCTATATCCCCTAAAAAAAAAAAAAAGAAGGAAAATAAAAAAGGAGAGGTGAGACCGTGATTTCTCTATTTAGTTCTGTTCTTATAACTCACGGTTCTCCCATCCCAGTCTCAGTCTCTGTAGTTGGCTCCTGTCGTCCTCCGCTGGTCTGCATTGGGGCTCTCCTGTTTCTTGTTTGTAGACCACCTTTACGTGTTCTTCTCTCTATTGGTTGCAACCAATCTGGCACCTCAATTCCTTCTATCCCCATGAAGTTAAATAGGTCTAGTTCCGAAGGAAGGGAGAGTGAGAATGAAAGGGATCCTTTCTTCACAAACAAAGACATAGGGTACCCCCAACTATACGAGCCTCCCACAAGTTTATTCTTTTCTAGAAGCGGGCGCATTTGCGCCCTCCGCTGCAAGGTAGCCCGGGAGAGGTCTGGTAAAATTGTAATTATCATGCCTTCAAAGGGTATTGTTCCAGCCTCCCAGGCTTTACGATTCACCATTTCTTTGTGTGTGAAGCGGTGGAAGCGACCAATAACATCTCTGGATCTAGCAGGATCTGAGGGCCGAGGTCAAAGGGCTCTATGAAGCCTATCAAATTCAATTTCCTTCTGTGCCGTTACCCCAAGTTGCTGACAGATTGATATTACCACTTTGTGTAGCGATGCCTCCTCAACCTCTTCCGAGATACCTCTAAATCTGAGATTTAACCTCCGGCTACGGTCTTCAATCTCTTCAAATTTTAGCTGTATGGAGGGGTTCTGTGTCTCCTTTAGGGGCTGTTTTCTACTATTTTCCTCCAACCATGCAATCCGTTCTTCCATCCGAGCAGTGTGTGTCCCTTCTGCCATGATTTTATCTGATAGGGCCTGCACCTCAGTTCTGATAAGCTGTAATTCTTTCCTATGGCCCTCTTCCACTCTTGACACCAGTGTTTCCATCTCATCTCGCGTCGGGAGCGTCTGTAGAATAGCCAACTCATCCTGTGTCGGTAATGCTTGCAGAATCGCCATAAAATCTGCACCTCCCGGGATTGTATCCATCTTTACTCTCTGAGCTCTCTGAGCTCTCTAAACTCCGGCGTGTGTCTCAATATATGCCTCAGTGTATGTCTCGTCCTGCTCTTACCCTTTCTTTACATCAGGAGACGAGGATAGACTCATCCGAGGGGCTGTTCTTGGAATCTCTACGTATGAAGTCTCCCTTGTTTCAACAACCAAAGCCCGTGCTATTGCTGCCCGCGTCCGCGGGAAAAACTCTTTAATCTCGGGCTGTGTTGGCTGCTGCTGCTGCTTAATAGAGGCCCTCTTCACCTGCTTCTCTTCCACCTTTTTCCTCGCACTTCTCATCCCTTGAAACTCTCCAGAATGCACGACATACAAATTTCAGTGTTAACATTCAGTATCTGTCTACTATCAATTACGCACCCCACACCGTTTATGCAATCACCCCACACCGTTTATGCAATCACTAAAGTCCAGCACTCATTTAACATGCGCAGTAACATGTGTATACTTATTTATTTATCATCAAAATTTAAAAAAAAAGTCCAGTCCCGGAGAAAGGAAAAAAATAAAAAAATTAATGAAATGTTCACAGTAGCCACAGCCAACAATAATATTGTGCACGATCTGTAGAGTATGTAGGGGTTAACTCTTTAAAGCGCAGCTTAATGATCCAGTAGCTTGTTCATATAATAAGGACACAGTACCTTGAGATGTTTTTCATAACTGAGACATACAGGCTGATACAATGATATGAGGAGGGCCTCCAACACTATATCATGGCTGGAACGGGAGAGCTGCGGGATGGATGGCATCACTGCAACGCTGACTGCAGTCCCGGGGTTCGAGTGTCACCATGCAATGAGTGTACCGCCCCGCACACTCCTCCACCGCAGGTACTGGTCCGCTGCTGCCACTCTCCGCCGGAGATGCACAGAGCCGTCCTCTCAATGAGACGAATCTCCGAAACACCGACCGGCACACAGGGAGGACACAGGGAGGGCAACTCGGCCGCTGCACTATCCCTAAGATTTATACATAAACACTATCTTGCTTCACCTACTAGCGTACTGTCACAGGGCTGCAGGGTCTCGCACCTCACGCTGGATGTTTGGAGGGTTTACACGGAGCTCAGCACACTATCCTCCCTACTCCGCCATTGCTAGGCCACTCCCCCGAGGGAAAAAACAAAAACAATAATGAAAACAATAAAATATGGTAAAGCACCAGGTCCGGACGGATTAACTATACAATATTACAAAAGTTTTATTACACATCTGGGACCATATATGACTAAGGTGTTTAACGAAGTTGGACAAACAGCGGTGCTACCACCCGAGGCCGTAACAGCGCACATCACAGTTATTCCAAAATAGGGGAAGGATCCAGCGACCTGTAGTAGCTATAGACCAAAATCTTTGTTGAATGTGGACTTAAAAATCTTGACAAAGATTCTAGCATCCCATAGTTGCCAACAGTCACGGATTGGCCGGGACATTCCCGGGATTCAAACCCTTTTCCCGGATTTATTTTGTCCCGGCCAATGTCCCGGCCAATCCGATTTTTCCCGTTTTCCCCGAATTTGGACGCCGCAGGCCGCCGCCGCTAGAGGTCCACGGCTGGCGGAGACAATGTCTCGGCCGGCCGCCATGTTCAAGAAGACCAAAACACGGATGTAGTACAATAGAAAATAAAGCCGCTGCGGCGCCGCCCACACCCCGCACCTCCCCGGGGGTGGGCGGCGCCGCAGCAGCTTTATCTTCTATTGTACTACATCTGTGTTTTGGCTGGCCGGCAGGCCACCCCCCCGCCCCGCCCCGCCCCGCTGCAGGTCTGTCTGTAATGGAAAGGGGCGGGGGTCGGCAGCGCCACAGCTTAATTTTTTTTTTTCAGCCACACTGTCGGCTCCGCCTCTATTTTGTTCCCCTTCGGGGAAGGGGAAACAATAATGGCGGCCGAGACAGGAGACGCCTGTGGTTAAGGGGGGACTCCGCTGGGGATGCCTGTGGTAAGGGGGGACTCCGCTGGGAACGCCTGTGGTAAGGGAGGACTCCGCTGGGGACGGCTGAGGTAAGGGGGGACTCCGCTGGGGACGCCTGATGTAAGGGGGGACTCCGCTGGGGACGCCTGATGTAAGGGGGGACTCCGATGGGGACGCCTGATGTAAGGGGGGACTCCGCTGGGGACGCCTGAGGTAAGGGGGGACTCCGCTGGGGACGCCTGATGTAAGGGGGACTCCGCTGGGGACGCCTGAGGTAAGGGGGGACTCCGCTGGGGACGCCTGAGGTAAGGGGGGACTCCGCTGGGGACACTTGATGTAAGGGGGACTCCACTGGGGACGCCTGATGTAAGGGGGGACTCCGCTGGGGACGCCTGATGTAAGGGGGGACTCCGCTGGGGACGCCTGATGTAAGGGGGGACTCTGCTGGGGACGCCTGATGTAAGGGGGACTCCTCTGGGTACACCTGATGTAAGGAAGGACTCCGCTGGGTACGCCTGAGGTAAGGAGGGACTCCTCTTGGGACGCCTGATGTAAGGAGGGACTCCGCTGGGGACGCCTGATGTAAGGAGGGACTCCTCTGGGGACACTTGATGTAAGGGGGGACTCCACTGGGGACGCCTGATGTAAGGGGGGACTCCACTGGGGACGCCTGCATAGTTACCAACAGTCCCGAATTTCACGGGACAATCATGATTTTTGGACCCTTGTCCACAAGTGTGGAGGGGGCTCTGCTGGGGAGGCACCTGATGCAAGGACGGACTGCTGGGGAGGCACCTGATGCAAGGACGGACTGCTGGGGAGGCACCTGATGCAAGGACGGACTGCTGGGGAGGCACCTGATGCAAGGACGGACTGCTGGGGAGGCCATCTGGTGGCAGGCGACGTGGCAGGTAACACGCTCAGGGCTTCCACTGATTCGGCATTATGGTGAGTTGAATGATTTCATTTTATATTACAATGTAAAAATAGAAATAATGCACTTCAATCATCCTGACACCGTAACAACCATGGTGCCGGGATGATTGAAGCGCCAACAGGTGTTTTGGAGTATCCTTATCTGCCAATTTTGTTACACATTACTATTGTGGTGTAGGATCTGGCTTCTTTCTTTCTATTTCTTTCTCTCTCTTTCTCTCACCTCGGACTCTAGCCACACCCCTTTGAACCACGCCCATTTAAACCACACCCACTATCGTGTGTAAACCACGCCCATTTTTTGCCGCGGCGCACGGCGCGCCGCATTTTTCACTCCAGCATGACACGCCTACAAACCAATGGCCCGCCCCCTGATTATAGCAAGGCTCCGCCTCAATACAAAAAAAGTGTCCCAGATGTTTTTTTTGCAATGTTGGCAACTATGGCATCCCGTATACAGTCTCAGCTTTCAGAAATAGTACACCTTGACCAGGTAGGATTTATCCCGACAAGAGAGGCAAGAGATAGTACCATAAAAGTGTTAAATCTGATTTATAGGGTAAATCATAAGAAGATACCAAGTGTTTTTTTTAAATACGGATGCAGAAAAAGCATTCGACAGAGTAAATTGGAAATTTAGAATCAACGCTCTACTAACTTCTACTAACACAAAATGATCATAAGGGGCCCAAAGGGTGGCGCTTGAGAAATGAACTTTCTCTTTATACTCTCATAGGTTTGTGTTTGTCAAACGACAATTTGCGGATAGTTGGTATGCTAGACAAAATCCTGCACACACGCTTTTGATAAAAATCAGACGATCAGTTGGCCAACAATCGAATCGTGTGTACAAGGCCTAAATCTCACTGTACAAGCAAATAGCTGTTCAGTCTTGCACATGTAGCGGGTATGTACTTTCCTGGGTGTAATTTGAACTTGGCAGAGACATCAGTGATGTGTAATTCCCTGCAGCCCAGCAGGTGGCGCTGTCGCCCTGGGCTGGGGTTGAATCATTGCTGTGTGCCGTGCCTCCTTTTTGTCCTCCCTCTGCAGCGGTATGGAGGGGCGGGGAACCCGCCGTGCTTGCCGGGAGAGGGTATAAAGGGGCCGGCCATCTTTGTCACGGGGTCGAGTCCCAGGCACCTTCAGCCTGTGGGCGGTGGTTCGTGTCGGTCCTCTAGGCGACCTAGGCCTAGAGGACAGCTGGAGGTCGTGTTCCATCCCAGGCACCTTTAGCCTGGGGTGAGGTACTCGGATGGAGGTCTGGAGCTCAGTGCCCAACACTGAGTTCCGCGAGGGAAGGAGATCCTAGGGAACCCAGGGGTTGGGAACCCGAATCCGGAAGGCGTAATGGACCAGGGGGAGCTCCTCACTTGAAGACCTGGTGCAGCATATTGCCAGTGACGGGGGAGCCTCTCATCGGAGACCGCCTGGTAGGAAATTCCCCCCTCGCTCGGAGACCGCAACCCACTTTCAGGGAGGAAAGTGAAGAACACATTGTGTCTGGGCCTACTCGCATCCACACCTCCTTTTCTGTTCTGTTTCTACAAGGGAGTTCAACTGATTGTGTTCATTCGAGAAGAATAAAGGAGTGTTGAACTTTAATGGTGTGGGGCTCATTTCCTGACAGACATTGTTCAAGGTAACTCTTGGTGGAGGCTCCAGGTGCACAGTCCTGACCCGAAGGTAAAAAGAACTTTGCTTATACTACACTGACACCTGTGGTGAAGGCCAGGCGTGGTGTCCCCGCTCCCTTCCCCTCTAAGGTACCCCTAGACAAGAGAGCAGACGAGCTGAAGATGAAGAGGGGAGTGAGGAGGGCGCTACACGTGGGGGCTCGTCCGGGATAGTGTTTGTGCACCACGGAATTGAACGTGTCTGCTGGAGGAGTTACGCGAGTAGGCAGGCCTTCATTGGCCGAAGTGCATCCCTGTGCTCGAAGTCGTGGACATGACCCATTGAAGGGAAAGGCCCGCGCAGAAGAGCGAGGAAAGGGGGAAACTCAGCTGTGTGAAGTAGTACACGTGGGGGTTTCTATTTGCACTGCGCCACCAGGCACACCCCCATCGCTTAGTTCGTGGGCGTGACTCAAAAAGGAAAAAAGAACAAAAGCCCGCGAACTGGAGCAAAGGGGAGGAGTCCAATACGTGTGAAGGACTACACGTGGGACGTTGGCGCAAAAACTCTGCAGTGTGCGATGGATCAGCAACAGGTCGCCATGTTCGGACATACATCGTGGATTCCAGTTCACCCTTCCACCACGACATTGACTGCTGCTGCTCCGGTAACAGATACGGGGATCCGGCTAAAGCCAAGGTGTCGATTCGCCCTGTATTCGTGCATGGACGTTGAGGCCCTGGGTGTGATTTGTCCCGGCTGTTCGGGACTGGTGTTCCAACTGAAGCCATTCGGGCGATGTGAGGCCTGTGGGGAGTTTCTGTTCGAAGTGGATCCGGCGGTTGAGAAGCCGAGAACCATCTACCCCGGCCGTGCTGCGGGCAACACCACTCAGAGAGGAGGAATCACTGCTTTGACAGCCATCCCTGCGCACACTGCAGCGGCCGCGGAGGAGGTCGTGAAAACTCAACGGGAGAAATCCGAGGATGCTGACTCGGTCACCACTGTCTCGCAGCGTCCACCACCGAAGAGAAAGACCAGCATGGTAGCCCCGACCAGCGGTTGTGGTAGACTGTCTCGCCCGCTTACGCCCGGTCCGGATGGATCCGTCGACAAGAGTTCCGGACATCCCGTTTCAAGTAAAGGCTGAGATAAGCCACGCAGAGAGATTTGGTGTGTGGGAAGAGGTGGAAACTCAGTCTCCACTACCGGCTACCTGCCCGCGGAGGAGTGTGACACCTCCGACCTGGAGTCGCTCTCGGACATGGGAGACGACGTTGCTATAGACGAACTGTTTGCCGAAAAGGGCTGGGACAAAGTACCTCTCGCTTCATCCCGCAGAACCAGGGATGCACCCATGTCTACAGGGGAAAGTACACCCCGGGTGGAGGTGCCAGTGCCTGAAGAGGGGTCCCGTCCCCAGCCTGCCTCTACAACCTCGGTAACATCTGTACCCAAGACCGGGGAAAAGAGACTGCTGTTGCGGGCACCAATGCCCAGACCAGATGTGGTCAAGGTCCCTCGCCACCCGGACTCAATAGTTTTACCTGGCGAAGGGGACAAAGCTACCATGCCTCCTTTGGCGAGACTACAACGCCTATTTGGCCAGAAGGTTGCTGCAGAGTACGGATGGGAGTACCCGTACTTGTCTAAGGAGTTGCTCTATGAGGTGGAAGTGTGCCAGGAGCGCTGGTACAATGACTTTGTGTGGACCCACCTTCAGATTCCACATGCCCGCAGGTACCTGGCATGCTCTCCAAAGGCCTTTCAACGTTTTAAAGACTGCAAGGCAGAGTGGATGTTAGGACGGCACATCCATGCAGACAAAGTGTTGATCCGGCGCAAGGAAGGAGAAGATGTGGAGTATCATCTGGAGACCATGGATCAACGCTTGAAGCCACTAGTTCTGCCGCATCCCTGCTTTTACCTGTAGGAGAGAAAAGACTCCGTTCTTGTTATGCTGCTGAACTTTCTGGGGCCCGTTGCTTTTGTGTCCAGAGTAATGAAGGACTGTTCCTGTTGTTCTTCACTTTTTCTGCAAGAGATCATGGACTCTGGGGTAGATAGGGTCAAAGAGAAGAGGAAAAGTTCCACGAGTGCAGTTACCGCTGTGCTGTCACCAGGTGAAAGTGTTGCGCAACGTTAAACACTTTTCACGCACTCACTCTCTGGAGAAAGGGGATTTCTTCCAGGAGAAGTTTATTTTCTCTCACACGAATACATGTGTCAGGGTTATGTGTGCTAATCCCTTTTCTTTTCCCTCTGCAGGAGAGCATCCCATCAAGACCACTGAGTATGGGGTGGGTCTTAGTCAGGATGGGTGGGAAAAGTAAAATGTGAATATGTGATTCAAAGTTATGGTTTAATGCTGTTGTTTTTCTCTCTTCCTTCTTCCCTTTTTAGTACAGGGCTCAGACACAATGTTTCAGTTGGGTATTTTTTTTTCTAAAGTGGTATTTTTGTACAATTGTTAGTCGGTTTCTGGATTGGATTATGTCAGCCGTTGAGGGCATGATTTACTCCAGACACTGGGGACCAGTGTCAAACCACCAGGGGGAGAGTGTAGCGGGTATGTACTTTCCCGGGTGTAATTTGAACTTGGCAGAGACATCAGTGATGTGTAATTCCCTGCAGCCCAGCAGGTGGCGCTGTCGCCCTGGGCTGGGGTTGAATCATTGCTGTGTGCCGTGCCTCCTTTTTGTCCTCCCTCGGCAGCGGTATGGTGGGGCGGGGAACCCGCTGTGCTTGCCGGGAGAGGGTATAAAGGGGCCGGCCATCTTTGTCACGGGGTCGAGTCCCAGGCACCTTCAGCCTGTGGGCGGTGGTTCATGTCGGTCCTCTAGGCGGCCTAGGCCTAGAGGACAGCTGGAGGTTGTGTTCCATCCCAGGCACCTTTAGCCTGGGGTGAGGTACTCGGATGGAGGTCTGGAGCTCAGTGCCCAACACTGAGTTCCGCGAGGGAAGGAGATCCTAGGGAACCCAGGGGTTGGGAACCCGAATCCGGAAGGCATATTGGAGCAGGGGGAGCTCCTCACTTGAAGACCTGGTGCAGCATATTGCCAGTGACGGGTGAGCCTCTCATCGGAGACCGCATGGAAGGAAATTCCCCCCTCGCTCGGAGACCGCAACCCACTTTCAGGGAGGAAAGTGGAGAACACATTGTGTCTGGGCCTACTCGCATCCACACCTCCTTTTCTGTTCTGTTTCTACAAGGGAGTTCAACTGATTGTGTTCAATCGAGAAGAATAAAGGAGTGTTGAACTTTAATGGTGTGGGGCTCATTTCCTGACAGACATTGTTCAAGGTAACTCTTGGTGGAGGCTCCAGGTGCACAGCACTGACCCGAAGGTAAAAAGAACTTTGCTTATACCACACTGACATCTGTGATGAAGGCCAGGCGTGGTGTCCCCGCTCCCTTCCCCTCTAAGGTACCCCTAGACAAGAGAGCAGACAAGCTGAAGACGAAGAGGGGAGTGAGGAGGGCGCTACACACAGAAACCTTGCTCCAGGGTGGCGCATCCTCCCTAATGGCCGTACACACGGTCCGAAAATCGAACGGAAAATACTGCTTTTGAAGAGATGGTACACTAATCTGACCGTTAGTATAGAGCTTTCGAGAGCCGATCATGACAGTTCATCTGATATTATCCGATGGGACAAGCACCAAAATTTTTCTCGTACGATACTAAAATGTATGATTTTCATTTAATCAGTACAGTTGTCGTTCAAAAACACAATACAAATACACTACAACACAGTACATCACTTCTGATTTTTTAAGAGGGGGAAGCAGCAGATTCATTGGTCCACGGGACTGCTTACACTGTCAGTTTAAGTTCCATCTGAGAGACAGTGAGAGGACTTCAGTGTGCAGGTGGAGGTTGATGTGGATGATATGCCTTGTACTAGTTATTGTTTGTGAGTTCATTTGTTTTCAGTTTTATCTGCTTATTAACCACTTGCCGACCGCTCACGGTATATATACGTCGGCAGAATGGCTCGTGCAGGCACAATCACGTACCTGTACATGGCCCTTTAACTGCCGAAGTCGGGGTTGCGTGAGTGGGACCGCGGGTCCCGCGGACTCGATCGCCGCGGGGATCCCCGCGATCGTCTCACGGAGGCTCGGAGCGGGGAGATGTGTGTGTAAACACAACATCTCCCCGCTCCTCTACTGACAATGTCAGCGATCTCCGCTCTGTGTAATCAGAGCGGAGATCGGTGACGTGTCAGTCGTAGCCACGCCCCCCCTCAGTTAGTAACACGCCCCTAGGCACACTTAACCCCTTCAGCGCCCCTAGTGGTTAACCCCTTCACTGCCAGTGTCATTTTCACAGTAACCAGTGCATTTTTATTGCACTGATCGCTATGAAAATGACAATGGTCCCAAAAATTTGTCAAAAGTGTCCGATGTGTCCGCCATAATGTCGCAGTCACGAAAAAAAATCGCTGATCGCCACCATTACTAGTAAAAAAAAAAAAAAATTATAAAAATGCCTTAAAACTATACCCTATTTTGTAAACGCTATAATTTTTGCGCAAACCAATCAATGAATGGCGATTGCGATTTTTTTTTACCAAAAATATGTAGAAGAATTCGTATCGGCCTAAACTGAGGAAAATAAATGTTTTTTTATATATTTTTTGGGGATATTTATTATAGAAAAAAGTAAAAAATATGTCATTTTTTTCAACATTTTCGCTCTATTTTTGTTTATAGCGCAAAAAATAAAAACCGCAGAGGTGATCAAATACCACCAAAAGAAAGCTCTATTTGTGGGAAAAAAAGGACACCAATTTTGTTTGGGAGCCACATCGCACGACCGCGCAATTGTCAGTTAAAGCGACGCAGTGCCAAATCGCAAAAAGGGGCCTGGTCATAATGGCCCGTATTGGTCCGGGGCTTAAGTGGTTAAAGGGTATTGCAGCAGAACCTATACCCTCTATCTCTCTTTGTTCACAGATTCCAGTGCCTGCAGATTTTGAGAGCAGCAAGGCTTTGGTAATCCAGAGAGTAACCTTTTTGAGGCTGAACCTTTTGCTGAACTCTTGTGCAAGTCATTCTTGGCGTTAGCAGAAGTACTAGAATTTTGTGTATACACATGCAAACGTTTTTGGCAGGTGTTGAAAAAATTTGTAAAATCAGAATGCTTTTAGAAATAGAAGTGTTAATAATTTATTTTCATCAATTAATAAAATAGAAAGTAAATGAAGAGGAGAGAAATTCAAACCAGTATTTAGTGTGACCACCCTTTGCCATAAAATCAACATCAATTCTAGGTACATTTTCACACAGTTTTTGAAGGAACTTGGCCAGTAGGTTTTTCCAAACATCTTGAAGAACTAACCACCGATCTGTGGATGTAGGCTGCCTCCAATCCTTCTGTCTCTTTTTGTAATCCCAGACAGACTCCATGATGTTGATATCAGGGCTCTGTGGGGGCCAAACTATCACTTCCAGGATGCCTTGTTCTACTTTACGCTGAAGATAGTTCTGAATAGGCTTGTGCAATTCGTTTCGTAACGAATCAAAATTCGTCCGAATTTAGCAACTTTCGGACATTCGGAAGCATTCGAATTTCCGAACAGAGCAATTACGAATAAAACCGAATCCGAAATAAATTATACCGCAAAATAGCGAATGCCCGAAGGTCTTCGGCATAATTCGTTATGAAAAAAGTTACGAATGTACGAATCCATTCGAAGCACAATAACAGTCACTCTGCTCTCTGCTTCTCCCTCACCATGCTGAACTCCCTCTCAAAATGGTGTACAGGGGCGGAGGCTATAGCCGCATGAAAAAACGAAAGTAAAATACGAGATTTCAAATCCATTTGAAGCACAATAACACTCACTCTGCTCTGCTCTCTGCTTCTCCCTCACCGTGCTGAACCCTCTCAAAATGGTGTACAGGGGCGGAGCCTATAGCCGCATGTAAAAAACTAAAGTAAAATACGAGATTTCGAATCGTTACAAATAACCGCTATGTATTTAGAAAAGTACAAATCCATTCGAAGCACATTAGGCATAATAGGCAGCGTCGTTGTGAGAGAGACACGGAAAATTACGAATCAACGAACCCAAAAAAAGTTACGAAAGTAGGAGTTGTGTCCAGAATCAACGAAAAACAACGTACTCTACCGAAAGTACGAATTATAAAGCAACAAAAAATTCAACGAAAAATGTCGCTTGCAAAAATACGAATGAGTCCGAACACGAAAAATCCCGTCTAGCAAAATTACGAATGATTACGAATCAACAGGACCGGAAAGAAACGAACCGAAACGGAACGAATTTTTCCGTTGTGCACAAGTCTAGTTCTGAATATACATTGGCAGTGTGTTTGGTGTCAGTGTCCTGCAGCAGAATGAATTTGGGGCCAATCACGCCCCTCCCTGATGGTATGGCATGATGGAAAAGTTGCTGCCTGTATTTTTCAGCATTGAGGACACCATTGATCCTGACCAAATCTCCAATTCCATTTGCAGAAATGAAGCCCCAAACCTGCAAGGAAACTCCACCATGCATCACTGTTGCCTGCAAAGACTCATTATTGTACTGCTTTCCAGCCCTTCACAAACAGACTGCCTGTCAGGGAAATGCTGGCCAGCACATGTGCACTAGGATTCACGCAATGCGAATGCCTATGCACATAAGCGCACGTGCGAGCGTGCACGCGCCCCTTTAACATTGATGCTAAATGGCATATATAAGGATGACAATTGCGCTAGGGTCTTTTCTGTCTGATCTGCAGTCTAGCCCTGTATCCTGTGCCTATCCTTGATCTTGTTGACCCAGTTTTCCTGACCATCCTGATTATCTCCAAACCTGACCCCCGACTTGTCCTGACTCTGATTCTGCTACATTTGCTTGATCTTCTGCTGCCAAACCTCTGCCTGAACTTTGACTATTCTTTGCCTAATGTCTTTGATGTATCTGCCTTCCCGTGTATGACCCGGCTTGTCTGACTCTGCACCAATCTTCTCAACCCCACCAGCCTGCATCATCTCTGCATCCGCAGTACACCTGCATCCGCAGCACCTGGCACCTGCCTCATCCCTGCATCCGCAGTACACCTGCATCCGCAGAATCTGGCACCTTCATAATTTATGTATCCACAGTATACCTGCATCCGCAGCATCTGGCACCTGCTTCATCCCTGCATCAGCAGTACACCTGCATCCGCAGCATCTGACACATGCCTCATCCCTGCATCTGCAGTACACCTGCATCCACAGCACCTGGCACCTGCCTCATCCCTGTATCCGCAGTACACCTGCATCCGCAGCATGCGGCACCTGCCTCATCCCTGTGTAGCGGGGTCTTTAAATCTAGGGGAGTGTTTGAGTGGTAGTTGTACTCAGACACATAATTTGATAGGGCCATGCTAAACCATTTTATACTGCAGGTGGGATACTGGTTTGTAGTTCCCTGTGGCCTGTGGATGGCTCTGCCATCGGAGGCTAGGGTTGAACCGCTGGTATAGGGCTGTGCCTTGGATGTCCCCTCTCGGCGGTGGTGTGGTGGGCGTGTCGGCCTGCTGTGCATGCTGGGAAAGGATATAGAAGGGCAGACACTGCCTGTGGGGTGTGATTCCCGGGGGTCCTACCCCGGGGAGTGTGTTGCTCTGTTCGTTGGCCCCCCCAGGCACTTTTAGCCTTGGGGTGGGGTTCCTGGCCGGTACACTGCCGGATCAGTCCCAGGCACCTTTAGCCCTGGGGCTGCAGCTAAAGGCCTTGGGTCCAGCACCTTTGGCTGGGGCCCATCGAGGGAAGAGGAATCCCAGGGTGCTGCCTTATGAGGAGACTCGTATCTGGAAGAGGGGGCTGGGGGAGGACCGTTCCGAGGGACTGGTGAGAGATTGCTGTGAAGGAAGGGGCCCGGTAACTCTCTGGAGGGATGTCATCTCCCTGAAAGAGGCCTAATACCACAAGCAAATGTTCACCAGGTCTGTGGCAGAGACCCAAAGTTCACCAGGTCTGTGACAGAGACCCAAAGTTCACCAGGTCTGTGGCAGAGACCCAAAGTCCACCAGGTCTGTGGCAGAGACCCAAAGTTCACCCGTAACAGTTTATGCAGAGACTGTGTGTAATCTAATTTGAGCATCACTCTGGCTGCTAGGATCCACTCTAAGGGGAGACTATCTGGGTGAGCTGAGCCTACTTGAAGAAAACAGGTAGTGAATAGTAAACTCGTTTCTGCCTGGACTTATTCCAACACCCTTTTGCTGTCCTGTTCTCCATCCACCCTTTTCTATCTAGTGACTGTGCATATGAGAAAATAAATTGTACGTTTGAGTTGCAACTGGTGTGGACCTTGGAGTTACTGGGGAAAAATAGAGACTTGTCTTTATTGCAGTGAAGACGGGAACCATTCTCTGGAGAACCTAGCCATAGAGACCCAGTTACATTTACACTGCTCAACCTCTTCACACAGGAGGGTTAGGGCATGTGGCATTGTGTGCCCCTTTTCCCACAGGTGGGCCAAAGGTGGGGGAAAGGGGTCTGGTTGCTACACCTGCATCCGCAGTACACCTGCATCCGCAGCATCCGGCACCTGCCTCATCCCTGCATCTGCAGTACACCTGCATCCGCAGCATGCAGCACCTGCATCATCTATGTATCCGCAGTACACCTGCATCTGCAGCTTTGGGCACCTTCCTCAACCCTGCATTCGCAGCATTCAGGACCTGCATCATCTCTGCATCCGCAATAACAAACAAGCAGCTGCTGCTATTGCTGTTACCTGCCTCTCCTCTCTACCTACTAACGGAGAACACTGCAGGCACTCCTACCCCACTGTGCTCTCCCGGGCACTGTTGCAACCTCAGCGGTTCTTGAACCGGGGCTGTATGAGAGGCCTTCCTCTGCTCGTCAGGCTCTATCTGAAGGTACGTGACACTGCCTCCTGCTACAGCCAAATATTTCACATTTTGACTCATCAGTCCAGAGCACCTGCTGCCATTTTTCTGCACCCCAGTTCCTATGTTTTCATGCATAAATTAATCACTTAGCCTTGTTTCCACGTCAGAGGTATGGTTTTTGGCTGCAATTCTTCCATGAAGAACACTTCTGGACAAACTTCTCCAGATAGTAAATTGGTGTAATTGGGTCCCAATGGTTTCTGCCAGTTCTGTGCTGATGGTGCTGCTGGAGATCTGATGTGGAAGGGAAGTAAGCAGGATGTGTCTTTCGCCATACCCCAAGGACTCTGACTGATAGGTTAATTTGTTGTTAAGTAAAAGATCAATAGTTCTCATGTGTATATACTGATAGGTTATCTGACTCCATGCATTTACCTGCAAACTAAATAAAAACCAAATACAGCTAATACAAACTCAGACTCCAAATCTGTTGCACAGAATGTTTCTGGTTACCAAAAGTTCAAAGTTTCCAGAGACACAGCAATGGTCTTTCATAACAGTCTCCAGTAAATCTACATTACAACATCCTTGTGTACCTAACTCTTTTTTTAAAGTGAAGTCGATAAATGAGAAATAGACTTCAGTAAAAATGGCATTGTTAAAATTGTATTTAATTTGAATTCATTTTAATTAAATTTCATTAATTTTAAATAGGTTAACAGTACTGCACAAATAATCACATTTTGATAAACAAGACAGAGTGGTGTATCAGAGAATGTTAAATCCTCTGTACCGTATATACCCGAGTATAAGCCGAGTTTTTCAGCACATTTTTTTTGTGCTGAAAATGCCTCCCTCGGCTTATACGCGAGTCACCTTTTTGCGCCTGATCTCCCGGGATTTGGGGACACGGACCTCAAGCTTGGCACACATGTAGCCCCACTCTTCCTGTACAAGTGTGCAAAGTTTGTTTTCCGGGGGACCTACGGCCGGGGAGCACCGATTTTTCAAACCCGGCACCCCTTTTAATAGACTCCCATGTTAAACGGTCATTTCTCTGGTGACTTTGGGGACCCGTTACCGGCCGGTTGTAGCTCTCCTGGACCCAAAACTTGGCAAAAATGTAGCCCAATTTCTCCACTATAAATGTGCAAAGTTTGTTGTCTGGAGAACCTATGGCCGGGGAGCACCGATTTTTCAAAGCTCACCTTCACATCAGAGGTCCTACCATCACATCAAAGCTCACCTTCACATCAGAGGCCCTACCATCACATCAAAGCTCACCTTTACATCACAGGTCCTACCATCACAGCAAAGCTCACCTTCACATCAGAGGCCCTACCATCACATTAAAGCTCACCTTTAAATCAGAGGTCCTACCCCTTCCATAGACTCCCATGTTGAACGTCAGTCTAGTCATGGACACAGTGAGGCATGGGCACAGTGAGGCATGGGCACAGTGAGGCATGGACACAGTGAGGCATGGACACAGTGAGGCATGCACATGGACACAGTGAGGCATGCAGATGGACACCCTAGGCTTATACTCGAGTCAATAAGTTTTCCCATTTTTTGTGGTAAAATTAGGTGCCTCGACTTATATTCGGGTCGGCTTATACTCGAGTATATACGGTAATTGTTTTTATTGCCCTTTGGGTCTCTTTGGGAAGATTTCAATTTACTTTCTGTGGTCAAGTCTCAACAGGAACCGAGAGAAATTCTCCCCAAACTGAGGGAAAAATTCTCCTTTAGAAAGCTTTCACCAGAAGAGATGTTCCCCCTTGAAAATGACTTCTCTGTTCCTGTTCCAGTGACAAATGTAAGATGTATGCATGTGCAGAGGAACAATGAGAGGTAGGGATAGGAGGAGTTCTGTAGTCCAACAGGCAGAGCACACATCGTTGATTGGGATTTCAGTGCAGCAAAAGCATTGTGTTATCAGGTTAAACAGGAGGTTAGGAGTACATGTTGCAGAGAGAACTTCAGTGTTTCGCAACCTTTTTTTGACTCACAGCACCCTTTAAAACTATGCAAAATCCTGAGGAACCCAGTCTAAAATGTAAAAAACCTAAAATGTTTCTCTTGTTAAAAAAAAAAACTTAAAATGTTACTTATCAATGGGAAACCTGAGCCTGAACCAATGCACACAACTGCCTTGATGAAATGAACTTCACATCAGAGCCCACCTTCACATCAGAGGTCCTACCATCACATCAAAGCCCACCTTCACATCAGAGGTCCTACCATCACATCAAAGCCCACCTTCACATCAAAGGTCCTACCATCACATCAAAGCTCACCTTCACATCAGAGGTCCTACCATCACATCAAAGCTTACCTTCACATCAGAGGCCCTACCATCACATCAAAGCTCACCTTCACATCAGAGATCCTACCTGTAACGGCACCCCAATATAAAGGAGTAAAACGCCGTTTACGATGTTCCCTCTCCTAGACACACATCCACTCCGCTACCAATATCCACAGCCAAACGACCCTTTCCCATAGGAACCAATCCCTCTGGAAGAAAACGAGACGCACTCTGTCTTCTTCTGTAATAGGAATGACTTTATTATTGAGAAACATTGTAACTTCATACACAATTCAATACACAGGATTTAACATGAACAAGGGCCCAGCTCCACCCACACATCCCAAGACTCAACACCTCATCCTGACGTCTGTTAGGCTTCAAAAGATCCCACACAATACACATCTTCTCACAAAGGGTTGGCAGCCAGTCTGTCTGGCACTTTACAATACACACAAGGTCAGACTTAATGAACAATAGAATGCAAAACACCTTAATTCCTCACAGCAATGATTACATAACCCCCACACACAGTATACATCCAATCTATATACAATGTATATACAGCCTTGAATATGGCTATCACAGACCATATCGGGGGTTTCTTTTATTCACCCTGTGTCCAAAGTGACCCCACTGTCACACATCTCCCCTTTCGGCAGGGGACTAACAGAGGAGGGGACCCCAGACGGGTCTACTCCGAAGTTAGTCCATGGGTCCATTCTTCCAATGCTGGTATCCACCCAGTACCACAAATGAATTGCTCCAAGCAGAGCATTACTTACCCAGCCAACCTCTGCCTCTCTCAGAGAACATACCCGCCGCTGGGGAGAAGACAGGGTGACTGGGCTCAGTCCGTCATGCTGTTGGGGATCTGGGTCGACTGCCCGGCATCCCTGGGGTATACAAGTGGAGACTGAAGTCCCATCCACTTGTGGTAGGTGGAAATCCCCCAGTGCTTGCAAAGCAAGGCTGACATCCTCCTGTCTCAGTGTCACACCATTTTCTGAGTTTGTGTCAGTGAGGACTGAACTCCCATCTACTACCACAGGAACTCCCTTTTCTGTTAGTTGAGAGCAGAGGCCCGTGGCACTCGGCTCTGTTGCCAGCTCTTCTGCTGGGTTGCTGTGAGTGGAGACCGCAGTCCCATCCACCGATATCCGCTCAAGTGGCAGTTGTGTGCAGCAGCCAGTAGCATTCTGCCCTGCTGCCAGTGATTCAGCTGGGGGTAAAAGCTTTACCACCCCAGCTTGTTGCTGGAGAGAGGGGCCAACTGCCCCGGCTCCCTGAAACTCCACAGTTGTTTCCGGTGCTGGGCAGAGGTTGCTATCACTCTGCCCTGTTGCCAGCACTTCTGCTGGGGACTCCACACCATCTGCTTTGGCTACCTGTTGGGGAGGGAAAATGGCTGCTTCTCCTCCCTGCATCTCTGAAATCCACTCAGAAAGAGGAACCATCACCTTCTCAACTCGGGCCTCCAAAACTGCCATGGGTGTAGAGCAGGGGTCTGTAGTACTCTGTCCTGCTGCCAGTACTTGGGCAGGCGATGCATAATCCCTAACATCCTCTGAACAGTCCCTTAAGTCCATACCTTCTGTAATCTGTGGCTGGGGAGATGAGCCAACTGCCCTAGCTCCCTGGAACTCCATATCATCCACTTCGGCTTTAGGGAGGGCAATCTTCAGCTTTTCCACTGCCGATTCTTCAGCCAGGCTAGCTCCCTGGAACTCTGTATCATTCACTTCGGCTTTAGGGATGGCCATCTTCAGATTTTCCACTGCTGATTCTTCAGCCAGGATTTCATAGTTGTCAACTGGTATTTCCTGATAGTCCCAGGCAAAGGGAGCCCCACCCTGCTGCTGAGCAGATTCTCGCAGCTGTCTGTAGGCGATCTCTGATTGTCGTATTTCCGCCATTCTCCACTCATGTTGCCGCTCTAGTTCTCTCTTTTGTCGCGCATCCTGCAGCTGGATGCCTCTAATGGCTTCCTGAATGGCGGTCTCTGATGGGTTAGCACCATATAATGCCAACCGCTGTCGCACTCGTTGCTGAAACAAATCTTCAACTGACCGGGGTCCTGCATCACCATCTCTCTGGTCCATCTCGGCTCTCAAGTAAGTCTTTCAGCGTGACTTTCCTGCAGGCTGCATAGCTGGTCATTCACTGTGGTGGCTTGAAGTGTCCCAGGAACTGGAGGGAAAATCCCGCTGCTGCCAACCAATGTAACAGCACCCCAATATCAAGGGTGTAAAACGCCGTTTACGATGTTCCCTCTCCTAGACACACATCCACTCCGCTACCAATATCCACAGCCAAACTACCCTTTCCCATAGGAACCAATCCCTCTGGAAGAAAACGAGACGCACTCTGTCTTCTTCTGTAATAGGAATGACTTTATTATTGAGAAACATTGTAACTTTATACACAATTCAATACACAGGATTTAACATGAACAAGGGCCCAGCTCCACCCACACATCCCAAGACTCAACACCTCATCCTGACATCTGTTAGGCTTCAAAAGATCCCACACAATACACATCTTCTCACAAAGGGTTGGCAGCCAGTCTGTCTGGCACTTTACAATACACACAAGGACAGACTTAATGAACAATAGAATGCAAAACACCTTAATTCCTCACAGCAATGATTACATAACCCCCACACACAGTATACATCCAATCTATATACAATGTATATACAGCCTTGAATATGGCTATCACAGACCATATCGGGGGTTTCTTTTATTCACCCTGTGTCCAAAGTGACCCCACTGTCACACTACCATCACATCAAAGCTCACCTTCACATCAGAGGCCCTACCATCGCATCAAAGCTCACCTTCACATCAGAGGTCCTACTATCGCATCAAAGCTCACCTTCACATCAGAGGTCCTACCATCACATCAAAGCTCACCTTCACATCAGAGGTCCTACCATCACATCAAAGCTCACCTTCACATCAGAGGCCCTACCATCACATCAAAGCTCACCTTTACATCACAGGTCCTACCATCACAGCAAAGCTCACCTTCACATCAGAGGCCCTACCATCACATCAAAGCTCACCTTTACATCAGAGGTCCTACCATCACATCAAAGTTCACCTTCACATCAGAGGTCCTACCATCACATTAAAGCTCACCTTCACATCAGATGCCCTACCATCACATCAAAGCTCACCTTCACATCAGAGGTCCTACCATCACATCAAAACTCACCTGCACATCAGTGGTCCTTCCAACACATCAGAGGTTCCCCAGCACATCAGTGCACCCTTCATGTCAGCGAACACACATTACATCAGAGGCCTCCTATCGCATCAAATGTCCCCCTTTATCTTAGAGGCCCCATCACATCAGAGGCCCCCCTATACATGTGAATCACCTTTCACCAATAAGTCCCTCAATCATGGAGTCCTCTCATCACATCAAAGTCCCTCCCATCACAAAGCCCCCCACCACACAGTCCCCCATTAGAGAGCTCCCAATCACGCAGTCCTCCTATCACAGAACGGCCCACCTCCCCCCCCCCCCCCATCACAGAGCCCTATCCAGGATTCACACATTTTTCTAATTGCATTAACTTTGAAAAATGTGTGAATCTTGGGTGAAAGATGTGTAAATACTGTATGAAAACCTTTATAAATAGACCCCTATGGATATTCAAAATATCTCTCTTGTGTGGTCTTAGTATAAAGAGCAACCTATCAGATAGCAGAGCTCCATTTATGACTTCCGATTGGATGACTATTTTATGACTTGGTCTAACTTCTGATTGGGTGCCTTGTGCTGTTGTCTCTTGCTCGCCATTGCTGGTCTTTCAATTAGCTTGAGACTGTTAGGACATACAAGAACAGAGACAAGCTATATGTGCGTTTTTTTATTTATATTTTATTCTAAATTGTTTTTACAATACAAAATTAGGAATGGGCCGAACACCCCCTGGTTCGGTTCACACCAGGACATGGGAACAGGCAAAAGAAAATATGCAAACTCTATTAAAGTCTATTGGACATGACCATGAAATATCAAAAGTGCTAATTTTAAAGGCTTATATGCAAGTTTTGCCATAAAAAGTGTATGGGGACCCGGGTACTGCCCAAGGGGACATGTATCAATGCAAAAAAAAGTTTTTAAAACAACTGTTTTTTCAGGAGAAGAGATTTTAATAATGCTTAAAAATTAAATATCCTTTAAAAATCGTGCTTGGGGGTCCCCTTAGTCTTCCTGTAAAGTGGCGCATTGGTCTGATGTGTTTTACCGTCCCGCAACAAAATTAAATTTCTAAAGGAAAAAAATTTAATTTAAAATTGCTTGCGGCTGAAATTTTTGCCGGCTCCCGGCAATATAGATAGGAATGAAAAAATTGGCGTGGGTTCCCCCCCCCCTCCTTAACCATGAGTAAGCGTCAATTCGTGACGTGAAACGCGTTAGCCACCCTTCCCTGCATGCACACCATCTGCATTTGTTGTTTTGGATTTATGGATTTATTTTGAATTTGGATTTTTTACCTGAAATTTTGGAATAAATAACTGTCTATACAGAGTGCGGCAGTCCAGGGTTTCTTTTTCTCCCTCCTTAACCATACCAGGCCACATGCCCTTAACATGGGGTGGGTGCCTTGGGTTCCCCCCAAAGTTGATGGGACCAGGGGCCTCGTCCCCATAACCCTGGCCATTGGTTTTGGGAGTCTGCAGGCGGGGAGTTTATCGGAATCACAGATTATGAGCGTTGGTGTGGACAGGCAATAGAGCAAAAAGGTGGTATATCAATAATCTACGCGTCACTGTCCAAACCCCCCTCCAAATTCCCATACATGGAAGCATGGGAAAGAGACCTACAGGAATCCTGGGGCCTGGAGGATTGGCATAGAGCGGTGTCTAGGGTCTTTAAAGGTATGCTGAACATCTCCTAAATAGAAGCCAACCTAAAGGTAATTACAAGATGGTATCTGGTTCCTTCCAGACTTGCTACCATTTTCTCTTCATCCTCCCCTTTATGTTTCAGGGACTATCACACATTAGGAAAAAATTATCCGCACTCCTGTTGTTGCTCTTTAACCGCTTCCGGACCAGTCACCGCAGTTATACTGCGGCAGGCTGTCTCCCCTGAGCGAGCTATCGTAGATGTACATCAGTTCTTTAAGATGCCTCCGGCCCGAAGCATGTCCCCAGAGCCGATGCGAGTGCCCGGCGGTCGCGATGACCGCCGGACACCCGCGATTGCTTGTTACACAACGAGAACGAGGATGTGTGTAAAAACACAAATCCCGGTTCTCTCAGGGGCGAGGAGACTGATCGTGTGTTCATACAAAGTATAAACACAGATCTCTCTCTTCCCTTAGTCAGTCCCATCCCCCCTACAGTTAGAAAACACAATAGGGAACACAGTTAACCCCTTGATCACCCCCTAGTATTAACCCCTTCCCTGCCAGTGTCATTTATACAGTAATCAGTGCATTTTTATAGCACTGATCGCTGTATAAATTACACTGGTCCCAAAAATGTGTCAAAAGTGTCCGATTATCGTAGTCTCAATAAAAATCGCAGATCGCCGCCATTACTAGTAAAAAAAAAATTATAAAATGTAGCAGATCTATCATCTGTTTTCTAATTACCGCCAGTTCTATTTCTACAGTCTGGTTAGGGGCATGTTTATGACTGGTCTCCACAGCTGCTAATTTATCGAGTAATTTGGTAAGTTGTTTCATTCGCTCACGGTTAATACGAGCTTCATGTTTGATAAGGACACCTCTCTGGACTGATTTATGTGCCTCCCAGGGTTGGACTGGGACCAAAATTTGGCCCTGGACTTCATCCAGACCGGCCCACTTTAATTGAATAAAATGCTGCCCCCCACCCTCCCAAAAAATCACGCCCACTAAAAGGCCCCTACATCCATTATTGTATATCATGAGAGGGTGAGCGAGAGGGGAATGAGAGAGAGAGGGAGGGTTGAGGATAAGGGGATGAGAGGGGTGGGTGAGAGAGGGGGTGAGTGTAAGAGAGGGGGGTGAGTGTAAAAGAGAGGGGGTGAGTGTAGGACCCCTTACACACTGAGGCGTTTTTCAGGCGCTTTTGGGCTAAAAATAGTGCCTGTAAAGCCCCTGAAAAACGCCTCCGCTGCAGTCCCAGTGTGAAAGTCCTCCAAGCAGCATCTTTGGGGCGGTGGAGGAGCGGTGTACACACCGCTCCTGCCCATTGAAATGAATGGCTGAAAGACAGAGGAGGGGGCTGAGAGACAGAGGAGGGGTCTGAGAGACAGAGGGGGAAGCTGAGAGACAATGGGAGGGAGCTGAGAGACAATGGGAGGGAGCTGAGAGACAATGGGAGGGAGCTGAGAGACAGAGGAGGAGCTGAAAGACAGAGGGGGAGCTGAGAGACAGAGGGGGAGCTGAGAGACAAAGGGGGAAGCTGAGAGACAGAGGGGAAAGCTGAGAGACAGAGGGGGGAGCTGAGAGACAGAGGGGGAGCTGAGAGACAGTGGAGTTGAGCTGAGAGACAGTGGAGTTGAGCTGAGAGACAGTGGACTTGAGCTGAGAGACAGTGGAGAGGAGCTGAGAGACAGTGGAGGGGAGCTGAGAGACAGTGGAGGGGTCTGAGAGACAGGGGGGAGCTGAGGGACAGAGGAGGAGATCTGAGAGACAGAGGAGGGGTCTGAGAGACAGAGGGGGGTCTGAGGGACAGAGGGGAGCTGAGAGAGAGAGGAGGGGACAAAAAAGGGGGGGCTGAGAGACAGAGGGGGGGACTGAGAGACAGAGGGGGGGTCTGAGAGACAGAGGGGGGGTCTGAGAGACAGAGGAGGGGTCTGAGAGACAGAGGAGGGGTCTGAGAGACAGAGGGGGAAGCTGAGAGACAATGGGAGGGAGCTAAGAGACAATGGGAGGGAGCTGAGAGAAAATGGGAGGGAGCTGAGAGACAATGGGAGGGAGCTGAGAGACAGAGGAGGAGCTGAAAGACAACGGGGGAGCTGAGAGACACCTGAGAGGCAGAGGGGGAAGCTGAGAGACAAAGGGGAAGCTGAGAGACAGAGGGGGGAGCTGAGAGACACAGGGGGGAGCTGAGAGACAGTGGAGGGGAGATGAGAGACAGTGGAGGGGAGCTGAGAGACAGTGGAGGGGAGCTGAGAGACAGTGGAGGGGAGCTGAGAGACAGTGGAGGGGTCTGAGAGACAGTGGAGGGGTCTGAGAGACAGGGGGAGCAGAGAGACAGAGGAGGAGAGCTGAGAGACACAGGAGGGGGTCTGAGAGACAGAGGAGGGGGTCTGAGAGACAGAGGAGGGGTCTGAGAGACAGAGGAGGGGTCTGAGAGACAGAGGAGGGGTCTGAGAGATGGAGGGGGGTCTGAGAGACAGAGGAGGGGTCTGAGAGACGGAGGGGGGTCTGAGAGACAGAGGAGGGGTCTGAGAGACAGAGGAGGGGTCTGAGAGATGGAGGGGGGTCTGAGAGACAGAGGAGGGGTCTGAGAGACGGAGGGGGGTCTGAGAGACAGAGGGGAGCTGAGAGACAGAGGAGGGGATAAAAGAGGGAGGTCTGAGAGACAGAGGGGAGCTGAGAGAGAGAGGAGGGGATAAAAGAGGGGGACTGAGAGACACGGGAACTGAGAGACAGAGGGGGGGTCTGAGAGACAGAGGGGGGTCTGAGAGACAGAGGGGGGTCTAAGAGACAGAGGGGGAGCTGAGAGACAGGGCGGAGCTGAGAGACAGAGGGGGCACTGAGAGACAGAGGGGGGGCTGAGAGACAGAGGGGGGGCTGAGAGACAGTGGAGGGGTCTGAGAGACAGAGGAGGGGTCTGAGAGACAGAGGGGGAAGCTGAGAGACAATGGGAGGGAGCTAAGAGACAATGGGAGGGAGCTGAGAGACAATGGGAGGGAGCTGAGAGACAATGGGAGGGAGCTGAGAGACAGAGGAGGAGCTGAAAGACAAAGGGGGAGCTGAGAGACAGCTGAGAGGCAGAGGGGGAAGATGAGAGACAGAGGGGGAAGCTGAGAGACAGAGGGGGAGCTGAGAGACACAGGGGGGAGATGAGAGACAGTGGAGGGGAGATGAGAGACAGTGGAGGGGAGCTGAGAGACAGTGGAGGGGAGCTGAGAGACAGTGGAGGGGAGCTGAGAGACAGTGGAGGGGTCTGAGAGACAGTGGAGGGGTCTGAGAGACAGGGGGAAGCAGAGAGACAGAGGAGGAGAGCTGAGAGACAGAGGAGGGGGTCTGAGAGACAGAGGAGGGGGTCTGAGAGACAGAGGAGGGGGTCTGAGAGACAGAGGAGGGGATCTGAGAGACAGAGGAGGGGTCTGAGAGACAGAGGGGGGGTCTGAGAAACAGAGGAGGGGCCTGAAAGACGGAGGGGGGTCTGAGAGACAGAGGGGAGCTGAGAGACAGAGGAGGGGATAAAAGAGGGGGTCTGAGAGACAGAGGGGAGCTGAGAGAGAGAGGAGGGGATAAAAGAGGGGGGACTGAGAGACACGGGAACTGAGAGACAGAGGGGGGGACTGAGAGACAGAGGGGGGTCTGAGAGATAGAGGGGGGTCTAAGAGACAGAGGGGGAGCTGAGAGACAGGGCGGAGCTGAGAGACAGAGGGGGCTGAGAGACAGAGGGGGGGCTGAGAGACAGAGGGGGGCTGAGAGACAGTGGAGGGGTCTGAGAGACAGTGGAGGGGACTGAGAGACAGACAGAGGGGGGTCTAAGAGACAGAGGGGGGTCTAAGAGACAGAGGGGGAGCTGAGAGACACAGGGGGAGAGCTGAGAGACACAGGGGGAGAGCTGAGAGACAGAGGGGGAGAGCTGCGAGACAGAGGAGGAGAGCTGAGAGACAGAGGGGGGTCTGAGAGATAGAGGGGAGCTGAGAGACAGAGGAAGGGCTAAAAGAGGGGGACTGAGAGACACGGGAACTGAGAGACAGAGGGGGGTCTAAGAGACAGGGGGTCTGAGAGACAGAGGGGGGAGCTGAGAGACAGAGGAAGAGCTGAGAGACAGAGGGGGGACTGAGAGACAGAGGGGGAGAGCTGAGAGACAGAGGGGAAGAGCTGAGAGACAGAGGGGGAGCTGAGAGACAGAGGAGGAGAGCTGAGAGACAGAGGAGGAGAGCTGAGAAATAGAGGAGGAGAGCTGAGAGACAGAGGAGGGGTCTGAGAGACAGAGGGGGGTTCTGAGAGACAGAGGGGGGTCTGAGAGACAGAGGGGGGTCTGAGAGACAGAGGAGGGGTCTGAGAGATAGTGGGGGGGCTGAGAGACAGAGGGGGCTGAAAGAGGGGGGACTGAGAGACAGAGGGGGGACTGAGAGACAGAGGGGGCAGAGAGACAGAGAGGAGGGCTGAGACAGACCACATAGCACTGTCCCTTTCTGCAGTCCCTCCTCTGCTCACCCCCCGCTGTCTCAGTGTTCTGGCACGTTTGTGTAGGATGCCAGGTACCTGATGGCCATCAGCGGAAGCGCCGAGTCTCCCTCTTGATCCGGGGGGTGCTCTCGCTGCTCTGCTCCTTACAGAGGCGCATGTTCTCTTCCTCCGTGCTCCCAGTCAGCCTGCCCTCCGGCCCAGGCCGCATGGTTCCTGGAGCAGAGAGGAGGTGGAGGAATCAAGGTTCTGGGAGCGCCGGGGTGGCCACGCTCGCTACTGTCCGCCTCTTCGGTGCTCAGGGAGGGGGTGGAGCTCTTCTCCCTCAGAATTTTACATCCAACTGCCCTCCTCGATGGCCACCTTCCCCGGATCCCTGCCGCTGTTTGCTGCCACGCTTTTTTTTTTTCGTGAGGGCCGCTGTTTGCTGCCACGCTCCCGCTGCCGCCGAACTGCATAAAAAAACAGGCCACAATTTTTTTTTTTTTGCGAGGGCTGCTGTTTGCTGCAACGCTCCCACTGCCGCAAAACTGCATAAAAAAACGGCCCACAAAAAAAAAATATTTTTTTTGTGAGGGCCGCTGTTTGCTGCCACGCTCCCGCTGCCGCCGAACTGCATAAAAAAACGGCCCCCAAAAACTTTTTTTTTTTTTTTTTAAACGCCCCACTGAGCCATCAGCCCACCGGGAAACTCCCGGTAGTGCCTATGGCCAGTCCACCCCTGGTGCCTCCCATAGAACTCCTGGATCACAGTCAGGTAGATCATTCCCCTGGAAATATGATATCAACTCTTTAGTCCAGGACTTCAGGAGTCTGCAACAGACTTTCATTAAGTCCCCAAAGGGATGTGTAAGCGACTGTGTTCCCGTCAAATCATAAGACAGGAACACGGGCGCATGATCTGACCATGTAATGTTGCCTATCGATGTAGTTCGAACCACATGCAGGTAATTATGATAAACCAAAAAATAATCAATCCTGGTATAAATTTTGTGTGGAGAAGAAAAAAATGTGTAATCTCTGTGACAGGAGGGTCACTTTGGACACAGGGTGAGCCAGGAAACCATGGGCATTAAGAAATATATCTTGGACTACCTAAAATGTAATATTTATCCACCATATTCCCAAGGATATCTGTAAAGGACTATTTACTGATTCTGAACTCAACAGGTTAATTGAGAGATACTGATGTGTTCAGCCTCAATCACCTGTCTGCCTAGTGTAATGCTAATGAATCGCAGCTTCTAAAAGACCTGTTCATTGTTTGTGGTGATGTGGATTGGGGAAATTAAGTCTGTCCTTGTGTGTATTGTAAAGTAACAGACAGTCTGGTGAATATAAAGGTCATGCATAGTTATTTAAACATAAAGGGATTAGCTGTTGCCTTCTAAGAGATGGGTAGTGGGAGACAAAAGCTAGCCTACTGTCAAATGTGTATTGGGTCTTGTTATGTTGTGGGTGGAGCTGGACCATTGTTCATTTTAGATTAATGCAGTATTGGATGTGTATAAAGGTTACAATGTTTTTGGCAATAAAGTCAGTCTATCCAGAGAAAGATACAGAGTGCGTCTCGTTCTTTCAGAAGGATTAATTCCTATGGGAAGTGGTCGTCTGGCTGTGGAGGATCGACAGTGAATTTGTGTCCAGGAGAGGGAAGATATCTAAACGGCGATCCCCCCTTTCATATTTGGGGTGCCGTTACAATCTCGTTCCCCTGAATGTTGTAATCGCCAGACATCAATCAATTGAGTTTTATATAGCAATTTTGCTATACGTTTCAGTTGGCTCGGAGGGATAGTCGATGTGCCCGTGGAGGTGTCTGCTGATGGTATAAGAGGTACATTGAAATCTCCTCAGAGTATCAATTGCCCCTCAATGAAGTCTAGGAGTTTCCTCAGTACCTCCTCCAAAAAAGAAGCCTGATTTTCATTGGGAGTATAAATTGTTGCCAGTGTTATCTGTTTATTCCCCAGGAGTCCCTTAATATAAACATATCGGCCCGTAGGGTCTATCAACAAGCTTTGGTAGCGCCAGGAGATTTTACTAGATATTATTATTGAAACACCTTTTGATTTGGCCATCGGGTTAATAGAATGATAGGTCCATGGATAACATTTATTTTGAAGATATTGAAATCTGTCTTAAAATGTGTCTCTTGAATAAACGCTATATCCATACCGGAACGTTTTAAATCATGTAGTAGCATGCGTCGCTTCTCAGGTATATTAAGTCCCTTAGCATTCAGGGACATCACTACAATACTGTCCAACATCATATTGGGAAAAGAAAGGGGAAAAGAGAGAAAGGAAAAAAAAAAAAACAGCGCTACAGTTCTGCCGCAAGGCGAGTTATGAATCGGGTGACAAATGTGGGAAGGTGCTGGCAAGAAGGGTTAAAGAACATAAGTTATCAACATATATTCCCCAAGTTGTTAATGGCGATGGGCAGAAGATAACCCTACCAGCACATATTACCCGAGAATTTAAAGCGTTTTATTCATCTCTATATGATTTATCATTACCTATACCGTCTCGATTGGCCATAGATGAATATATTCAGGCATCCCAAATGCCCTCTTTTGCCGCGTACACACGTACGTTTTTAATGCCATTTTTTAAGCCGACGTTTTTCTCGTCGTTTTTTTTCTTGTTTCCTCTCAAGCCTGTCTTGCATCCACACGATCATTAAAAAAACCGCTCGAGCAAAGCGCAGTGACGTACAACACGTACGACGGCACTATAAAGGGGAAGTTCCGTTCGAATGGCGCCACCCTTCATGTTAGTAAACTTTAGTAAGCTTTTCAGCCTCGTGCTTTTCAGTCCGTTACAGCATGACGAATGTGCTATCTCCATTACGAACGCTAGTTTTACCAGAACGAGCGCTCCCGTCTCATACTTGATTCTGAGCATGCGCGTTTTTTTTCCCCTCGTAAAAGCATACACACTATCGTTTTTCACGTCGTTAAAAGAAACAACATGAAAAACTACGTGAAAAAATAGAGCATGTTTGAAATTTTTAATGGCCGTTTTTCGCGCCGTTAAAAATGCTGTGGAGCATACACACGATCGGTTTTAATGGCCATTTTTAAAAATGGCATTTTTAACGGCATGAAAAACGATCGTGTGTATGCGGCATTTATCTTCTGAGATAGCTGCGGAATTAGATGTCCCCATCTCTTTACAAGCGTTGGGAACTATGAAATTAGGGAAAGCCCCGGGCCCTGACGGGTTTACGGTACAATATTATAAAACGTTATTTGGAATATTGGGCCCACGTTTGATTTTTTATTTATTTTTTTAATCAGAAAAAGTTTTATTGAATGTTGCCAAACATACCATACACATTGTACATGAAAAAGGTCCATGAATAGGGATGAGCTGAACACCCCCCGGTTCGGTTCGCACCAGAACCTTCGAACGGTCCGAAAGTTCACGCGAACGTTAGAACCCTATTAAATACAATGGACGCAAACGTTCGAAATCTAAAGTGCTAATTATAACGACTAATATGCATGTTATTGTCCTAAAAAGGGTTTGGGGACCCGGGTCCTGCCCCAGGGGACATGTATCAATGCAAAAATAAGTTTTTAAAACAGACGTTTTTTCTGGAGCAGTCATTTTAATGATGCATAAAGTGAAAAACAAAAAGTGAAATATTCCTTTAAATATTGTACCTGGGGGGTGTCTAAAGTATGCCTGTGAAGTGGCATGTGTTTCCCGTGTTTAGAACCTGCACAAAATGACATTTCTAAAGAAAAAAAAGCCATTTAAAAATGCTTGCGGTAATATGGATGAAAATCCCGGTAATATGGATGAAAATCTTTGAGAAAAATGGCATGGCCCGAAGGTACAGGCTTCCTTCCAGAAAATATTCTAAGTTTTCTGTATCCCGACATTTGGTAGTCTGTAGGATCCTTCTTACACTGGGCTACAATTTCCCCCAGGACTGCGCATAATTCTGCGCTGAGGGTGGCAGGTGGTGATCCGGGACTCTCTTTCTTCTCCCGTTTTTCTGCTTTTGGGGACGGTGGTGGAGATAGTTTTGGTGTCTTAAACCGTCCTCCTGGCTTGAGCGGCAGCGCATGTATTAGACTATAAGTCTGATCATCTATTGCTTCTATACTTGGATTCTTGAAATGCTCTGGGATTCCATTCTTCCACTCTATTAGTGCGTGGGTCAGTAAAGAATTTGACCTGACGTCCACCACCCATACCTTCTGGTGCGGGGACAGTGACATCACTAGCTGCTTCACCGCTTCTTCTTGCCAGATCCCTGGGAGTCCTATGACTACTACCCCGGCTGAATCTGTGCCGACTGCCTTGCACCACTGTCCTACTTCTAGTGGGTCCATTCTGGTACTTTTGGTGCGTTACTTGCTGTATCAGGATCCCGGATTAGAGAGCCCCCACGTGTAGCGCTACCCCCAGTTAAGAGAGCCGCTGGATTTGTTTGCGGGCCCTGAACACAGCACCGCCAACCCCTGGCAATCCACTCGATCCACTCTGGCACAGTTAGTCTAGGGATTGTCTTGTATCACAATCTATCTGTATTGTAAGAGTAACCTCTTTTGCATAATGATAACACACTGATAGCAAGTGATGAAGTATAACGTTTTTTTTTTTACTTTGGGTAAAAGGCACAAGGTTAATACATAACACATATATATCTGCAGAGCCCTGCAGCAGAAAATATAGTACACCCTGATAATGCAGGCTATTTCCCTTCTAGTGCAGCTATCTCTATCTATGCGCCCTTATGGCGCAGCAACAAAAAGTTCTAACTCCTGGTCAGGCCTGACTCAGATTTAACTCAGTCTCTAGCAGATACGATTTCTTCGCATGCAACTTGACTGGTGGTGCACAACAGGAACAATATTTGTAATCCAAAGGGTAGACAATAAAGAACACTTCACCGGAGACTAACTCAACTCAGTTCCGCCACTAGTCTCCAGTGGAACAGTAAATAAAGGCCGGTGGGCCAAGGCAATCTCTAGGCCTAACAACAGTACAGCCTATAGGATTTGAGCAGATGCTCGCTCACCACTCCGGACGCGATCCCAGTCCGGGACTTCCACCTGCTGTGTCTACACACACAGCGTCTGCAACGATCGGGTCTCCGATCCAACTGATGTAAGTAGTCAGCGAAGTCAGGTGTCACCCAGGTTCCGCAGTGGGGTGGAAGGCTCTCTGGAAGTTGTGCAAGGCCCAGGCTTCAGGCCCTGCACTGCAGCAGATCCGCACAGGAAGACCTGTTGATTGCAGCGCGGTGTCCAAAGAGGCCGAGCTCAGCCTCGCCCTCCTCTTATATAGCCCCTCCCATCAGTCTCTGCGGTGGCTGAATGCACCCTGGGTGCCGAACGGGGTTCTGGGTAACGTAGTCCCGGGGCCTTAAAGGAGACCCCGCTACACACTCCCCCCACTTAAACTCTTTGGTCCCCAAAGATAACATTAAATTACAGTACACACAACATTAGCCAAAGTTGCATATGATGTTGGCAGAGGAAATTCCCACCAAAAACAAGGAGGTGAACTCCCCTGCCCACAGGTCACACTGTCATTAGTGTCCTGCCTAACTGTGCCAGAGAGTGAGTTGGAGTTGCCCCCCACCAAATGAACAGTGGGGGGATTAGGGTCTTCCATACTCCTCCTGGCAGTAACCACAGTGTCCTCCGAGCTCCTCCCCATCTGTGGGTAAGTCAATCTTTTGGGAGGTTTTATGGCTCTTCTCATCCTTTGTCCTCTTGGGCTTTCTAGTCCGGCTAAAACAGGTTCCTCTTCCGGAACCGACTTGGGGGTGTCCACTGGTCCTGGGGCACTTGACTCCGGAGCAGGGAGATACATGGAATCCCTTGGATCCTCCTCTGGGAGTAAGACACAGGCATCTTCCCAAGAATCCGACAAAGGACTGGACGGGATGAACTCAGTAGCTTCTGCATTCAGTGTTCTGTCTATGGTGTCTTCTTCAGGTGGGAGATCAATAGCAGAAGTTTCTGGGGTCTGGGAAGGCCAAAGCCAATCAATTTCTTCCCCCTCATCTTCACTTAGCTCCGAGGTCTCTGTATCCCCAATCCGAGGGGTCTGGGACCGAGTGTTCGGTCTGGGAGTATCCAGGATGGAAATTGGCTCGGGGGAACTCATCACAGGGGGAATCCGAACTGCTTCAGCTAGTGGGAGTAGGTGGTTCCGATGCCAGGTCTTTAACCACTTGACCACTGGGCACTTAAACCCCCTTAATAACCAGACCAATTTTCAGCTTTCGGTGCTCTCACATTTTGAATGACAATTACTCAGTCATACAACACTGTACCCATATGAATTTTTTGTCCTTTTTTTCACACAAATAGAGCTTTCTTTTGGTAGTATTTAATCACTGTTGGGTTTTTTATTTTTTGCGCTATTAGAGGAAAAAGACTGAAAATTTTGTAAAAAAATGATTTTTTTTCGTTTCTGTTATAAAATTTTGCAAATTACTATTTTTTCTTCATAAATTTTGGCCAAAATTTATACTGCTACATATCTTTGGTAAAAATAAGTACAAATTGGTGGATATTATTTGGTCTTTGTGAAAGTTATAGAGTCCACAAGCTATGGTGCCAATATCTGAAAATTGATCACACCTGAAGTACTGACGGCCGATCTCATTTCTTGAGACCCTAACATGCCAGAAAAGTACAAATACCCCCCAAATGACCCCTTTTTGGAAAGAAGACATTCCAAGGTATTCAGAAAGAGGCATTGTGAGTTTTTTGAAGTTGTCGTTTTTTCCCACAATTCTTTGCAAAATCAAGATTTTTTTTTCTTTTTTTTTTTTTCACAAAATTGTCAAATTAGCAGGTTATTTCTCACACACAGCATATGCATTCCACAAATTACACCCCAAAACACATTCTGCTATTACTCCTGAGTATGGCGATACCACATGTGTGAGACTTTTACACAGCGTGGCCACATAGAGAGGCCCAACATGCAGGGAGCACCTTCAGGCGTTCTGGAGCACCCAGGCCAATTCTGACATTTCTCTCCTACATGTAAAAATCATCATTTGTTTGCTAGAAAATTACATAGAACCCCAAAACATTATATATGTTTTTTTAGCAAAGACCTTCGAGAATATAATGGTGGTTGTTGCAACTTTTTATCTCGCACGATATTTGCGCAGCAATTTTTTTAACGCGTTTTTTACGGAAAAAAAATGTTTTGTGCTTAAAAAAAAAAACAGTAAAGTTAGCCCAATGTTTTTGCATAATGTGAAAGATGAAGTTACGCCGAGTAAATAGATACCTAACATGTCACCCTTAAAAATTGCACACACTCGTGGAATGGCGCCAAACTTCGCTACTTAAAAAATCCCCATAGGCGACGCTTTAAATATTTTTACTGGTTACATGTTTTGAGTTACAGAGGAGGTCTAGGGCCAAAATGATTGCTCTCGCTCTAACGTTCGCAGAGATACCTCACATGTGTGGTTTGAAAACCGTTTTCATATGTGGGCGGGACTTACGTATGCGTCCGCTTCTGTATGCGAGCTCACGAGGACAGGGGCGATTTAAAAAAATATATTTTTTTTTATTGTTCATTTTACTTTATTTATTTTAGTTTGACATGTTTTTCCGCCCCAAAACTTTTTTTGATCACTTTTATACCTATTACAAGGAACGGAAACATCCCTTGTAATAGGAATATGGCATGACAGGTCCTCTTTACAGTGAGATATGGGGTCAATAAGACCCCACATCTCACCTCTAGGCTGGGAAGCCTGAAATAAAAACAAAAAAAAACAACAATCCTGGCTTTGATCGTAGCGGTGAGTCGGTAGAAGCACCGGAGGGCAGCGGGAGGGGGGGACATCCCCTCTCGCCTCCCGTAAGAATGATCAAGCAGTGGAACAGCCGCTATGATTGTTCTTATGGTGTAGGGAATCGCCGGCTGAAAAAGCTAATATCTGAATGATGCCTGTAGCTGCTCCCATCATTCAGATATCCCCGCACAAAGTCAAGGACGTCATATGACGGCCGGCGGGCGGGAAGTGGTTATTGCAGAGTATTGCCGGGCATTGCGGAGTATTGCAGAGTATTGCGGAGTATTGCCGGGCATTGCAGAGTATTGCAGGGCATTGCGGAGTATTGCGGACTATGGCAGGGTATTGCGGAGTATGGCAGGGTATTGCACGGGGTATTACACAGGGGGTATTGCACAGGGTATTGCAGGGTATTGCAGAGTATTGTGCAGGGTATTGCAGAGTATTGTGCAGGGTATTGCAGAGTATTGTGCAGGGTATTGCAGAGTATTTTGCAGAGTATTGCGCAGGGTATTGCAGAGTATTGCGCAGGGTATTGCAGAGTATTGCGCAGGGTATTGCAGAGTATTGTGCAGGGTATTGCAGAGTATTTTGCAGAGTATTGCGCAGGGTATTGCAGAGTATTGCGCAGGGTATTGCAGAGTATTGTGCAGGGTATTGCAGAGTATTGCGCAGAGTATTGCGCAGGGTATTGCAGAGTATTGCACAGGGTATTGCAGAGTATTGCGCAGGGTATTGCGCAGGGTATTGCAGGGTATTGCAGAGTATTGCGCAGGGTATTGCAGAGTATTGTGCAGGGTATTGCGCAGGGTATTGCAGAGTATTGCGCAGGGTATTGCAGAGTATTTTGCAGGGTATTGCAGAGTATTTTGCAGAGTATTGTGCAGGGTATTGCAGAGTATTGCGCAGGGTATTGCAGAGTATTGCGCAGGGTATTGCAGAGTATTGCGCAGGGTATTGCAGAGTATTTTGCAGGGTATTGCAGAGTATTGCACCAGGGTATTGCAGAGTATTGCACCAGGGTATTGCAGAGTATTTTGCAGAATATTGCGCAGGGTATTTTGCAGAGTATTGGCAGGGTGTATTGCAGCGTATTGGCAGGGTATTGCACAGGGATGGCTGAGCAGGGATGGATGGATGGCTGGATCTGTGACTGCAATTGTCACAGATCCAGCCCACAGAGCTGCTGCTGCCATCCGCTCCCTCCCCCTCCCCTCTCACACTGTACCGATCGGTACAGAGAGGGGAGGGAGGAACCGGCGTCATCAAATGACGCCGGTCTGTTTACAAGTGATTGCTCCGTCATTCGACGGAGCGATCACGTGGTAAACGGCCGCTATCAGCGGCGATTTACCGCGATTCGTGATCCGCCGGAGGACCCGGCGGTCACGGAGTTTCCCGTGTGCGCGCCCCAGGGGGCGCGCGGGAGCGCGATTCTGGGAGGACGTTATATAACGTCCTCCCAGAGTTAAGCAACCACCTTGTCGACGTTATTTGTCGGCAGGTGGTTGTAAAGTGGTTAAGGGCCCCATCCTTCCTTCTGGCTTCAGTCTGTAAACGGGTAGGCCCGGTAGTCTCTTGCAAATAACATAGGGTTCAGGTCTCCATCTGTCTGCAAGCTTGTGTTTTCCAGGGACCCCCAAGTTCCGTAGCAACACTCTGTCTCCAGGTTGTAAATCTTGAATCCGAACTTTCAGATCAAAGTTCTTCTTGTTGCGGACCCCCCTTTGTTCTGAGGCCACATGGGCCTGTTCATAGGCAAATTTCAAATTGTGTCTGAGTCTATCAACATATCCTTTGTGAGAAGTGGCAGAACAATGGTCTATGGAGGTGCCAAAGGCCAGATCTACCGGTAGTCTTGCTTCTCGGCCGAACATAAGTCTATAGGGTGAGTACCCTGTAGCGTCACTGGTGGTGCTGTTGTATGCATGCACAACTGCCGCTATGTGGTTGCTCCAATGCTGTTTCTTCTCACTGCTTAAGGTCCCCAGCATATTGAGCAGGGTTCGGTTGAACCTCTCCGGCTGAGCATCACCTTGTAGATGATAGGGGGTAGTTCTTGTCTTCTTTATCCCCAAGGAATCCAGGAGCTTCTGGATCAACCGACTTTTAAAATCCCTTCCTTGATCTGAATGAAGTCGTTGCGGCAGCCCATAGTGTACGAAATACTTTCCCATAAGGACTTTGGCTACAGTGGAAGCCTTCTGGTCTTTGGTTGGGAAGGCCTGGGCATACCGGGTGAAATGATCGGTTTCTACCAGAACATTTCCTAGTCCACTCAGGTCGGGTTCGAGGCAGAGAAAATCAATGCATACCAGATCAAGTGGGCCTTGACTTTGCAAATGGCCCATTGGGGCAGCTTGATGGGGTAAAGTCTTTCTCTGGATGCATCGTGCACATGAGTGGCAGTATTCTTCAACTTCAGCCCTCATGCAGGGCCAATAGAAACGGTCCCTAACGAGTTGGAAGGTCCTTTCCACCCCTAGGTGGCAGTGGTTGTCGTGCAGAGCAACCATGACAGTCTCTCAGTGTTTCTCGGGCAGGAACAACTGCCATTTGTCTTCCAGGTCATCAGAGGGGCCCCTTCGGTAGACCACTCCCTGATGCACCTGCAACCTGTCCCACTCCTTCCTCAACAGGCGAGCTTCATTTGAAGGGTGACGTAAGAGTCTATTCAGATCCTGATTTTCCAGGGCCTCTAGAACCAATCTCCCCATGGGGTCTTCCAATTGGTCAGATCTCAACTGCTTTTTGGACAATTTTGGCAAGTTATCTTCCCCCAGTTGGGTTACCCCACAGTACTGCTTGGGAACTCCTACTATGGTAACCCCTATGTCTTCTGCTCTTGAGCCGCCCCTTGACAGAGGGCCCGCACCCCGTCGGGTGCCACTTGGGTCCAATCTTCTGTACTGCAGGTGGGGACATGAGATCTTCTAGACAAGGCGTCCGCATCTCGATTTCCAGCCCCAGGCCTGTATTTTAGGCTGAAATTGAAGGCAGACAGTGCCGCCAGCCATCTATGTCCTGTGGCATCCAGCTTTGCTGTGGTGAAAAGATAGGTGAGGGGGTTATTGTCGGTTTTCACAATGAATTCTGCCCCATACAGATAGTCTCTGAGTTTGTCAACTACCGCCCATTTAAGGGCCAGGAACTCCAACTTGTGGGTGGGGTAGTTCTTTTCAGAGGGAGTCAGACTTCTGCTCACATACGCAACAGGCCTTAGTTGCTCTTCATGCTCCTGGTAGAGCACTCCTCCCAGACCGTCATGACTGGCATCTACGTGAAGTTCATAAGGCTTCTTAGGGTCTGCGTAGGCAAGGACAGGGGCAGTGGTTACGTTTTTTTTCAACATCTGAAAAGCACCTTCACACTTCTCATTCCACTGGTCCTTAATTGACTCCCCTGGCTTCCTGTGGCCCGAGTCATCCTCTTCCCCCTCCGTCTTGAGCAGCTCATTCAGAGGCCTGGCTATCCGAGCAAACCCCTCCACGAACCTCCTGTAATAAGAACAGAAACCCAAGAAGGATCTGAGCTCTGTCACAGTGGTGGGCCTTGGCCAGGAGGTGACTGCCTCCAATTTTTCGGGGTCTGTGGCTACCCCATCTTCAGACACTATGTGTCCCAGATAGTTGACTGATGACTGATAGAATTGGAATTTTTCAGATGAGAGCTTGAGTACTTCTTCACTCAGTCTCTTCAAAACTTTCTCCAGCCTCTCTTCATGCTCTTTCAAGGTTCTTCCGAAGACAATGATGTCATCTAAGTATACAGGGACTTCGATGAGGTTCATGTCTCCTACAGTCTTCTCCATGAGACGTTGGAAGGTAGCTGGGGCTCCAGACAGACCTTGAGGCATCCGGTCAAATTCAAAGAACCCCACCGGGGTTATGAAAGCCGTCTTCTCTTTGTCTTCTGGATGCATGGGTATTTGATAGTACCCGCTCTTGAGGTCCATAACACTGAACCACTTGGCTCCAGACAAGCTCTGTAGGGCATCCTCTATCCTTGGAGTGGTGTACTGGTCGGGTATGGTTCTCCTGTTGAGGGTCCTGTAGTCTATGCACAGCCTCAACGACCCATTCTTCTTTCTGACCACCACTATCAGGGAGGCATAGGGGCTTCTAGATTCTCGAATCACACCGGTTCGCTTGAGCTCGGCAAGCTGTTCCCTCAAGTCCTCAAGGTCTGCTAACGGAAATCGCCTGACTCTTTCCCTGAAGGGCTTGTCTTCCTGGAGGCGGATTCGATGGGTGGCACTCCTTGCACACCCCACATCAAACTCATCTTGAGAGAAGATTTTTTTCCACCTGGTCAACTGGGCCTTGGCTCTCTCTTTTTAAGCCCTGGGCAGGTTTGGGTTCTCCATGGAAAGTTTCTCCCACACAGTGTTTTCTCCATCTGCCTTCTCCACATCCGACAAAGCAACTGGGGTGGCAGGGCTCACCTGACCCAGCAGCATCCTGGCTGGCATCTCCATGGGGTCATCCGTAGTATTCCTGACACTCACAGGTACACCGCCTGAAGTGTATTAGAAACTGTACACACTGTATTATATACTGTGTACACCGCCTACACTGTATTATGTACTGTACACTAGCTGCACTGTATTATATGCTGTGTACACCTCCTGAAGTCTATTAGAAACTGTATACACTGTATTATATACTGTGTACACCGCCTACACTGTATTAGGTATTGTACACCGGCTGCACTGTATTATATACTGTGTACACCACCTGAAGTGTATTAGAAACTGTACACAGTGGCGGAACTACCACCATAGAGACCCACGCGGGCGCTATGGGGCCCGCAGCCCAGTGGGGCCCGGGGAGGATGAGGAATGCATACTGTACTTGCCAACTTTTTTTTTTTTCCTTGCCACCGCTAGAGATCCGCGGCACTGGTCATTTCTGTCTCCATCTCCATTTTACAGAAGACCAGCTAAGGAAGAATTAAGATGCGGAGCCCGGGTGGCAATGAAAGCGGCTGCAATAGAAATGGAGCTCCATTTCTATTGTCCGCTTTCTTGCTACCCAGGCTCCGCCTCTTGGCTCTGTAAATGGCGCGGAGATGAGCATAGTGAGTCCTGAGCGGCGCCGAGGCCCGATGGAGAGTCCTGGGTCCCGGCGCCGCGCTATCCCTGTCTGAGTGAGTCTCTGCTGTCTCACTCTCACTGGCTGCCTCCTATCACATCGTGCCACCCAGAGAGTCAGAGACAGTCTGAGCAAGTAACTCTCTGGGCGGCTGCACGCCCAGGTGCATGAATGGGGGGGGGGCGGGGGGTCTGTACTCCTGGGGGGGGTCTGTATTCCTGGGGGGGTGAATTGTCCTGGGGTCTGTTCTCCTGGAGGGGTGAATTATCCTGGGGGGGTCTGTAATCCTGGGGGGTGTGAATTGTCCTGGGGGGGTCTGTACTCCTGGGGGGGTGAATTGTCCTGGGGGGTCTGTACTCCTGGGGGGTGAATTGTCCTGGGGGTCTGTACTCCTGGGGGGGTGACTTGTCCTGGGGGGGTCTGTACTCCTGGAGGGGTGAATTGTCCTGGGGGGGTCTGTACTCCTGGGGGGTGAATTGTCCTGTGGGGGTCTGTACTCCTGGGGGGGTGAATTGTCCTGGGGGGTCTGTACTCCTGGGGGTCTGTACTCCTGGGGCGTGAATTGTCCTCTGTACAGATTGGGGGTTATCTTGGGGGGTCTGTACTCTTGGAGGGGGTCTGTACAGTTGGAGGGGGTTGAGTTGTCCTAGGGGGGTCTGTACAGATGGGGCTGGTTTGTCCAGGGGGGGTCTGTACCAGATGGAGGAGGGGGTGGTTTATCCTGAGGGGGGTCTATACTGATGTAGGGGGGTCTATACTGATAAAGGAGGGTCTGTACTGTACTTTTTCTGCACCGGGTGACACCAACCCTAGTGACGCCACTGGTAACTGGGAATGCCTGATGTAAGGAGGGACTCTACTGGGGGCACCTGATGTAAGGAGGGACTCTACTGGGAATGCCTGATGTAAGGAGGGACTCTACTGGGGGCACCTGATGTAAGGAGGGACTCTACTGGGAATGCCTGATGTAAGGAGGGACTCTACTGGGAATGCCTGATGTAAGGAGGGACTCTACTGGGGGCACCTGATGTAAGGAGGGACTCTACTGGGGGCACCTGATGTAAGGAGGGACTCTTCTGGGGACACCTGATGGCATCTGGTGGCAGGCGACATGGCAAGTGACACACTCGGAGCTCCCACTGATTCAGCACTATGGTGAGTTGAACTATTTTAATTTTATATTACAATGTAATATAAGAAATAATGCGCTTTAATCATCCTGATACCATAACAACCATGGTGCCGTGATTATTGAAGCGCTAACACCAGGTGTTTGGAGTATCTTTATCTACTGATTGTTAAACTTTCTGGAATACACATATTGCTATTGTGGTGTAGGATCTGGGCCTGCTGTCTTTCTCTCTTTCTCTCTCTCTTTCTTTCTTTCTTTCTTTCTTCATTCCTCCGTCCCTCATTCATCTCAGACTCGAACAACACCCGATTTGAGGCACACCCTTTAAGCCACGCCCACTATTTAATTTAAGCCCTACCATTTTTTTTTGTTGGAGGGGGGCTGTTTGCAGGGGGGGGCCCCATACAACATTTTGCTATGGGGCCCTGTGATTTCTAGTTACGCCCCTGACTGTACACACTGTATTATATACTGTGTATACCACCTGAACTGTATTATATACCGTACACCAGCTGCACTGTATTGTATGCTGTGTAAACCGCCTGAAGTTTTTTTAGAAACTGTACACACTGTATTATATACCGTGTACACTGCCTGCACTGTATTATGTACTGTACACCGGCTGCACTGTATTATATGCTGTGTACACCGCCAGAAATGTATTATTTACCCGTACACCGCCGAATGCACTGTATATATAGTCTACACTGAATGCAGAGTGTGTGTGTGTATATATATATATATATATATATATATATATATATACTGCCTGCAAGCCACTGACTAACTGCCTAATCTAGCTCAAGTTAGCTCTAGCTTCATCCACACCAACACACTACATACGGCAGCTGTGTAAGCAGCCTTATATAGTGAGGGGTATGGCCCCCTGTGCCATGATTGGCTAAAGACACCCTGACTTTGGCCAATTATGGCTATCGCAGCAGAGCCCATCCCTATTCACAATCTGGAATTTCTCAAGAATGATGGCACATATTTTTCAAAATATATATGGGTAGGTCTGTAAACTTGTATTTGTTTGAAGCATATGTCAAGCCAAAACTTTTTCTTCCTTTTGGATAGAGTAGAGAAGGGTTAAAACCCTTTTTGGGTTATTTCCTGCTTCCTGTGCCCTGCTGAGATTTTCCTTCACTTTCTGTCTGGAAAGTGCAACAGGAAATGAGAAAAATCCATTCGAAAGTAAATTGGAATCTAATGCCTTGTACACACGACCAGATTTTCAGATGGAAAAAGTCAGACGGGCTCATTTCATCGGATATGCCGACCGTGTGTATGCCCCATTGGACTTTTTCCTTCGGAAATTCCGACGGACAAAAATCCGTTTGCAATTCAGACAGACTAAAAACCACGCATGCTCGGAAACAATTTGACGCATGCTCGGAAGCATAGACCTTAATTCTCTCGCTGGCAGTCCCAATTTCAGCCGCGATTACAAAGACATCTGTGCAGGTTTCTGCACAGATGTCAATGTCATTTGCGGCCGAAATCGCAAAAAGTAGTACAGAAACTACTTTTTGAAATCGGTGCAGCCCAGCAGATGCAGCGTCACACCGATTAGGACGGTGCCATTGCCGGAAATTTGCAGCAAATATCGCCGTTTTGACATTCGATTTGACATGCCAAATTGCATGTCAAAACGCACCAGTGTGAACCAGGGCTGAGGGTCGGATTTTAGTGTGACCGTGTGTATGCAAGACAGCTCGAGCGGAATTTCGCTTGTGTGTACAAGGCATTAGAGAGCTTTTTCATGAAGAGGTAGCTGCATTGGAAGATTTCCCTCATATTACATTGACGACAACTGGAAATGTTTAAATTTCCCCTTACTTTCTGCCTGGTTGAGAAAGGTCACCAGGAAAAAAGGATGAAGGTAAATCTGTCCCAGCAGGGAGATATGCATAATACCCTGACCAAGGGTTCTTATCCTTCTTTTTCCAAAACTAAAACAACTGCCTTTACATACACTTTTGAGCTGTGTTATTCAGATTCAGGAAATGTAAAAGTCACAAATAATAAGACATTACAATGCATAAGCTATACTATATTGCCAAAAGTATTGGGACGTGCAGGCACATGCACATACACGTAGGCGTGCACACGCATATCGCGGCGCCCAGCAGCCTATTTAAACTAAAGCCTCATACACACGATCGGACTTCCAACTGACTTTTCCGTGGATTTTGCTCCGAAGGGCGTTGCCCGTGAACATGGTATGCATACACACGGCAAGACTTTTTCAGCAAACTTTCACCAAATCACGTGGTTTTTACCGCCACCCTTTGGTCAACTTCTGTATTGTTGTCTGATGTTTTGCATTGGTTCTGAGCATGCGTGTTTGTACTTTGGACTTAAGTCCGATGGATTTGTGTACACACGATCGGATTTTGCTCCATTGGACATTTGTTGCCGGAAAGTTTGTCTTTTGCACAGCGAATATTTGTCCGATGAAAAAGTGAAAAAGTTTGTCCGATGAAGCGTACACATGGTCGGATTCTCCGCAAAAAACAGGTCCGTCGGAGGTTTGTAGTCAAAAAGTCTGATCGTGTGTATGGGCCTTTACACTTCTCTTGGATCACCCCTGCCTGTTATGTCTGCTGCTCACTTGTGTTACCGGCTACGGCTGGATCTCTGACTATGTCTCCACCTCCGGACTTGGTACCTCGCTGCCAGCACGTTATTGACTTCTGCCTGTTTTCTGACCTTGAACCTGATCCTGACCCTGCTCCTGTCTGCCTGGCTGCTGCTGAACAATGCTTGTAACCACACTCCGCCCTATCACTGAAAAGACTCCTGTGTTTCCAAGCTACAGCTCACTACAACAGCATCCTGGCACCTGCACCTTTCCACTGCCCTAGCAGTCCCTGTCTCCACTACCAGGGGTGCATGGATGGGAATTAGCCACCCTCATTATCTCAGGCTCCACAGTCAGGTATGTTTCAGGTGCTTCAGGTGAAAAAAAAGTATGGGAAAAAAACAGGATCACCAGACCAAATAGTAAGAGACCAATCACAAAACCTCAAAAGGACAATCCAACACATTTTGGGGGTTCTAGAAGGACCCCTTTATCAGAGCCAAATTTCATCATTTAATTTTAACACCTTTAACCACTTGCTGATCACCCTATAGCAGTTTTCCTGCTACAGGGTGGCAACTCTGTGTAGGATCACGTGTATATATATATATATATATATATATATATATATATATATACTGTATATGATCCTGCACTTCGAACCGCAGGGGGTGCGTGTGCGCAGCCACCGGCCTGCTTCTGCTGTGATTCCTGATGTCCTCCGGTACCCGCCAATCATCGGTAAACAACAGAGAATTGGGATATGCCTATGTAAACAAGGCAGATCACTATTCTGACAGGAGAAGGAATGGACTCTGTGTTCCTGCAAAGCAGGGACTAAAATCCATCTCTTTCCCTAGTAAAAGCAGCACACACAAAAATGGCTAGGCACAGTTAACCATTTGATCACCCTAGATGTTTAACCCTTTCCCAGACAGTGTCAGTAGTACAGTGACAGTGCATATTTTTAGCACTGATCACTGTATTAGTGTGACTGGCCCCCACAAAGTGTCAAATGTGTCAGTTAGTGTCCGATTGTCCACCTCAATATCACAGTCCCGCTATAAGTCGCTGATCACCACCATTACTAGTATAAAAAACAAAATAAATAAAAAATCCATAAATTTATACCATAGTTGGTAGACGCTATAACGTTTGTGTAAACCAATCAATATACGCTTATTGGGATTTTTACCAAAAATATGTAGCATGTATGGAGTACATATTGGCCTGAATTTATTAAGAAATTCGATTTTTATATGTTTTATAGCAGAAAGTAAAATATATTGTTTTTTTTTTTTTCTAAATTATTGGTCTTTTTTTATTTTTTTAGCGCAAAAAAATAAAAACAGGTAAAGTTAATACCACCAAAAGAAAGCTAAAAAAATTACATATATTTTATCTGGGTACAGCATTGCATGACCGCTCAATTCTCATTTAAAGCAACGCAGTGCCGTATCAAAAAAAAAATTGCCTGGTCATGAAGGGGGTAAATCTTCCGAAGGTCAAGTCGTTAAGCTTAAGACCATTCAGATCCTAATGAGGAAATTTAAGCCCAGACAAAGGGGGTCTGTTAGAACTTTCATAACATGATGGTTTGTTCTTTTTGAGGTTTTATAAAATAATAAAGTTCTCATTGTTTCATAGCATTTGGTTTAACGTTCCCATTTTTTTTCCTGTGCCCCATTCTCAGAGAGGGGGCAATGTTAACATCTAAGTGTAGCGACCTCACCTCTCACTCCCTCCTTCTCTTCTCGATCAATGGCTCTCGTCTAGGGGACCAGGGAGAAGAGTGTGGTGCACCACCAGCTCCTATCCTCTTGTGTGCAGAGGTGTGAGCTATAACCTTTTACCTTGGGGCCTGTGTCCCTGTCCAGAGCTAAAGCTTCCCTTGAGGATGATTCCTACCCTCCACGCAGGTGAAGGTAGGACCCTTTAACTCCCAGAAAGTCAAGTTCCACACCACTGAAAGTCCAACACTTATTTATTCTTCAGAGCAATAAATAGTCCTTTGAGAGCAACTGGTTAGACATAGAACAGTTCAGAACACAGTGGGGAGGAGGACCAGGCACAAACTTGAACTTGGGTTTTCTCCTGTTCCGTTATAGCGCGAACAGGCTTGGCGCACAATCGCTGCCACCGACCGTGAGGGGGTCTCTGCCACAGACCAGATGAATAAGGCCTCTGCCACAGACCTGGTTGTTGGGTCTCTGCCACCGACCTGATTCACTATGGGTCCCTGCCACAGACCATGAGAACGTGGACTACTTTCTATGAGCAATGGCCCCTGTCAGAGAGAGGACATCCATCCGGACAGTTACCAGAGGCCCCTCCGTCACCAGCAAATGCTGCACTGGGTCTTCGGAAGGGTCACCTCCCTGGCCTCCTCGTCCCAGATTCGGGTGTCCACACCGGGGGACACCCTAGGAGCCCTCGATCCCTTGCGGGACCCAGTCAAAGGTACTGGGCCCCAGGCCTCCAGAGAGTACCTCACCCCAGACCAAAGGTGTCTGGGGTGGAACCGCAACTCCGTCCACCTGGAGACCACTATCACGCACCCCCAGGCTGAAGGTGCCTGGGAGTGGACCCCGAGCGGAAGATGTCTGCCCCCTTTATACTCTCTCCCAGCATGCATAGCAGGTTCCCCGCCCGCTGTACTACTGCCGCGAGAGAACACAAAGGGCGCAGCCCTCCAATGGCAATTCAACCCCCGCCTATGGCAATAGTGCCACCCATAGGCCGCAGGGAACTGGACACCATTGATATCTTCCACTGGCATAAATTGGTCCAGGAATCCTAACAATTGTTGCATCTGAGCCTGGTACCACTCAGATGCCTCCCCTAAATATGACCACCCGCTACACAAGCTATGCTCTAAGCTATTCTGAAAAAAACATCCTTTTAAAATATACTTATCATTGCTCCTGTGCTCAGATAATAGAAGGAAATGTCAATTTCTGAAACCATGTCTAAAAGACCAATTTCAGAACGTCTGCATGTGAGAAGTTTTACAACACTTTCTTTAAATCAACATTGCACAACCAGGGCACTTCATAATCTTTTGTGCTGTCCAATGATAACTGTTTGTCTTGGCACAATGACAGGTCAGTAAAGTTCATTAAACACTGTCATAAATGTGTACTTAAATAAATAAGCCATCCTTCATGCCAAGACAAAAGTTCATTGTACGGCAATACAAACATATACAGTGGGGCAAAAAAGTATTTAGTCAGCCACCAATTGTGCAAGTTCTCCCACTTAAAAAAATTAGAGAGGCCTGTAATTGTCATCATAGGTATACCTCAACTATGAGAGACAAAATGTGGAAACAAATCCAGACAATCACATTGTCTGATTTGGAAAGAATTTATTTGAAAATTATGGTGGAAAATAAGTATTTGGTCACCTACAAACAAGTAAGATTTCTGGCTCTCACAGACCTGTATCTTCTTCTTTAAGAACCAGGCTGGGAAGACTGAATCTGCAATAGGCAAGCAGTTTGGTGTGTAGAAATCAACTGTGGGAGCAATAATTAGAAAATGGAAGACATACAAGACCACTGATAATCTCCCTCGATCTGGGGCTCCACGCAAGATCTCACCCCGTGGGGTCAAAATGATCACAAGAACGGTGAACAAAGATCCCAGAACCACACGGGGGGACCTACTGAATGACCTGCAGAGAGCTGGGACCAACGTAACAAAGGCTACCATCAGTAACACACTACGCCGCCAGGGACTCAGATCCTGCAGTGCCAGACGTGTCACCCTGCTTAAGCCAGTACATGTCCGGGCCCGTCTGAGGTTTGCTAGAGAGCATTTGGATGATCCAGAAGAGGATTGGGAGAATGTCATATGGTCAGATGAAACCAAAGTAGAACTGTTTGGTAGAAACACAACTTGTCATGTTTGGAGGAGAGAGAATGCTGAGTTGCAACCAAAGAACATCATACCTACTGTGAAGCATGGGGGTGGCAACATCATGCTTTGGGGCTGTTTCTCTGCAAAGGGAACAGTACAACTGATCCGTGTACATGAAAGAAGGAATGGGGCCATGTATCGTGAGATTTTGAGTGCAAACCTCCTCCCATCAGCAAGGGCATTGAAGATGAAACGTGGCTGGGTCTTTCAGCATGACATTGATCCCAAACACACCGCCCGGGCAACAAAGGAGTGGCTTCATAAGAAGCATTTCAAGGTCCTGGAGTGGCCTAGCCAGTCTCCAGATCTCAACCCCATAGAAAACCTTTGGAGGGAGTTGAAAGTCCATGTTGCCCAGTGACAGCCCCGAAACATCACTGCTCTAGAGGAGATCTGCATGGAGGAATGGGCCAACATACCAGCAACAGTGTGTGACAACCTTGTGAAGACTTACAGAAAACATTTGACCTCTGTCATTGCCAACAAAAGATATATAACAAAGTATTGAGATGAACTTTTGATATTGACCAAATACTTATTTTCCAATATAATTTGCAAATAAATTCTTTCCAAATCAGACAATGTGATTGTCTGGGTTTGTTTCCACATTTTGTCTCTCATAGTTGAGGTATACCTATGATGACAATTACAGGCCTCTCTCATCTTTTTAAGTGGGAGAACTTGCACAATTGGTGGCTGACTAAATACTTTTTTGACCCACTGTACAAAAGCAGTACACTCACTTGCCACTTTATTAGGTACACCTTGCTAGTACCGGGTTGGACCCCCTTTTACCTTCAGAACTGCCTTAAAGTGGTTGTAAACCCACTTTTTCAACTTGCACCTACAGGTAAGCCTAGATTAAGGCTTACCTGTAGGTGCAAGAAATATCTCCTAAACCTACATGGTTTAGGAGATATTTACTAAAAAGACAGGCGCCGCTGTCTACGGTGCATGCGCGCCGTAGACAACGGCGCATTCATGGGGTTAATCCCATTCACAAAATCGGCTACTTCCCAGCAATCGCTGGGCGTAGCCGAATGTGACGGCTCCCGCGCGCATGCGCGGAGTCACGTCTTCGCCGCTCCGGCCAATCACAGCTCCGGCCAATCACATTCCGGCTATCGCCACAGTGATGTCTGCGTCTAGACAGAGGGACGCGGACTGCTTCGGGGGCCCCGATCTAAGGTAAGTGGTACATAATGAGCTAGTATGCTAGTCATACTAGCTCATTATGCCTTTCTCTTGCAGGTGGGCAAAAAAAAAAGTTAGTGGGTTTACAACCACTTTAATTCTCCATGGCACAGATTCAACAAGGTGTTGGAAACATTCCTCAGAGATTTTGGTCCATATTGACATGATCGCATCACGCAGTTGCTGCAGATTTGTCGGCTGCACATCCATGATGCCAATCTCTCATTCCACCCATGGATGTTAGTGCGTTACTGCAAGTTTAACACCGTATATTTCAGTGCGTTATCTTCCATTTAACGCAGTTAAGTTCAGTGCGTTGCTGCAAGTTTAACGTTGTATATTTCAGTATGTTACGCATCGTTTAACGCAGTATATTTTCGTGTGTTAGTGCACGTTTAACACAGTATATTTCAGTGCATTACATGCCATTTAACGCAGTAAATTTTTGTGTGTTAGTTGATGCTTAACGCAGTAGATTTCAGTGCGTTATTGCAAGTTTAACACCGTATATTTCAGTGTGTTAGTGCACGGTTAACGCAGTATATTTCTGTGAGTTACTGCAAGTGTAATGCCGTATATTTCAGTGCATTACTGCAAGTTTAATGCCGTATATTTCAGTGCGTTAACTTTCGTTTAACGCAGTATAGTTCAGTGCGTTACTGCAAGTTTAATGCTGTGTATTACAGTGCGTTACCTTCCGTTTAACGCAGTATATTTCAGTACGTTATGTGCAGTGCCAAAACAACAAGAGTATTACCATATGCTGGACCCCAAATACCTTGATGCTATTTATTGAAATACCACTAAATTCTTCTATTGGAAATTATGGCAACAACTTGTATAAAAATGTATTTACAAATAATAACATGAAACTCACAAGGATACTATCTTTTTGTATACACTAAGACCCACATGAATAACAATAAAGTTGAGTATAGTCATTACTAGGCATGCGAATGGTTTGGCTCGAGCATGAGTTCGGGCCGAACATTGGCTCTTCGCACGTTTGCCGAACAACCGAATTGTCGGGGCGTTCGACCGCCGCACAGTGCATTGAAAGCCCTGATGGCCCATGGCGCCCATTTTTAGTTTGATATCGACATGGAGAGAGATAGAACAAGGCTCTGTTCAGTGTTATTAGACAGTTATTCCGCGTACACACGGTCGGAATTTCAGACAACAAATGTTCAATGTGAGCTTGTTGTCTGAAAATCCGACCGTGTGTATGCTCCATCAGACATTTGCTATCGGAATTTCCGACAACAAATGTTTGAGAGCTGGTTCTCAAATTTTCCGACAACAAAACTTGTTGTAGGAAATTCTGATCGTGTGTAGCCAATTCCGACGCACAAAAATTCTACGCATGCTCGGAATCAATTTGACACATGCTTGGAATCATTGTACTTCAGTTTTTCTCGGCTCGTCGTAGTGTTGTACGTCACTGCGTTCTTGACGTTTGGAATTTCCAAGCAACATTTGTGTGACCGTGTGTATGCAAGACAAGTTTAAGCCAACATCCGTCGGAAAAAAATCCACGGTTTTGTTGTCGGAATGTCCGATCGTGTGTACGCGGCAAAGTGTGCTATAGTGTGCTATTCTGATTCTTTTGTCAGTGTAGAATATCAGTTTAGTGTGAATCTAGTGATAGTTCAGTCAGTGTGAGTGTAGTGACCACCATTCATCTTTACATTAGTGTGAATCTAGGGATAGTTCATTCAGTGTGAGTTTAGAGACCGTTTAACACAGTATATTTCATTGCGTTACTGCAAGTTTAACGTCATATATTTCATTTAGTTACGTGCCGTTTAACGCAATATATTTCAGTGCGTTGCTGCAAGTTTAACACCGTATATTTCAGTGTGATACGTGCCGTTAAACACAGTACATTTCTATGCGTTAGTGCGCGCTTAACGCAGTATATTTCTGTGCATTAAGTGCAGTTTAACGCAATACATTTCTGTGCGTTAGTGCATGCTTAACGCAATACATTTCTGTGCATTAGTGCATGCTTAACGCAGTATATTTCAATGATTTACTGCAAGTTTAACGCTGTATATTTCAGTGCGTTATCTTCCATTTAACGCAGTATAGTTCAGTGGGTTACTGCAAGTTTAATGCTGTATATTTCAGTGCGTTATCTTCTGTTTAACGCAGTATATTTTGGTGCATTATTGCAAGTTTAACACCATATATTGCAATGTGTTACCTTCCGTTTAATGTAGTATAGTTCAGTGAGTTACTGCAAGTTTAATGCCGTATATTTCAGTGCATTACCTTCCGTTTAATGCAGGATAGTTCAGTGCGTTACTTCAAGTTTAACGCAGTATATTTCTGTGCGTTACTGCATGTTTGGCGCAGTATGTTGCAGTGCGTCAGTGCAGTTTTACTGCAGTATATTATAGTGTATCAGTGGAGTGTGTTTGTGCTGTGAGTACTCAAGTTAAAGTACACCAAACACCACTTTCCATTGATTAAAGTCTGGGAGGACAACAAGGAGAGGCAGACGTTCCCATGGCACTGTGAGAGGGCCAACAGCATATGTGTCCACAGGCAAAGGTGGACGTGATCAGTCCTCAGATAGGGCATCATTTCCTCTGTAGCGGGGTGCTATATTTAAGGGAAGTATCTGAGTGGTAATAAGGCTCAGATACACTAATTGTTAGGGTTCTTGGACCATTTCTGTCCTTGGGAGATAGTACTGCTGTACAGTTCCCTGGGGCCTATAGGTGGCGCTGTTGCCATAGGCCCGGGTTGAACCAGGGTACAGGGTTGTGCCTTTTATTGTCCCCTCTCGACAGCAGTGCGGCGGGGCGGGGAACCTGCGGTGCCTGTCGGGAGAGGGTATACAAAGAGGCGGCCATCTTCCAGGTGGGGTTCGTCCATGCCCAGGCACCCTCAGCCTGGGTGTGTGTGTGTCGCCTACGGGTGCCCTGGGCTCGGAGGGGGTGGGGGTTCGTCCACACCCAGGCACCTTCAGCCTGGTTGTGTGTGTGTCGCCTCCGGGTGCCCTAGGCCTGGAGGGGGTCGTGTTCGTGGTCCACACCCCGGCACATTAGGCCTGGGTGTGTTGCCTCCAGGTGCCCTAGGCCTGGAGGCGAAGTTGCTGTTCCATCCCAGACACCTTCAGTCTGGGGGGAGGTACTAAAGAGGAGGCCCGGAGCCCAGCAACCTTCGGCTGGGGTCCGCTAGGGATTGAGGAGCTCCCTTGCGAGGGGACCCGTATCTTGGATCGAGGAGGCCAGGCAGGTGACCCTTTCTGAAGACCCAGCGCAGAGTCGTGGTGACAGTAAGGGCCTCTGGTAACTCTCCGGAGGGATGCTTTTCTCTTTGACATGGGCCAAGTTCTTCAAGAAGGTAGTGCATGTTCTGTAGGTCATAGTGGCAGTGACTCTACGCACACCAGGTCAGTGGCAGTGACCATCTTCAACAAGTCAGTGGCAGTGACTTTCATGTTCATTAGGTCTGTGATAAAGATCGCACGCCAAGCCTGTTCGTGCATATCAGAACAGTAAGAGAACCAAGATTTGTGTTTGTGCCTGGACCTCTCTCCTACCTTATCTGACCTGTGTCTCGTCTCAACCTGTCTGCTCTTAAAAGGACTGTTTATTATCCATGTGAAATAAATACAGAGGCTGGACTTTCAGTTGGTGTGGACAGTGGCTTTACTGGGGAGAATTAAGGACTTATTTCTGGTCAATCCAGAAATGAGATCAGCTCGGGAGGATTCAAACACCAGCCGCCAGCAGGCCCGAGAAAACTAACACCGCTCAACCTCCCCATCCAGGAGGGTACTGGCATGTAGTGCGGTGTGCCTCAGTCTTTCCTGCGGAGGAGCCAAATATAGAAAAGCAGGTAAAGGCTGGGGTAAGTGCGCTATACCTCTGTTTAGTGATGTTGCCCATGCTATCCAGCCACAGCATGCAGAGGAGCTGGTGAACTGGCTTACTAAACCATCCTCATTCTCCTCATTCTCCATCACCAAAGCAGAGACTGGTGCACAGTCCATGGTAGCTGCCAGAGTGGCTAAACCTGCCTCCTTGTCCACAGCTATTCCTGCCATAGCCCCAGCATCAGGCATTGAGGAGTCAGCTGAGTTATCTGAAAACAGCGTCAGTCACTTGCTCCTTGACGATGCACAGCCATTACTTGATTCAGATGTTGGTTCTGAAGTTGAGGTTGAGGAAGGCAGAGCCTTCCTGAGCCTGAGAACCTGAGCCTACAGAGAGGGGAGAACACTGGTACACAAATTGGCAGTCATGTTCCTCCAGCCGCATCATATTGCCAAGTTGCCTCCAGTGGTAATGAGGATGGAGGAGATGATGATGATGAGGTCACTGATGCGACTTGGGTGCCAGATAGAGCAGAGAAGGAAAGTGAGTGTGAGCCACAACCCCAATGAGGCAGCCATCATGGAAGAGTAGAGAGAAGCCACCCTATTCCATCACATTGTGGAGCTGTTATCTCCAGGCCCACTTCCCACAGCTCAGCTGTCTGGGTCATTTTTAGCATTGGCAAGAGAACCTGAAATCCACACAAAAGGGGCGCAAATCTGTTCCTCCTCTTTACTCACCTCAGTCTGCCTCCGCTATACCTCATGACTTCTCAGCAGCCTCCGCTGACAGGGATGATGGTATAGCATAGGGTGTCCTAAGTCCTTGCAGCACATCTGCCAACAGCACACCACCAGCTGTAGACTATAGCCAGCAAATTTCTCTGCCCTTCTGCTGCAGCGGAAAAAAAAATACAGTCACTGCCACCCACATGCCCAGCGTCTAAATGCAAGCTAAGTGTCTAAGTGTCAAAGCAGCTGGTTCTTCAACTTCTGCCTTTCCGACTGGTGGATTCTACCCCAGAATGTGCTATACCACAATGGCAGGTTTCCAGTCACTATTTCTTTTTACGTAAGGCCATTCCAGCTCTGTACCATCACAGGGAAGGCAATGTTGTGGCATAGTTGAGCAAGGCAGTCAGTCGCAAAGTCCACGTTACTGCTGACACGTGGTTTAGCAAGCATGGTCAGAGACTATATATTTTGTTCACAGAAGGCTGGATAACTCTGCTTGCAACTCTGAAAGATGCAGGACAGGGCTATGTGCTGCAGCTTGTTGTGCCGCCACATCTCCATGCAGCTAGTGGTGATGATGCAAGATTTGTCATCTCTACCACCTCCTCCTCCGTGCCCTCCTCTGCTGAATTGTCCTATGAACCACAAGTACCCCTAGGCATTCAAGGGGCTATACAATGAGTCAGGCTAAAAGGTGCCATGCAGTGCTTCAGCTGATGTGTCTAGGGGACATGAACCACACTGGAGCAGAGATTCTTGCAGCTCTGCAGGGGCAGGCCCAGAGGTGGTTCACGCCATGCCAGCTGGAGCCAGGAATGGTGGTGTGCGATAATGGCACAAACCTCCTGTCCGCCCTTAGACAGGGAAAGTTGACATATGTGCCATGCCTGGCACATGTCCTCAATTTGGTAGTGCGGCATTTCTTAAATAGGTACCCATGGTTGGAACATCTGCTAAAGAAGGCCAGAAGAGTCTGTAGCCATTTGAGGTGGTCATACACAGCCAGTGCTCAGTTGGCTGAAATTTACCTGGAATTCCACCTGCCCATAGGCCGCCTGATTTGAGACATGCCCACTAGATGGAACTCGACTTTGGCAATGCTGCAGCGGCTGCAGATGCAGCAGAGGGCCGTCAATGAGTATGGCACAATGACACGCTCAAGCCCGCTCAGCTTTTTTACCCTACGCCAATGACTCCTGATAAAGGATGCATGCACTGTACTGTCACCATTTGAGGAGGCCACAAGGATGGTGATCCGTGACAATGCATGCATCAGTGACACAATTCCTGTTGTGTTCCTGATGGAGCAGACTTTGCATGGCATTATGCTTTCACTTTAAGCATCAGTAAATCACTGCTCATTTAAAAATGACGTTTTTTTCCAAACCTATTTTTTATTGATGTCCCCCAGGGCAGTACCCGGACCCCCATAAGACCCCTTTCACACTTGGGGCGGTTTGCAGGCGCTTTTGCACTACAAAATAGCACCAGAAAACCGATCTGAGACAGCGGCTGCACACTGGAGTGGTGCGCTAGCAGGACCGCTCCAAAAGTCCTGCTAGCCGCATCTTTGGAGCGGTGAAGGAGCGGTGTGTTTACCGTTCCTCCACCGCTCCTGCCCATTGAAAGCAATGGGGCACCGCGGCTATTAACCCGGTATTAACCCATTTTTGGCCGCACCGCTAGCGGACGAATACCGCCGCACCTCCCACCCCAGTGTGAAAGGGGCCTAACTCTTGTATGCCCAATTACTTGCATATAAGCCTTCAAAATGGGCACTTTTGATTTTTCCAATTCAGGTCCTGTAGACTTCAATGGGGTTCGTTATTCTGTTCCAAACTTTTGCGATGTTCGAATGTTCTTGTGCGAACCAAACAGGGGGTCGTTCGGCCCACCCCTAGTCATTATAAGCAAGTTATGCCTTCACTTGTGCATATCCTCCACTGCTGCCAGAATTTGATGTGGGGGTAGACAAGGAGCATTAAAATTAATATACTATACATATATAATGCTATTTAAAGTGGTTGTATGCCCTTAAAAAAAGACCTGTAAGGCAAAGGCATAATGAGCTAGTATGCAGCGCATACTAGCTCATTATGAAAAACGTACCTTAGAACGAAGCGCCCTCACCGCCTCCCGGTCACCGCTGAGGGAGCTGACATGTTCCCTCTGCGTTTCTTCTGGGTTTGCGGCTCCGGCGCTGTAAGTGGCCGAAGCCGCAATGACGTCACTCCCGCCCATGCGTGCGGGAGTCCTCTTTCCGGCGAGGGTCAGAAGCATCCGCCGGACCTTCAGAGCGCATGTGCCACTGACATCAGCAGCTGCATGCAAGGTGAATATCTCTTAAACCATACAGGTTTAGGAGATATTCATTTTACCTACAGGTAAGCCTTATTATAGGTTTACCTGTAGGTAAAAATGTGCAAGCGGGGTATACAACTGCTTTAAAAAGATCCAATGAGTTAAACACTGGTAATGGATTGGATATGTTCTATCAAACATTTTTACTTTTATATTTGGTTTTATGCACACTAGATCTGTTCCACAGCATTTAAAGGCAGCTCTCCTTCTCATCATTGGGTAATGTAATCTATAAAAATAAAGGTGGCAGTTTTATTAGGTGAGTTAGCAGAAGAGCTAAGAAGAGCATACAAAGTGCAGTAATAGTAACCCTAACCCATGCCAAATCATTATTTAGCCACGTAAGCCCCGGACCATTTTGTAGCTAAAGGACCAGGCCACTTTTTGCGATTCGGCACTGCGTCGCTTTAATAGACAATTAAAGCCAGTCTTGTTGTTTGGAGGGTAGACAGTGGAGACCTTGCGTGGAGAGTGAAGAAGTTTCTGCTTTTGACTGCTGGGTTGCCTTTTTGGTTATTTTTGGGTCTTTTTCCTTGCAGCTTTTTAACACCTTTTTCTGGCACATTTTAAACAGCCTTTTTTTTTTTTCTTTTTTCCTTCAGCCTACTAATTAAGGGGAGTGGTTAATTGGTCACAGGTGCTTGAGGCCTATATAAATTTCTGTAGAGCTCATTTAGAGCCTGCTCATTTTGAGTTTGCTGGAACTCTGTCCAAGTGGAACTGGACTAAGTGGTGAGTTAAAATCAGGAGGTTAAAACAGGGGTCATAGTAGATGTGTAGTGTGAGTACCTGAGTGTTGTCTGAGTAGTGTGTTTGGATTGTTAGTACTTGTGTATTGTAGGTGCACGGTGGTCTGCGAGTGCACGCGGGTCCATTGGTCTGCGGGTGCACGTGGGTCCATTGGTCTGCGGGTGCACGTGGGTCTGCGTGGTACCTGTGTATTGTCTTGTTGAGTACCTGTGTAGTGTCTTGTTGAGTAGTTGGGTCAGGAAGCTAGTGTTAGGTAATTTGGACAGGGTATAATATAATATAAGCGGGTGTGGCGAGGCGACTCGGTGTACATCTTGCAGCATGTATGCGTTCCTTGATCATCTGATCGAGGGCGATTACTGCTGCGCAAAATGTAAGCACATTGTTTCCCTGGAAGCCCAGGTTCTGAATCTAGGGAAGCAACTGTCAGCACTGGGAAGACCCTCCACACTAAAGGAGAGCTGGAAACATACCCAGCAGGTGATGACAGGGGCCAGCACAGAGGTGGGTGGAGACAAAGAGGTGCAGGCACTAGAAAATAGTAGATGGGTGACAGTCAGGAAGGGTAGAGGGTGAAGTGCCAGGGAGGCCGATCCAGGGCTGGAGCATCCCAATAAGTATGCTCTATTGAGTGACATTGGTGAAACCAGTCAGGGACCAGCACTGCTGGAGCTGAGGGACTCTCCTAGCTGCCGGGGGATGAACTCCCCCAGTGAGAGTGGGGGGGGGAAGCGAAGGGAAGGGAAAGACAGATTCTGGTGGTAGGGGACTCAATTCTTAGAAGGACAGAGAGGGCAATCTGTAACAAAGATCTGAAGCGCCGAACTGTATGTTGTCTACCGGGCGCTCGGGTTCGGTACATCACGGATCTGGTGGACAGATTATTGGGAGGGGCTGGGGAAGACCCAGCTGTCATGGTGCACGTTGGCACCAATGACAAAGTCAGAGGCAGATGGAGTGTCCTAAAGAACGATTTTAGGGACTTGGGAGCTAGATTGAGGAAAAGGACCTCCAAGGTAGTACTCTCAGGAATACTACCGGTACATCGAGCCACACCAGAAAGGCAGAGGGAGATTAGGGAAGTGAACAAGTGGCTGAAGAGCTGGTGTAGTAAGGAGGGGTTTGGGTTCCTGGAGGACTGGGCCGACTTCTCAGTCGATAACCAGTACTATAGAAGGGACGGACTGCACCTAAATGAGGAGGGTGCAGATCAGCTGGGAATAAGGATGGGCAAAAAGTTACAGGGGTTTTTAAACTAGGCGACGGGGGGAGGGTCCAGAGATAGTGAGAGTCAGCGGGGAACATATTCTAGAGGGTAGTATTAGGGGCATTAGTGGTAGGGTAACCAAAGCACATAAACCCAAGGTAAGTATAGTAGCAAGTCCTAGTTGCAATCTGAGAACACCCAAGAGGATAGTATGTGACCGGTCAAAATATATTAATGCATTAAAGTGTCTGTTCACCAATGCCAGAAGTCTGCCAAGCAAAATAGGTGAGTTGGAAGCTCTGGTGCATGAGGAGAGCTATGATGTATTCGGTATTGCTGAAACTTGGCTTCATTCCTCACATGACTGGGCTATTAATATTCCTGGCTATGCACTCTTTCGGAAAGACAGGGTAAAAAGGAAAGTTGGAGGGGTCTGTCTCTATGTGAGAAGTGATCTCAAAGCGAGTGTGAAAGAGGACCTGGTGGATGGAGAGTGGGATGAGTCTGAAGCATTATGGGTGGAACTGCATACAGATGTGCGTAGTTCAAAGTTAATCATTGGAGTTTGTTATAGACCACCCAATGTTAATGAGGAGGTGGAGACTCCGCTCCTTGCACAGATGGAAATGGCTTCAAGGGCTGGGACGGTGATAATAATGGGGGATTTTAACTACCCAGAAATTGACTGGAGTAATGGAACTGCTGGGACAGTTAAAGGGCAAACATTTATAAACCTATTGCAGGACAATTTTATGGTCTAGTTTATTGAGGTCCCAACTAGGAATGATGCTCTGTTGGACCTGGTAATGTCAAACCATGCAGAGCGTATTACTAATGTTCAGATAAAGGAACACCTGGGTAGCAGTGACCATAACATGATTTCATTTGATGTTAGTTGTAAGCAAAAATCACATACGGGAAAGATAAAAACACTTAATTTCAAGAGAGCAAGGATGAGGGCTGCTCTCCAGGACTTAGACTGGGAGGGAATATTGGCATCAATGGGCACAGAACAGAAATGGGAATTCTTCAAAAAGACTGTTTGTGAACTCACTGCAAAGTATATTCCCATGGGCAATAAGTTTAAAAGGCTAAAAATAAAACCTATGTGGCTCAATGCCGAAGTTAAAAAAGCTATAAACTATAAGAAAAGAGCTTTTAAAAAATATAAAAATGAGGGAACACTAGTGTCATTTAAATGTTACAAAGAATATAACAGGGTATGTAAAAAGGAAATCAAGGATGCAAAAATTCAAAATGAACGACAGATTGCAAAAGATAGTAGGACAAACCCCAAAAAATTCTTCAAATATATTAATAGTAAAAAGGTCAAGTCTGAGCATGTAGGCCCTTTACAAAATAATCTAGAGTGGGTGACTGGGGACAAAGAGAAGGCTAATTTATTAAATACTTTCTTCAGTTCTGTGTATACAAAGGAGCATGGGGGAGCTCATGTCCAAAATGGGGGTGGTAGTGACACAGCCCCAAATCCACAATGGCTCAAAAGTGATATGGTCCAGAAATATTTAGATTGAATAAAGGTGGATAAAGCACCTGGACCAGATGGCATACACCCACAGATCCTAAAAGAATTGAGCTCTGTAATTTCAAAGCCATTGTATTTAATTTTTAGGGACTCATTAATGACAGGAATAGTACCACTGGATTGGCGCAGGGCCAATGTGGTGCCTATATTTAAAAAGGGAATGAAGTCTTTACCAAGTAACTATAGACCTGTTAGTTTAACTTCTATAGTTGGGAAGATACTGGAGAGATTAATAAAAGACCACATAGATGAGTTCTTGCTGGAAAAAAACTATTTAAGCAACAGACAGCATGGATTCATGAAAGACAGAAGTTGTCAGACAAACCTGATTTCTTTTTATGAAGAGGTAAGTAAGACCTTGGACAGAGGGGTGGCTGTGGACGTGGTATACTTGGATTTTGCAAAAGCGTTCGATACAGTTCCCCACACACGGCTCATGTGCAAGGTAAAGTCTACAGGATTGGAAATATTAGTTTGTAAATGGATAGAAAACTGGCTAAAAGACAGAATTCAGAGAGTAGTGGTTAATGATTCTTACTCTGAATGGTCCAAGGTTATCAGTGGTGTACCCCAAGGTTCAGTGTTGGGACCCTTACTTTTTAATATCTTCATAAATGATATTGGGTCTGAGATTAAAAGTAACATTTCTGTCTTTGCAGATGACACCAAGCTATGCAGTGGAATAACGTCTGTAATGGCACCCTAAATCTGAAAGGGGGTTAACGCCGCTTAAGCGATTCCCTCTCCTGGACACACATTCGCTACCGATACTCCACAGTCAGGCGACCACTTCCCATAGGATTAATCCTTCCGGAAGAACGAGACAACACGCTCTGTATCTTCCCAAGATAGACTCAGTTTATTGAAAAAACATTGCAACTTTTATACACATAGAGGGGAGTTTCTTATTTTCTTCTCACCATACATCTTTGACCAGAGCTAATTTCCATGATCTACTTAACTACAGCTTGATGACTCAGACATATGACCTTTTAGGCTAGCTTTTGTCTCCCAATCCACATTTCAGTTTAAATGATTATGCATGACCTTTTAGGCTAGCCGTACTGTCTCCCATTTCTCAAAAGACTTCACACAATAGATACATAACAAGCTCCCAATACACATCTCACAATGAAAGGATCTGTAGCATAATTGAGGTTCATTAACATTACACAAGCAGACAGGTGACACATCAGCATCTCTTAATTTAACCTGTTGAGTTCAGGATCAACAAAATAGTTATTTACAGATCCTGGGAAATATTGGGGAATAATATTACAGACCCATTTTAAAACAATCCAATACATATTCTCAATGTCCATTGTGACAAGGGGGTCACTTTGGACACAGGGTGAATGGAAAAAAAACCAATATGGTCTATGATAGCCATATTCAATGCTGTACATACATTTTATCTAGATTGGGTCTGTAATATTGATCCACCATATTCCTCAGGATATCTGCAAAGAACTATTTACTGTTTGATTATGACCTCAACAGGGTAATTGAAAAGTGACGCCTTCATGATGTTGGGACGCATATTGTTAGATGCTAATGTCATCAGCCCCTGCCTTTTGTGTAATCATTGCTGGGAGGAATTAAGGTGATTTGCATTCTATTGTTCACTATGCCTGTGTGTATGGTATCCGGCAGACAGACTGGCTGCCAACACTTTGTGATAAGATGTGTATTGGGGATCGTTATATTCTATTGTGTGGGATCTTGTGAAGCCTAGCAGACGTCAGGATGATGTGTTGAGTCTTGTGATGTGTGGGTGGAGCTGGGCCATTGTTCATGTTAAACTAATGCAGTATTGGATATATATAAAAGTTACAATGTTTCTCAATAAAGTCGTTCTACCCCAGAAGGATACAGAGTGCGTCTCGTTTCTTCAGAAGGATTAATTCCTATGGGAAATGGTCGTTTGGCTGTGGAAGATTGGTAGCGAGTGGATGTGTGTCCAGGAGAGGGGACAGAGGAAACGGCGTTAACCCCCTTTTATATTTGGGGTGCCGTTACATTGGTTGACAGCAGCGGGATTTTCCCTCCAGTTCCTGGGACACTCCAAACCACCACAGTGAATGACCAGTTATGCAGCCTGCAGGAAAGTCACACTGAAAGACCTACTTGATAGCCGAGATGGACCAGAAGAGGGTTGGTGATGCAGGACCCCGGTCAGTTGAAGACCTGTTTCAGCAACGTGTTCAACAGCGGTTGGCATTATATGGTGCTAACCCATCAGAGACCACCATACAGGAAGCCATTAAAGGCATCCAGCTGCAGGATGAGCGACAAGAGAGAGAACGAGAGCGACAAGAGAGAGAACTAGCGCGACAAAAGAGAGAACGAGAGCGTCAAGAGAGAGAACGAGAGCGACAAGAGAAAGAACTAGAGCGACAAAAGAGAGAACTAGAGCGGCAACATGAGCGGAGAATGGCGGAAATACGGCAATCGGAGACAACACCTAAAGAACCAGCCGCCATGGAAGAGGAATTCGGAAGGAGGTTGCGAGAGATGCAGATACAGCATAGAGGATCAGTATGAGAGGAGGTCCTGCTGGGATGGTCTGATTCAATCCGCTGCGAACTCTGGAAGAAAGCGCTAGCTCTCGAGCAGCAACACCAGGGAAAAGTTCTCCCCTCCATCCATGTAAGGTACTGGTCGCAGTATGAAGTACGAATGCTGTTATTGGGGGAACAACCAAAGCAGGAGTGGACAACTGAGTTAAGCAGGCTGATCCGGGCAGAGATGCGGTTGGACGAGAGCTACAGAGCCCTCGGGTGGTATGTAGCCCAAGAGTGCCCATGGTCAGCGGATGACAGCCCCACGGAAGGCTTTGACTATGATGGCCTGGGATTGTTGTATTGGAGGCTGTCCAGTGACCCTGACTTTGGGAGTGATCGGGAGTGGCATTTGGAGGAAATAATGGAGCACAGAGAGCGAAAACTGAATGTCTCGGAAGGGCACTGGGCACAGGAAGATTTGGAGTTTCTGGCCGTTCAGGAATGGGAGCTGGAGATTGCCTACAAACAGCTGCTAGACTCTACTCAGCAGCAGGGTGGGGCCCCCTTTGCCTGGGACTATCAGGAAATACCAGTGGACAACTCTGAAATCCTGGCTGAAGAATCGGCAGTGGAAAAGCTGAAGATTGCCCTCCCTAAAGCCGAAGTCGATGATATGGAGTTCCAGGGAACTAGGGCAGTTGGCTCATCTCCCCAGCCACAGATTACAGAAGGTATGGACTTAAGGGACTGTTCAGAGGATGTTATGGATTATGCATCGCCCGCTCAAGTACTGACAGCAGGACAAAGTACTGCAGACCCTTGCTCTACACCCGTGGCAGTTTTGGAGGCCCGAGTTGAGAAGGTGATGGTTCCTCTTTCCGAGTGGATTTCAGAGATGCAGGGAGGAGAAGCAGGCCATTCCCCCCCCCCCCCAACAGTTAACCAGAGCAGATGGTGTTGAGTCCCCAGCAGAAGCGCTGGCAACAGGGCAGAGTGATGGCAACCTCTGCCCAGCACCGGAAACAACTGTGGAGTTTCAGGGAGCCGGGGCAGTTGGCCCCTCTCTCCAGCAACAAGCTGGGGTGGTAAAGCTTTTACCCCCAGCTGAATCACTGGCAGCAGGGCAGAATGCTACTGGCCGCTGCACACAACTGCCACTTGAGCGGATATCGGTGGATGGGACTGCGGTCTCCACTCAGAGCAACCCAACACAAGAGCTGGCAACAGAGCAGAGTGCCGCGGGCCTCTGCTCCCAACTAACAGAAGATGGAGTTCCTGTGGTAGTGGATGGGACTTCGGTCTTCACTGACACAACCCCAGAAAATGGTGTGACACTGAGACAGGAGAATGTCAACCTTGCTTTGCAAGCACTAGGGGATTTTCACCTACCACAAGGGGATGGGAATTCAGTCTCCACTTGTATACCCCAGGAATGCTGGGCAGTTGGCCCAGATCCCAAACAGCATGACGGACTGAGCCCAGTCACCCTGTCTTCTCTCCAGCAGCTGAAGGCACTCCAGGGAGAAGGGCCAGTCCAGGCCTCCCCCCGGCGGCGGGTATGTTCTCTGAGAGAGACAGAGGTTGGCTGGGTGAGTAGTGCTCTGTTTGGAGCAATTCATTTGGGGTACTGTGTGGATACCGGCATTAGAGGAATGGACCTATGGACTAACTTCGGAGTCAACCCGTCTGGGGTCGCCTCCTGTGTTAGTCTCCTGCCGAAAGGGGAGATGTGTGACAAGGGGGTCACTTTGGACACAGGGTGAATGGAAAAAAAAAACCAATATGGTCTATGATAGCCATTTTCAATGCTGTACATACATTTTATCTAGATTGGGTCTGTAATATTGATCCACCATATTCCTCAGGATATTTGCAAAGAACTATTTACTGTTTGATTATGACCTCAACAGGGTAATTGAAAAGTGACACTTCATGATGTTGGGACACATACTGTTAGATGCTAATGTCATCAGCCCCTGCCTTTTGTGTAATCATTGCTGGGAGGAATTAAGGTGATTTGCATTCTGTTGTTCACTATGCCTGTGTGTATGGAATCCGGCAGACAGACTGGCTGCCAACACTTTGTGATAAGATGTGTATTGGGGATCGTTATATTCTATTGTGTGGGATCTTGTGAAGCCTAGCAGACGTCAGGATGATGTGTTGAGTCTTGTGATGTGTGGGTGGAGCTGGGCCATTGTTCATGTTAAACTAATGCAGTATTGGATATATATATAAAAGTTACAATGTTTCTCAATAAAGTCGTTCTACCCCAGAAGGATACAGAGTGCGTCTCGTTTCTTCAGAAGGATTAATTCCTATGGGAAGGGGTCGTTTGGCTGTGGAAGTTTGGTAGCGAGTGGATGTGTGTCCAGGAGAGGGGACAGAGGAAACTGCGTTAACCCCCTTTTATATTTGGGGTGCCGTTACATCCATTATTTCCTGGCTCACCCTGTGCCCAAAATGACCCCTGTCACAACAACGTATATACAGCATTGAATCTGATTAGTACAGATCATAGTGGGGTTTTCATTCACCCTGTGCCCCTAATAGAGACACAGGGTGGTTTACACATAAGAGGCATTGGGGAAGCTGAAGCAATGGTATCTCATACTTTCTAAGAGATTCTGGGTTCCCCGGGCCCTCCCGTTACAACGTCCTTACAGGATGTCGCCAATTTACAAGCCGACCTCAATGCTCTGTCTAATTGGGCGACTATGTGGCAGATGAGGTTTAATGTTGATAAATGTAAAGTTATGCACTTGGGGGCTAAGAATATGAATGCATCATACATACTAGGGGGAGTACAACTGGGGGGATCCGTAGTGGAGAAGGATCTGGGGGTTTTGGTAGATCATAAGCTCAATCATGGCATGCAATGCCAAGCTGCAGTTTCCAAAGCGAGCAAAGTCCTTTCTTGTATTAAGAGAGGTATGGTCTCCAGAGAGAGAGATATCATTTTGCCCCTGTTCAAATCATTAGTAAGACCTCATCTGGAATATACAGTTCAGTTTTGGGCCCCAGTTCTCAAAAAGGATATTGGGGAACTGGAGACAGTGCAGAGAAGGGCAACCAAACTGATAAGACGCATGGAAGAGCTCAGCTATGTGGAAAGATTAGAGGAACTGAATTTATTCACTCTTGAGAAGAGGAGATTAAGGGGGGATATGATCAACATGTACAAATATATAAGGGGTCCATATAGTGAACTCGGTGTTGAATTATTCACTTTACGGTCAACACAAAGGACAAGGGGGCTCTCTTTGCATCTAGAGGAAAAGAGATTTCACCTCCAAATAAGGAAAGGTTTCTTCACAGTAGGAGCTGTGAAAATGTGGAATAGACTCCCTGCAGAGGTGGTTCTGGCCAGCTCAGTAGATTGCTTTAAGAAGGGCCTGGATTCTTTCTTAAATGTACAGAATATAACTGGGTACTAACATTTATAGGTAAAGTTGATCAGGGGAATATCCGATTGCCTCTCGGGAGGATCAGGAAGGAATTTTTTCCCCTGCTGTAGCAAATTGGATCATGCTCTGCTGGGGTTTTTTGCCTTCCTCTGGATCAACTGTGGGTATAGAATTGGGTATATGGGATTGTACGATATTTCTTTTTTTTTCTTTTCTTTTTTTTATATATTTGTTTATTTTTTTTATTTTTATTTTTTATTTTTTTATGGTTGAACTGGATGGACTTGTGTCTTTTTTTAACCTGACTAACTATGTAACTATGTAATTACGCGGTCGTGAGACGTGGCTCCCAAACAAAATTGGCGTCCTTTTTTTCCCACAAATAGAGCTTTCTTTTGGTGGTATTTGATCACCTCTGCAGTTTTTCATTTTTTGCGCTATAAACAAAAATAGAGCAACAATTTAGAAAAAAATGCAATCTGTTTTACTTTTTCCTATAATAAATATCCCAAAAAAATATATTAACATTTTTTTTTCCTCAGTTTAGGCCGATACGTATTCTTCTACATATTTTTGGTAAGAAAAATCGCAATAAGCGTTTATTCATTGGTTTGCGCAAAAGTTATAGCGTCTACAAAATAGGGGATAGTTTTATGGTATTTTTAATAATAATTATTTTTTTACTAGTAATGGCGGTGATCAGCAATTTTTATCGTGACTGCGACATTATGGCGGACACATCGAACACTTTTGACACCATTTTGGGACCATTGTCATTTTTACAGCAATCAGTGCTATAAATATGCACTGATTACTGTAAAAATGACACTGGCAGTGAAGGGGTTAACCTGTAGGTGGCGCTGTAGGGGTTAAGTGTGACCTAATGTGTGATTATAACTGAAGGGTGGCGTGGCTTGGTGTGTGACGTCACTGATCGTCGTTCCATATGACAGGGAACAGACGATCACTTACACTGCCACTAGGAAGAATGGGGAAAGGTTTGTTTTCACTCATCTCTCCACGTTCTTCAGCCCTGTGACCCGATCGCGGGACACCGGCGGCAATCGGGTCCGCGGGTCCCGCGGGCACAGTCACGGAGCTCATGGAGCCGGCGGCACGCGCGCAACCCACGGCTGGAATCTTAAAGGGGGCGTACCTGTACGCCCTTGTGCCCAGCCGTGCCATTCTGTCGACGTACATCATTGTGCGGCTGTCCTTAAGTGGTTAAAGGGGTTGTAAACCCTTGAGGTTTTTCACCTTAATACATTCTATGCATTAAGGTGTAAAACCTCCTGTGATGCAGCTGCCCCCCAGAGCCTCCCTTTTACTTACCTAAACCCGGTCTTTCCAGCGAGGGGGATGAGCACACCAGCTCCAGCCGGTGTCTCGGGTCCTGATTGGATAGAGTTCTAGCAGCGCAGCCATTGGCTCCCGCTGCTGTCAATCAAATGACGCAGGAGCTAGGGGAGTGGGGCAGAGTCCTGCTGTCTGTGTCAATAAATGCAGCAGCAGGACACGGGAGCATGCCCGCACAAGTGCCCCGAGGGCACTTGAGAAGAGGAGGAGCCAGGAGCACTGCTAAGGGACCCCAGAAGAGGAAGATCGGAGCCACTCTGTACAAAACAAACTGCACAGAGGTGGTAAGTGTGACATTTTTTTTTGTTTTTTTGTTTTTTTTGTTTTTTGTTTTTGAAAGAACCTTTAGGCCCATTTCACACGGAGGGTCCCTTCAGGTCCGCCTGTCAGTTTTTTAGGCGGACCTGAACGGATCCTTCATGTAGCCCAATGGAGCCACGGATGTCAGCGGTGACATGTCCGCTGACATCCGACCCGCTCCGCTCCGCCAAAGTGTGACGGAGGAAAACCCTATTTTTCCTTCCGTCGGAGCGGATCGGATGACAACGGACTCTACGGCCTGTCATCATCCGATCCCCCATAGGGGAGAGCGGCGCTCTGACAGGGCGGTCCCTGCACAGTGTGCGGGGACCGCCCAGTCATCCGCCAGCTCAGCGCGGATCAACGGAGCGATCCCCGCTGAGCAAGCGGAGCTTCACCGGGCGGATCTTCACGGATCCGCCCCATGTGAAAGAGCCCTTAGATATCCTTGAATTTGTATATCATAACTTGTTCTTGGTGATAGTGTACCTCTGCACTACCCAAGTGTAAAATAATAACAAACAGTGATGTACATAGAATAAAACAAAAGGGATAAAGTATGTAGTGAATGAGAGTGAGTTGCTTCAGCCACCTACTGCATTGCCACAAGTAAAGACTGTATAGTATATATAAGGCTGGGCTCACAGTACTGCGAATTGGATGCAGCTTTTTCCTGCATCCAATTCACACAGCAGGAGATTGTGACCGGTTCTCTATGAAGTTGGTTCACATATCTCCACAGCGGCTCCGGTGTGATTTGCACAGGAGCCCTGTGTGTCTTTTGGTCCGTTTCAGGTCTGAATTCAGCCAAAAATTCAGACCTAAAATGTTGAACGAGGACGCACCGGACTCCTGTGAGCCACTGCATGCTCATATGTGAACCCAACCTAAATGGTGTTGCACTAACTCAAAAAACAGTGAATCAGAAAATTAAGATTGCATCATATCCTATGATATATAATCATCAAAAGAATGTAAAGTGTGTAGCGACCTCACTCTCTCCTCATGTGAATCGGTCTCCGATAGCTCTTTTCTAGGGGTATCTTGTATGTGAGAGTGAGATGCGCTACGGCCCATGTTCTCCCCATTGCAGCAGGTGAGGTGAAGGCCAACACTTGTTTTATTGTAGCACACAATTAAACAGTTCTTTGTCAGCCGACTGGTTGGGACCCATAAACAGTTCAATACGGTGGGGTGAGCAGGTCGAGGCACTGTCCTGATAATAAACTAAACCACTGTGGTTTCACCAGCGGTTGCTATAGCCATCGGCTAAAGAGAGAAACTTGAAACCTTTGAGTCTCTACCAGCGACTCTGGAGAACATGAACTGGAGTACCTTCGCTGCGTTGTGGCCCCTGTCAGGGGGAAGATGTCCCTCCAAGGGAGTTACCAGAGGCCCCTCCGTCACCGGGTTGATGCTGCTCCGGGCTCTTCAGACGGGTAACCTCTCCGGCCTCCTCACCTCAGACATGGGCCCCATCCACCTCAGGGTCCCTCGGACTCATCCGCCCTTGCGGAGCCCAGTCGAAGTCACTGGGCCCCAGGCCTCCGGTGTAGTACCTCACCCCAGGCTTAAGGTGCCTGGGATGGATGCCAACACTGCTCCGACCAGGCCATGGGCACCTGGGCTGGAACTCCGGACCGGCCGCACCCAGGCCTAAGGTGCCTGGGCGCCGGATGCAGAAGACCTCGTGACGAGGGCGTCTCTCCCCTTTATCTCCTCCCGTGATGCCACAGCAGGTTCTCCGCCCCCGCTGTACCACCGCCGGAATGGGACAAAAAGGACAGCACTGCAGCAGTGATTCTACCTTGACCTGTGGGAACACCGCCATCCCCAGGCCAAGGAGAATAGTACACCACCAAAGTCCTCCACGACTGAAAATGGTCTAAATCCTCTTATGATTTATACACACCTGGGTCATACTACCACCCAGGTGTACCCCCTAAATTCAGACCCCCGCTACAAGTGCATAACATTGTAGCGGGGTCTCCTTTAAGGCCCCATGGACTACATTACCCAGAACCCCGTTTGGCACCCAAGGTGCAATTGCCACCCACAGAGACTCATGGGTGGGGTATAAAAAGGAAGGGCGAGGCTAAGCTCGGCCTCTTTGGACACTGCGCTGCTAACAAGAGAACTCCCTGTGCGGATCTTCTACAAGTGCAAGGCCCAAAGCCTGGGCCTTGCGTACTTCCAAAGAGCCTTCCACCCCACTGCGGAGCCTGTTTGGCATCTGATCTCTATTTGCTTTACGGACATCAGTTGGACCGGAGACCTGGCTGTCGCAGACCCTGTGTGCGGAGACACAGCGGTGGAAGTCACGGACTAGGACTGAGTCCAGAGTGGTGACAGAGCACCTGCTCACATTTATAGCCGAGTACTTTGTTTAAGCTTATTGACTGCCTAGGCCCATCGTGCTATACTTGCTATCCTGACCATAGACTAGTTCCAGAACTGAGTTATATAGTGTCCGGGGAGTTGTTACCATTACCATAAACCGTTATTTGGATTTACAAATTGTTGTTCCTGTATGTGCACCACCGATCATCTTGCATGCGAAGATTCCTCACTTTAAGACTGAGCTTTAACTAAGTCAGGCCTGACTGGAGGGTAGAACTTTTACTGAGCGCCATATTGCTCACGGGGAGAATAGCTGCATGCGGTGTATGATCTATTTCTATACAGTAGTTGACTAGTGTCATTATTACTGCAGGGCTCTGCATGTATGTGATGTATTGTATTGATCGTTAACTTTTATACTCAAAGTAAATCTGATATAGTTAATCATTCCGGTATTAGTGTCAATTACTATATTTTACAACCGTTTGCATTACTGTGGGATTACTCTTAGACTGGTACAGAGCTATATTAATACCTCATTCCCTAGACTAGCTGTGCCAGAGGAGGGTCAAGTAGATTGCCGGGGGTTGGCAGCGCTGTGTACAGGGCCCAAAACAAAACCAGTGGCTCTCTAAGTTTGGGGGTATCGCTACACCATCATAATACATATATAAAGTGCATAATAATGTGCAATCTGCATAAAGTGCATCAATATATTAAAGTGTCTAACAGTTCTTATTCCAGTGGTGATGTGACAGTAATGATCACTCGTTTCCAAATAAAGTGCTTCTTATGTGGATATACATAAAAGACTTTGGTGTGCTTTCACCTACTCGTGACACCTCTGTGCTCCCAGAACTCTCACCTTAGAGCAGGTGTCTCAAACTCAATTTAGTTGAGAGCCGCATCAGCAGTGTGGTTGCCCTCAAAGGGCCGGTTGTATCTGGGTCGCACTACGTACAGAGTGCAGACTTCAGGATTACGTCAGGATTATGCTACGTACAGATTGCAGGGTTCAGCAGTGCGCTACCTACAGAGTGCAGGAATTCAGGGGTACGCTACCTACAGAGTGCAGGAATTCAGGGGTACGCTACCTACAGAGTGCAGGATTTCAGGGGTACGCTACCTACAGAGTGCAGGAATTCAGGGGTACGCTACCTACAGAGTGCAGGAATTCAGGGGTACGCTACCTACAGAGTGCAGGAATTCAGGGGTACACTACCTACAGAGTGCAGGAATTCAGGGGTACGCTACCTACAGAGTGCAGGGATTCAGGGGTACGCTACCTACAGAGTGCAGGGATTCAGGGGTACGCTACCTACAGAGTGTAGGGATTTTAAGGGGTGCGTTACGTACAGAGTGCAGGGAGTGAGGGGTGCGTTACGTACAGAGTGCAGGGAGTGAGGGGTGCCTTACGTACAGAGTGCAGGGAGTGAAGGGTGCGTTACATACAGAGTGTAGGGAGTGAGAGGTGCGCTATGTATAGAGGGCAGGGATTCAGGGGTGCTCTACATACAAAGGGCAAGGTTCAGGGGTGCGCGACGTACAGAGGGCAGAGTTCAGGGGTGCGCTGCGCCCAATGTGCAACATCTCACTTCCACCCCTCCGCCCCCATCCCCCACCTCTAAACGCATCTTCCTACACACCTCCACAGTCCCCCCACCTCCCAAAGCAAACCTCACATCTGTACTCTCTCCTACCTGGTGTAAGAGGGCATTTACAAGAATGCTTTCATGGCCAGTACTGCTACAAGTCCTCAACCCCTCCCTCAAATGCAGCCGCTGGATGTGGATTGGAACACACAGTTGCCGGAGCCGTCAGGTACCTCTGCCAATGACAGGCTATCCTGGATAGACAGCGCATGTGCTCAGCTAGACACACAACCTCGTCAGAACACCGGCGCCACTGGGGAGACTGAGGAGGAGAGCGGAGGAAGTGTTTACTCTGGTTGCCAAGGAGACCTGTTTGTGACAGCGGAAAGCGGCTGTGAGAACAGGAGGCGGAGGCTGTCGGCCGCTGCGTGGGCCACATGATAAGGCATGGCGGGCCGGTTTCGGCCCGCGGGCCTTGTGTTTGCCACCTGTGCCTTAGATCTTAGAGGGTAATCAAATAAGCCTTTTGATTGCAATACTTGGGGCGGTGTTCCATCAATCCCAGCCTGGTTCCAAATGTCTCAGATAGCTCAAAATGATCCTTGGTAGTGGTCCCTTTAAAGCTCACTCACGCGTCGCATAGACCATTCATTAGGAGAAAGCAGAGTAATCTCCTATGGTGTAATAGTAGTTAAAAGTAGTACATTTATTAAACAATAGTAACTCTGTGGCCTTGTACACATGACCGTTCGTGTGTATGGTTTCTCGTCGAGAAAACTGTCATGAATCTCGACGAGAAAAAAAGAAAACCTGCTTTCTTTTTTCTCGTCGGGAGTCTCGTCAGACTGTTTTTGGACAAGAAAACCGTTCGTGTGTATGCTTTTCCGAGTCTTCAAAAACCACGCATGGTCAGAATCAAGTATGAGACGGGAGCGCACCTTCTTGTAAAACTAGCATTCGTAATGGAGATAGCACATTCGTCACGCTGTAACGAACTGAAAGCACGAAGACTGAAAAGCGCGAATCGTCTCTCACTAAACTTTTACTAACACGCAGTAACACAAGATTAGCAAAAGCAGCCCAAGGGGTGGCGCAATGAGAATGTAACTTCCCCTTTATACTGCCGTCGTACGTGTTGTACGTCACCGCGCTTTAGACCGACGAGATTCTGGATTGACAGCGTGTATGCAAGGAAAGCTTGACAAGAATCTCGTCAAGCTTGACAAGAAACCCATCGAGAAAAACAAAGTTTTTTCTGCGATGAGATTCTCGGCCGTGTGTACTAGGCTTCACATTAAAAACGGTGACAAATGCTCTGCTATGTAAAGATATACAGCAGCTTTCCAGTCTGACATCACTTCCGGTCCGGGATGCCCTACGCTTTACGTTACGACATGTCACGTGACTTCATCAGGGGACAAAGCCGCAATCATCAAAACTTTAGAACCTAAGAACAAGTAAGTCTTCACCGGCTCCCATGAAGAATCCGCCCCTCCAAGCCCAATCCCCCCTTTACCATTCTAGCACAACCCCATTCCCCCTACCAACACAAATCATCTTCCATTCCAACATCCCTCCAAGAACAACCCCCCCATTTCTCCTGCCAGCACAGCCTGCCCATCCCTCTCCCTCCTCCCAATGTTCCCCTCCAAATCCTCCAGCATAAATCCTACTTGCTTCCAATCCTTCCTCTCAGTACAAATCCTCTCCCCCATATTCCTCTTCCCAGAAAACATTTTCTGCCCCTTCTAGCACAAATTCTCTCCCTCCTCAAATCCTCCCTCCCAGGAAAACCCTCTCCCCACGTCAACCAAAAATACTCCACCCCAAATCCCCACTCTCAGCACTGGTCCCCTCGTTAACTGTCTAAACACAAATCCTCCCCCCTTCTTCTAGCACAAATTTCCCCTTCTAGCCCAAATTCCCTCCCAAATTGCTTCAGCACATATACCATTAACTTCCCCTCCCCAAATCATTCCATCCAACATAAATCCTCAATCCCCAGCACAAATCTTTGTTACCTGTCTTCCCAGGTCATTGTGTCCTCCAGTGCAATTCTCCATCCCGCTTAAATTTACAGACCTCAGATTCAGCACAGCTCAATGCAGGGGGATGTCCTTCCTCCCAGGCTTCTCCTCCTGTTGTGCATGATAATGTCAAAGCCGAGGAGGAGCCTAAAGGAAGCTTCCCTCAGCTCTGGTGTGTATTATTGTTACAGGCAGTCAACAGGGGGAGATGCTGGCTACCATAGAATGGATGATCACTACATCTGGGACTTGGGGAACCCCACAGAAGATGTGAGCCAGGTGCCCTGGGATCCCAGCACTAGTGCACCCCTGTAGCTTGAATTAGTGAAACCAAGTGCCTTAACTTAACTGGGCCCAGATCCACAGGATGCCAAGATTTTGATTAAATCCCGGGACAGTCACGCAAAACCTGGGACGGTTAGGGGTATACATGCTGTTCATCCAAGATGCATCCCTTTTGGCTAGCATAATACAGTATCTCACAAAACTGAGGACACCCCTCACATTTTTGTAAATATTTTATTATACCTTTACATGTGACAACACTGAAGAAATTACACTTTGCTACAATGTAAAGTAGTGAGTGTACAGCTTGCATAACAGTGTAAGTTTGCTGTCCCCTCAAAATAACTTAACACACAGCCATTAATGTCTAAACCCCTGGCAACAAAAGTGAGTACACCCCTAAGTAAAAATGTCCAAATTGGGCCTAAAGTGTCAATATTTTGTGTGGCCACCATTATTTTCTAGCACTGCCTTAACCCTCTTTTGGCATGGAGTTCACCAGAGCTTCACAGGTTGCCACTGGAGTCCTCTTCCACTCCTCCATGACAACTAGGGATGAGCTTCGTGTTCGAATCGAACATACGTTCGACTCGAACATCGGCTGTTCGATCGTTCGACGAAGATCGAACGATTTGGGCCGTTCGCGCCAAATTCGAGTGACGCGAACGGCCCACAATGCACTACGCCATCGCAGTGTCATCCAGGCGCTGTGATTGGCCAAGCATGCACTGTGACCCCGCATGCTTGGCCAATCACAGCGCCGGCAGCGAGGAGAGCAATGATTGGCCACAGGCAAGATGCCTGTGGCCAATTATTGCTGAGGGTGTTTAGTACACGCCCCACACTATAAAAGGCCGCCAGCACGGTGGCCTAGTGTAGTGTGTTCCGGAGCAGGGATAGAGCAGCATAGGCAGGGACAGTGACTTTTATTTCTTTCTTGCTTAACCTGGATTCCTTTCGTTTAGGGAAAGAGAAGGATAGGTAGGGAGAGTGTCAGTGTGTTTTGTGCTTGTGCTATAGTGTGCTTAAAAAAAAAAATTTTCTAGGGACAGAAAACTGTAGGTAGGGAGAGTGTCAGTTTCTTTCACTGTGTAAGTCCTTGTTTCTAGGGACCTGGAAGGACAGTGAGTGAATTCTCCTTGTGCTATATTGTGCTTAAAAAAAACATTTTTTCTAGGGACAGAAAACTGTAGGTAGGGAGAGTGTCAGTTTCTTTCACTGTGCAAGTCCTTGTTTCTAGGGACCTGGAAGGACAGTGAGTGAATTCTCCTTGTGCTATATTGTGCTTAAAAAAAACATTTTTTCTAGGGACAGAAAACTGTAGGTAGGGAGAGTGTCAGTTTCTTTCACTGTGTAAGTCCTTGTTTCTAGGGACCTGGAAGGACAGTGAGTGAATTCTCCTTGTGCTATATTGTGCTTAAAAAAAACATTTTTTCTAGGGACAGAAAACTGTAGGTAGGGAGAGTGTCAGTTTCTTTCACTGTGCAAGTCCTTGTTTCCAGGGACCTGGAAGGACAGTGAGTGAATTCTCCTTGTGCTATATTGTGCTTAAAAAAAACATTTTTTCTAGGGACAGAAAACTGTAGGTAGGGAGAGTGTCAGTTTCTTTCACTGTGCAAGTCCTTGTTTCTAGGGACCTGGAAGGACAGTGAGTGAATTCTCCTTGTGCTATATTGTGCTTAAAAAAAACATTTTTTCTAGGGACAGAAAACTGTAGGTAGGGAGAGTGTCAGTTTCTTTCACTGTGTAAGTCCTTGTTTCTAGGGACCTGGAAGTACAGTGAGTGAATTCTCCTTGTGCTATATTGTGCTTAAAAAAAACATTTTTTCTAGGGACAGAAAACTGTAGGTAGGGAGAGTGTCAGTTTCTTTCACTGTGTAAGTCCTTGTTTCTAGGGACCTGGAAGGACAGTGAGTGAATTCTCCTTGTGCTTTATTGTGCTTAAAAAAAACATTTTTTCTAGGGACAGAAAACTGTAGGTAGGGAGAGTGTCAGTTTCTTTCACTGTGCAAGTCCTTGTTTCCAGGGACCTGGAAGGACAGTGAGTGAATTCTCCTTGTGCTATATTGTGCTTAAAAAAAACATTTTTTCTAGGGACAGAAAACTGTAGGTAGGGAGAGTGTCAGTTTCTTTCACTGTGTAAGTCCTTGTTTCTAGGGACCTGGAAGGACAGTGAGTGAATTCTCCTTGTGCTATATTGTGCTTAAAAAAAACATTTTTTCTAGGGACAGAAAACTGTAGGTAGGGAGAGTGTCAGTTTCTTTCACTGTGTAAGTCCTTGTTTCTAGGGACCTGGAAGGACAGTGAGTGAATTCTCCTTGTGCTTTATTGTGCTTAAAAAAAACATTTTTTCTAGGGACAGAAAACTGTAGGTAGGGAGAGTGTCAGTTTCTTTCACTGTGCAAGTCCTTGTTTCCAGGGACCTGGAAGGACAGTGAGTGAATTCTCCTTGTGCTATATTGTGCTTAAAAAAAACATTTTTTCTAGGGACAGAAAACTGTAGGTAGGGAGAGTGTCAGTTTCTTTCACTGTGTAAGTCCTTGTTTCTAGGGACCTGGAAGGACAGTGAGTGAATTCTCCTTGTGCTATATTGTGCTTAAAAAAAACATTTTTTCTAGGGACAGAAAACTGTAGGTAGGGAGAGTGTCAGTTTCTTTCACTGTGCAAGTCCTTGTTTCCAGGGACCTGGAAGGACAGTGAGTGAATTCTCCTTGTGCTATATTGTGCTTAAAAAAAACATTTTTTCTAGGGACAGAAAACTGTAGGTAGGGAGAGTGTCAGTTTCTTTCACTGTGTAAGTCCTTGTTTCTAGGGACCTGGAAGGACAGTGAGTGAATTCTCCTTGTGCTATATTGTGCTTAAAAAAAACATTTTTTCTAGGGACAGAAAACTGTAGGTAGGGAGAGTGTCAGTTTCTTTCACTGTGCAAGTCCTTGTTTCTAGGGACCTGGAAGGACAGTGAGTGAATTCTCCTTGTGCTATATTGTGCTTAAAAAAAACATTTTTTCTAGGGACAGAAAACTGTAGGTAGGGAGAGTGTCAGTTTCTTTCACTGTGCAAGTCCTTGTTTCTAGGGACCTGGAAGGACAGTGAGTGAATTCTCCTTGTGCTATATTGTGCTTAAAAAAAACATTTTTTCTAGGGACAGAAAACTGTAGGTAGGGAGAGTGTCAGTTTCTTTCACTGTGTAAGTCCTTGTTTCTAGGGACCTGGAAGGACAGTGAGTGAATTCTCCTTGTGCTATATTGTGCTTAAAAAAAACATTTTTTCTAGGGACAGAAAACTGTAGGTAGGGAGAGTGTCAGTTTCTTTCACTGTGCAAGTCCTTGTTTCTAGGGACCTGGAAGGACAGTGAGTGAATTCTCCTTGTGCTATATTGTGCTTAAAAAAAACATTTTTTCTAGGGACAGAAAACTGTAGGTAGGGAGAGTGTCAGTTTCTTTCACTGTGCAAGTCCTTGTTTCTAGGGACCTGGAAGGACAGTGAGTGAATTCTCCTTGTGCTATATTGTGCTTAAAAAAAACATTTTTTCTAGGGACAGAAAACTGTAGGTAGGGAGAGTGTCAGTTTCTTTCACTGTGCAAGTCCTTGTTTATAGGGACCTGGAAGGACAGTGAGTGAATTCTCCTTGTGCTATATTGTGCTTAAAAAAAACATTTTTTCTAGGGACAGAAAACTGTAGGTAGGGAGAGTGTCAGTTTCTTTCACTGTGCAAGTCCTTGTTTCTAGGGACCTGGAAGGACAGTGAGTGAATTCTCCTTGTGCTATATTGTGCTTAAAAAAAACATTTTTCTAGGGACAGAAAACTGTAGGTAGGGAGAGTGTCAGTTTCTTTCACTGTGCAAGTCCTTGTTTCTAGGGACCTGGAAGGACAGTGAGTGAATTCTCCTTGTGCTATATTGTGCTTAAAAAAAACATTTTTTCTAGGGACAGAAAACTGTAGGTAGGGAGAGTGTCAGTTTCTTTCACTGTGCAAGTCCTTGTTTCTAGGGACCTGGAAGGACAGTGAGTGAATTCTCCTTGTGCTATATTGTGCTTAAAAAAAACATTTTTTCTAGGGACAGAAAACTGTAGGTAGGGAGAGTGTCAGTTTCTTTCACTGTGCAAGTCCTTGTTTCTAGGGACCTGGAAGGACAGTGAGTGAATTCTCCTTGTGCTATATTGTGCTTAAAAAAAACATTTTTTCTAGGGACAGAAAACTGTAGGTAGGGAGAGTGTCAGTTTCTTTCACTGTGCAAGTCCTTGTTTCTAGGGACCTGGAAGGACAGTGAGTGAATTCTCCTTGTGCTATATTGTGCTTAAAAAAAACATTTTTTCTAGGGACAGAAAACTGTAGGTAGGGAGAGTGTCAGTTTCTTTCACTGTGCAAGTCCTTGTTTATAGGGACCTGGAAGGACAGTGAGTGAATTCTCCTTGTGCTATATTGTGCTTAAAAAAAACATTTTTTCTAGGGACAGAAAACTGTAGGTAGGGAGAGTGTCAGTTTCTTTCACTGTGCAAGTCCTTGTTTCTAGGGACCTGGAAGGACAGTGAGTGAATTCTCCTTGTGCTATATTGTGCTTAAAAAAAACATTTTTTCTAGGGACAGAAAACTGTAGGTAGGGAGAGTGTCAGTTTCTTTCACTGTGCAAGTCCTTGTTTCTAGGGACCTGGAAGGACAGTGAGTGAATTCTCCTTGTGCTATATTGTGCTTAAAAAAAACATTTTTTCTAGGGACAGAAAACTGTAGGTAGGGAGAGTGTCAGTTTCTTTCACTGTGCAAGTCCTTGTTTCAAGGGACAGAGAAGGACACCTGAAGGTAGCCCTTATTGCTTTTTTCCCATCTCCCTGCAGGCCATCTATTAGAATGTCTGGAAGGCAAACAAGGAGAGGCAGACAGTCAGGAGGCAATAAAAGAGGGCAAGCAGGCTCTGTGTCTGGGGGCAACAGTGCTGGTCGTGGACGCGGTGCATTGTCATCAGCACATGGCCATGGGACACGCTTGTCCTTCTTTTCCGCAGCTGGACATGTTGAGCCACATCATGCCGAAGACTTGGTAGAGTGGATGACCAAGCCCTCCTCCTCCTCCTCATCCTCTCTCACCCAGGCTCAGGGTACTGGCAAAGCAGCTGCCAAAGCGTCCTCTTCCCTGGTATCAATGTCAGACTCATCATCAGTCACTCCTTCCCTAGACCCACCATGTCCTCCTCCTGAGGAGTCCCCCGAACTGTTTGAGCACAGTGTTGGGTACATGCTCCAGGAGGATGCCCAGCGTTTCGAAGGGTCTGATGATGAAACCCAGCTACAGGAAGGCAGTAGGGTGAGAGCAGACAGAGGGGATGCTCAAGAAGGACACCAATCTGGCAGTCATGTTCCAGCAGCTGCAGCATACTGCCAGATTGGCTCCAGTGATGAGGAGGGAGGGGATGATGAGGTCACTGACTCCACGTGGGTGCCTAATAGGAGAGAGGAGGAGGAGGATGAGGAGGAGGCACATCTCCAACGAGACAGGATGCCCTTTGGTGGCCAGCGTAAGGGCAGTACACCGACGGAATCACACCGCAGAGCTCCGCCTGTGCAGGGCGCTGCCTCTGCCCGTCATTCAAAAAGTTCCTTGGTGTGGGCCTTTTTTGAGGCTAGTGCATCAGATCGCACAGCTGCTGTTTGCAACATATGTCTCAAGCGTATATCGCGTGGCCAAAACATCAGCCGCTTGGGTACCACATGCCTGACCAGACATATGTTGACCTGCCATGCAGCTCGTTGGCAAGCCTACCTCAAAGACCCACACCAAAGAACAAAGCGGACCTCTCCTTGCACCGCATCAGCTGGGATTTCCAACCCCACTATAACTTCAGTCCTCTCTGAAACATGCACTGAGAGGAATGAAGGTGTAGAATTAGGTGTGTCACAGCCAAGTACTTGTGGCCACTCTGCTAGCAGTACACCGACGTCCGATTCTAGCAGGCAAATTTCCCTGCCCCAGCTGCTGGACCGTCGAAAGAAGTTTACTCCCAGCCATCCACATGCCCAGCGGTTGAATGCTAGCTTGGCTAAATTGCTAGCGCTTCAACTGCTGCCTTTTCAGTTGGTAGACTCGGCCCCCTTCCGTGAGTTTGTGCAATGTGCGGTTCCTCAGTGGCAGGTTCCCAAACGCCACTTTTTCTCACGGAAGGCTATTCCGGCTCTCTACCGGCATGTGGAAGGCAATGTCTTGGCCTCGCTGGACAGGGCGGTCAGCGGTAAGGTGCATATTACCGCTGACTCATGGTCCAGCAGGCATGGACAGGGACGTTACCTTTCTTTCACGGCCCATTGGGTCACTCTTTTGGCAGCTGGGAAGGATGCAGGACAAGGTGCAGTAGTGTTGGAGGTTGTCCCACCGCCACGCCTCCAAAATGCTACTACTGGTTGTGACACACCTCTCTCCTCCACCCCCTCCTCTTCTTCTTCCTCCATGGCCTCTTCCTGTGGTTTGTCCTATGAACCAGCGGTGCTCCGTAGCCGTTCACGGGGCTACGCAAGTACGCAGGCAAAAAGATGCCATGCCGTGCTTGCGCTGGTGTGTTTGGGGGACAGAAGCCACACTGGGGCAGAGGTCCTGTCTGCTCTGCAGGGCCAGGCCGAGAGGTGGTTGACGCCACGCCAGCTTAAGCCAGGAATGGTGGTTTGCGACAATGGCACCAACCTCCTCTCCGCCCTCCGACAGGGACAACTGACCCATGTGCCCTGTGTGGCTCACGTCCTTAACCTGGTGGTGCAGCGGTTCTTGGGCAGGTACCCGGGCTTACAGGATGTCCTGAGGCAGGCCAGGAAAGTCTGTGTGCATTTCCGCAGATCTTATAATGCCAGTGCTCGCCTGGCTGAGCTGCAAAAGGAGTTGAACCTGCCCAAGAACCGCCTTATATGTGACATGCCCACCAGGTGGAACTCAACGTTGGCCATGCTGCAGCGGCTGCACACGCAGCAGAGGGCCATCAATGAGTACCTGTGCGACTACGGCACCAGGACAGGGTCAGGGGAGCTTGGTTTTTTTTCTCCACGCCAGTGGGGCATGATCAGGGATGCATGCACTGTCCTGGCACCATTTGAGGAGGCCACGAGGATGGTGAGCAGTGACAGTGCATGCATCAGTGACACTGTACCTCTTGTCCACCTGTTGGAGCACACGCTGCGTGGAATAATGGACAGGGCACTTGAGGCAGAACAGAGGCAGGAAGAGGAGGACTTCCTTGCCTCTCAAGGCCCCCTTTACCCAGACAGTGTTCCTTCTGTCCCACCCATCGCACAGGAAGAGGAAGAGGAGGAGGAGGAGGAGGAGGAGGAGGATTGTGTCAGCATGGAGGTGGAGGCTGGCACTCAGCATCATCAGCAGCAGTCTTTTAGGGATGATTTACAGTCCCAAGAAACCAGTGGACTTGTACGTGGCTGGGAGGAGGTGACTGCGGATCATGTCGTCCTTAGTGACCCAGAGGACTCCGGAGCGAATGCCTCAGCAAACCTACGCTGCATGGCCTCCCTGATCCTGCAAAGTCTGCGGAAGGATCCTCGTATTCTTCGGATCAAGGAGAGGGACCATTACTGGCTGGCCACTCTCCTTGATCCACGGTACAAGGGTAAGGTTGCGGACCTTATGTTACCGTCGCAGAGGGAGCAGAGGATGAGACAACTCCGGGAGGCCTTGCAGAAAGGTCTGTGCAACGCGTTCCCAGAGACTGGGAGGTTACAAACTCCTGGTCCAGGACAACGAGTTGCTGAGGCTTCGGCCAGTCAAAGAAGGAGCGGTGGGGAAGGTGGCCGTCTGACCGATGCGTTCAGACAATTCTTTAGTCCGCAGCCCCAAAGTATGATTGGTTCCAGCAACCATCGCCAGCGTCTGATAAACATGGTGCAGGAATATCTAGGGGCAAGGTCAGACTTGGACACCTTCCCCACCGAAAATCCTCTGGCTTACTGGGTCTTGAGGATGGATCACTGGCCAGAGCTTGCACAGTATGCAATTGAGCTACTGGCCTGTCCTGCATCCAGCGTTCTTTCGGAACGCACATTCAGTGCTGCTGGAGGATTTGTCACGGATCACAGGGTGCGCCTGTCCACCGACTCGGTTGATCGACTGACTTTCATCAAGATGAACCAGTCTTGGATCACCACCAGCTACCACACACCTGATGCTGATATAACAGACTAATTGATTTTAACATGTCACATCCCTTCAAGACTGATGCTGATGCTGAGTGTCTGTGCTGTTATGTTGACTGGCTATCCTCCTCCTCCGAGTCCTCAATGATACGATTGATGATGATAGCTTGGAAGATCATTTTTGTTTATGGGTGCCGCCACCAGTGGCTAAGGCCCAATTTTTCAGCCCCTGTTTTACAGGGGCGTGTAATTACAATTTTTTTAGCAATAATTTGCCATAGGGCTCATTGCTGTGCTCCAAGTACAGTATCTGTGAGGGGTTGGAGTGTTGTGGCACCAGTGCCTAAGGCCCAATTTTTCAGCCCCTGTTTAACAGGGGCGTGTCATTACAATTTTTGAAGCAATACTTTGCAACAGGGCTCATTGCTGTGCTCCAAGTACAGTATCTGTGAGGGGTTGTAGTGTTGTGCCACCAGTGCCTAAGGCCCAATTTTTCAGCCCCTGTTCAACAGGGGCATGTAATTACAATTCTTGATCTAATAATTCACAGCAGGGCCCATTCCTGCACCCACCAAGAGTAACTCTGAGGGCTTACAGTGTTGTGTCAACACCACCACCACCACCAAAGGCCCAATTTTTCAGCCCCTGTTCAACAGGGGCATGCAATTACAATTCTTGATCTAATAATTCACAGCAGGGCCCATTGCTGCACCCACCAAGAGTAACTGTCAGGGCTTACAGTGTTGTGGCACCAGCACCACCATCAAAGGCCCAATTTTTACTACCACTGTTCAACAATTATATGTAATTACAATTCCTGATATAATAGTTGACAGCAGGGCGTTCCAGCACCAACCAAGAGTAACTGTGAGTGCTTACAGTGTTGTGCCAACACCAACAACTAAGGGACCTATTTCTGCAGAGTATCTACGGCAGGTCCCTACTTTCAAACATCCAACTTACAAACGACTCCTACTTGCAAACGCAAGAAGACAACAGGAAGTGAGAGGAAATCTACCCCTAGGAAGGAAAATTCTCTCCTGTAAGAATTAATATGGGAGAAAGGTGTCTCCTCTGTACTGATGCTTTATCACCAATCCTTGTTTCAAGAAAAACACCACATTTCAAAAACAGTTGTCATTGGGACGGAAAGTGAGGTGAAATGTTCTGAACAGGGGCACAGACAGCAAAACAAATGTTACAGGGGTGATAACCCTTACCTATGTTTTCCAAAAAGTTTAAAAATAGATTTTTGGGCTGGAGCTACACTTAAACAATGTACCTGTTCAAAATTACAAACAGATTCTACATAAGAACAAACCTACAGTCCCTGTCTTGTATGCACCGCCTGTATACGGCTGTTCAGAGTATATAGGGCCTTTTTTATTTTATGTGCGGGGTTCCCCTTAATATCCATACAAGACCCAAAGGGGCTGGTAATGGGCTGGGGTAGGGGGGGGGGTCATGGGGTAGCTATGCCATTTTTCTTAAAGATTTTCATCCATATTACCGGGACCAGACATTACATTAAAGCCGCAAGCAGTTTTAAATGGCTTTTTTTTCCTTTAGAAGTGTCATTTTGTGCAGGGACAGTTCTAAACACGGGAAACACGTGGCACTTCACAGGCATACTTTAGACACCCCCCAGGTACGATATTTAAAGGAATATTTGACTTTTTTTTTTCACTTTATGCATCATTAAAATGACTGCTCCCGAAAAACGACCGTTTTTAAAACTTCTTTTTGCATTGATACATGTCCCCTGGTGCAGAACCCGGGTTCCCAAACCCTTTTTAGGACAATAACATGCATAATAGTTGTTATAATTAGCACTTTAGAATTCGAACGTTCGCATCCATTGTATTTAATAGGGTTCTAATGTTCGTACGAACTTTCGGTCCGTTCGCGGGTTCTGGTGCGAACCGAACCCGGGGGTGTTCGGCTCATCACTAATGACAACATCACGGAGCTGGTGGAAGTTAGAGACCTTGCGCTCCTCCACCTTCCATTTGAGGATGCCCCACATATGCTCAATAGGGTTTAGGTCTGGAGACATGCTTGGCCAGTCTATCACCTTTACCCTCAGCTTCTTTAGCAAGACCGTGGTCGCATTGGAGGTGTGTTTGGGGTCGTTATCATGTTGAAATATTGCCCTTCAGCCCAGTCTCTGAAGGGAGGGGATCATGCTCTGCTTCAGTATGTCACAGTACATGTTGGCACTCATGGTTCCCTCAATGAACTGTAGCTCCCTAGTGTCAGCAGCACTCATGCAGCCCCAGACCATGACACTCCCTCCACCATGCTTGACTGTAGGCACGACACACTTGTCTTTGTACTTCTCACCTGGTTGCTGCCACACATGCTTGACTCCATCTGAACCAAATAAGTTTATCTTGGTCTCATCAGACCACAGGACAGGGTTCCAATAATCCATGCTTGTCTTCAGCAAACTGTTTGCGGGCTTTCTTGTGCATCATCTTTAGAAGAGTCTTCCTTCTAGGACAACAGCCATGCAGACCAATTTGATGCAGTGTGTGGCGTATAGTCTGAGCACTGACAGGCTAACCCCCCACCCCTTCAACCTCTGCAGAAATGCTGGCAGCGCTCCATATGTCTATTTCCTAAAGACAACCTCTGGATATGACGGTGAGAATGTGCACTCAACTTCTTTGGTGGACCATGGTGAGGCCTGTTCTGAGTGGAACCTGTCCTGTTAAACCACTGTATGGTCTTGGCCACCATGCTGCAGCTAACTTTTAGGGTCTCTTCTTACAGCCTAGGCCATCTTTATGTAGAGCGATGATTATTTTTTTTAGATCCTCAGAGAGTTCTTTGCTATGAGGTGCCATGTTGAACTTCTAGTGACCAGTATGAGAGTGAGAGCGATAACACCAAATGTAACACACCTGAGACCTTGTAACGCTAAGGAGTCACATGACATCAGGGAGGGAAAATGGCTAATTGGGCCCAATTTGAACATTTTCATTTAGGGGTGTACTCACTTTTGTTGCCAGCGGATTAGACATTAGTGGCTGTGTGTTGAGTGATTTTTAGGGTACAGAAAATGTACACTGTTATACAAGCTTTACACTCACTACTTTACATTGTAGCAAAGTATCATTTCTTCAGTGTTGTCACATGAAAAGATATAATAAAATATTTACAAAAATGTGAGATGTATACTCACTTTTGTGAGATACTGGTATATACACAGTATATTTGCAAGTGATGGTGTAGCTAAGCCATGCCATGCTCGTGATATAATAGAACTAATATAGTCACGTGGCCATATTAGGTTCTGACTGAACCCATAAAGTTTTGATCATCGTAAAAAAATGTTGTTGCAATCTTGGAAAATGAAGAAGGAATTTTAATTATTATTACCTTCTTGTAAATAATTGTATTTGTACATATTTGCTAACCATTGTTTGTTTAGTTTAGGTTATGCAAGTAAGCAGATTGATTATCAGTATTTATAGAGGCACATTGGAGCCATTTCACTACACCTGATTCAGATAACTCCATTGTAATTGCGTGAGCCGGTGAGTAAAATCATACTATCGAATACTATTTGAATTATATTTATATGAGTCAATACCTGCTACATAGAATAATTTCAGCAGACAGTCACAACTGTTAAAGATCAAAGTAGGTTCACTACTGTCAATTCTTAAAAAATTAAAACCTTCTTTTTTTACCATTGTTACATCTCAGTGCTGATGAGCGCCAACAACCTCTTTGTAGCCACTTTCTGTCTGCATGTAGGGTGGCTGATAGGCATGTCTCAAGATTGGTTTTCTTATGGTGACAACAGTGGAACATGCTCCACTGGAGGCTCAAGTGACAGTTGGGAGGGAGAGTATTGTCACACTTTAAGAGGCCAGACCATTGTTCCTAATTTTTAGGAGCAGTCTACTGATGGGAATGGTACCAGCTAATTGGAGAAATGCCAATGTAGCACCAATATTTTAAGAAGGGCCAAGATATATCTATATATCTGGAACTAAAGACCAGTTAGCCTAACATCAATAGTTTGCAAGCTCTTGGAGGGGGTGATAAAGGACTATATTCAAGATTTTAGAAATAAAAACAGAATTATTAGCAGTAATCAGCATGGCTTTATGAAGAATCGTTCTTGCCAAACCAATCTATTAACCTTCTTTGAGGAGGTGAGCTGCCATCTAGATAAAGTAAGGGCTGTAGACGTGGTGTATCTGGATTATGCAAAGGCATTCAATACAGTTCCCCATAAACATTTACTGTACAAACTAAGGTCTGTCGGCATGGACCATAGGGTGAGTACATGGATTGAAAACTGCCTATGGGGTCGAGTCCAGAGGGTGGTGATAAATGGGAAGTACTCGGAATGGTCTGGTGTGGTAAGCGGGGTCCCCCAGTGTTCTGTCCTGGGACCAATCCTATTTTAATTTATTCATAAATAATCTGGAGAATGGGATAAACAGCTCAATCTCAGTGTTTGCAAATACTAAGCTAAGCATGGAAATAACATCTACGCAGGATGTGGAAACCTTCCAAGAAGATCTAAACAAACTAATATGGTGGGCAACTACATGCAAATAAGGTTTAATGTTGAAAAATGTAAAATAATGCATTTGGGTGCCAATAATATGAATGCAATCTACTCACTAGGGGGAGAACCTCTGGGGGAATCTAGGATGGAAAAGGATCTGGGGGTCTTAGTAGATGACAGGCTCAGCAATGGCATGCAATACCAAGCTGCTGCAAGCAAAGCCAATAGAATATTGGCATTCATTAAAAAGGGGATTCATTCCAGAGATAAAACGATAAGTCTCCCACTCTACAAGACTCAGGTCCGCTGGCACCTGGAGTATTCCATCCAGTTCTGGGCACCAGTCCTCAGGAGGGATGTGCTGGAACTGGAGAGGGTCCAGAGAAGGGCAGCAAAGCTAATAAAGGGACTGGAGGATCTCAGTCATGAGGAAAGACTGCAACATATTCTCTCTGGAAAATAGATGCTTGAGAGGGGATATGATGTGACCCCCAATAGGGATAAAATGTTTCCGCACAAGGGAATTTAAAAAGACACGTGGCTATTCACTAAAATTAGAAGAGCAGCGGTTTAACCTTAAACTGAGTAGAGGGTTCTTTACTGTAATAGCAGTAAGGATGTGGAATTCTCTTCCACAAGCAGTGATATCAGCGGGGAGCATCGATAATTTCAAAAAACTATTAGATAGGCACCTAAATTACAACAACATACAGGGATATACAATGTAATATTAACATAAAAGCACACACACATAGGTTGGACTTGTGTCTTTTTTCAGCCTTACCAACTATGTAACTATGTAATGAAGTGCCTAAACAAGGACCTTCATGGCAGGATCACCAGGTATTATGTACTGAAAACTGCTCATTTGAAAGAAAATTACTTTTGAAATGACATTAACATGTTAAAGTTTATATATTTTAGTTATTGAGTTTACATCTCTTTTGACTTTTTGAGTTCATAGATTTTCTTGAATGGTTGAGCTAGTTTGAAATTGGCTTGAAGTCAATGTGTACTTTGCCCGCTCCAAGTTGATCTGCTTGGAGCTTACAAAAAGACCAAGGTCATGGTTATGTGTGGTGAGGCCATATAGCAGAGGTGGCCAACCAGTGGCCCGCGGAGCCCTCTGATGTGGCCCCCGACCTCCTGCTCTTGAATAGCGGATTGGCAAGCCCAGATCGCAGGTTGCCGACCTGCCATACCACAGCATCAGTGTTGTGAATGAAGCTGGTGGTAGAGGAAGAAAGCGGCTGCGGACCAGAGCCCCATAAGCTGATGTTTCCTCTACAGCGCCGGCTTTGCCACAGGGGGAGTCTATGACAGAGTTTAGCTAACCCGCAGAATAGACACAGGTGCACTACGCTGCACCCGCGGTGTGGGCAAACTGCAGCACATCAGTGTGAAACAGTCTTAGGCCCTTTTCACACGATCAGCCCTACCAAATGGGACCCTCAATTCACCTCTACAGAGAGACAGATGTCCATTTACACTCGACCTACCTCCAATCCAAAAAACAGAAGGGAATGCGTCCCCTTCCATCTGGGCAGATCGGAGGGCCTATAGAGTAGCCGTGACCTGTCACCCGCCCGCTCCACTCATTGTGGCCCGCGACTGGTTACCAAGTTGTTTAAGTGGCCCTTGGTATTCAAAAGGTTGGGCACCCCTGCCCTATAGGCAAACCATTAAATGAGCCCCCAGCTCTCCATCTTAAAGACTATTCCTCTGGTGATACACAATACTAGCTGTTATCATAGTAGCTGTATAGAGGTTCACAAACTTTATATAAATCAAAGTGTATATAAACCCCAACAATTAAATTTTCCAAATTTTGTCATGTTACAACCAAAATCATAAATGTATTCTATTGGGATTTTATGTGATAGACCAACACAAAGTGGCACATAATTACGAAGTGGAAGGAAAATGATAAATGATTTTCCAAGATTTTTCACAAATGTGATAAGTGTGGTGTGCATTTGTATTCAGCCCCCCTGAGTCAATACTTTGTAGAACCACCTTTTGCTGCAATTACAGCTTCAAGTCTCAGCTTTGAGCAGCTTTTCACATCTAGAGTGACATTTTTGCCCATTCTTCTTTGCAAAATAGCTCAAGCTCTGTCAGATTGGATGAAAAGTGTCTGTAAACGGCAATTTTCAAGTCTTGCCAGATTCTCAATTAGATTTAGGTCTGGACTTTGAATATGCTTTGACCTAAAACATTCCATTGTAGCTCTGGCTGTAAGTTTAGGGTCATTGTCCTACTGGAAGGTGAACCTCCACCCCAGTCTCAAGTCTTTTGCAGACTCTAAAGCTGCGTACACACGATCGGAAATTCTGACAAAAAAATGTTCGATGTGTGCATTTGGTCGGAAATTCCGACCGGGTGTAGGCTTCATCGGACATTTGCTGTTGGAATTTCTCAAATTTTCTGACAAGAAAAGAAAATTGTCTGTATGCAATTCCGACGCACAAAAAAAACACGCATGCTCAGAATCAAGCAGAAGTGCCTATTGAACTTCATTGATCTCGGCTCGTCATACGTCTTGTAAGTCACCACGTTCTTGACGTACGGAATTTCCAACAAGATTTGTGTGACCGTGTGTATGCAACACAAGTTTGAGCCAACATTCCGTCTGAAAAAAAAACACGGTTTTGTTGTCGGAATTTCCGATCGTGTGTATGCGGCATGACAAGTTTTCTTCTAAGATTGTCCTGTATTTGGCTCCATCCATTTTCCCATCAACTCTGACCAGCTTCCCTGTCCCTGCTGAAGAAAATCATCCCCACATGATGCTGCCACTACCATATTTCATGGTGGGGATGGGGTGTTCAGGATAATGTGCAGTGTTAGTTTTCCGCCACATATAGAGTTTTGCTTTTAGGCCAAAAAGTTCCATTTTGGTGTCATCTGACCAGAGCACCTTCTTTCACATGTTTGCTGTGTCTCCCACATGGCTTCTCGCAAACTGCAAATAGGACTTCTTATGGCTTTCTTTCAACAATGGCTTTCTTCTTGCCACTCTTCTATAAAGGCCAGATTTGTGGAGAGCACGACTAATAGTTGTCCTGTGGACAGATTCTCCCACATGAGCTGTGGATCTCTGCAGCTCCTCCAGAGTTACCATGAGCTTCTTGGCTGCTTATCTGATGAATGCTCTTTGCCCGGCCTGTCAGTTTAGGTGGACGGGCATGTCTTGGTAGGTTTGCAGTTGTGCCATACTCTTTCCATTTTTAGATGATGGATTGAACAGTGCTCTGTGAGATGTTCAAAGCTTAGGATATTTTTTTTTATAACCTAACCCTGCTTTAAACTTCTCCACAACTTTATCCCTGACCTGTCTGGTGTGTTCCTTGGCCTTTATTCACTTTGTTCACTAAGGTTCTCTAACAAACCTCTGAGAGCTTCACAGAACAGCTGTATTTATACTGAGATTAAATTACACACAGGTGGACTCTATTTACTAATTAGGTTACTTCTGAAGGCAATTGGCTCCTCCTAGATTTTAGTTAGGGGCATTAGAGTAAAAGGGCTGAATACAAATGCAGGCCACAATTTTCACATATTTATTTGGAAAATTTCAAGGGGTATGAATACTTTTTCAAGGCACTGTAAAAAAAAACTTCTACCTCAGTGGTAAGATCTATTTATTCGAGGTGCCCCTCCTCCCGAAAACATTGTGGTAGGGAATAGTTAGACAATATACTCGCATATCCTCGACTTCTGTAGTGCGGAGGGTGATGTCATCCTCATGCCATACTGATCCCTGGCAATGTTGAGTAGTCCAAATCTCATTAGAAGATACTGCAGCATACTACATCAAGGATAGAGATTTGCACAAAGGAAACATTGGTTTTGTTTCAATCCGTGTTTGTTCGTTAAGTTAATAATTTGTTTTTTTCATTTTCGAAAGACTATATTTATTCTATTCTATAGTTTCTAATCTATTCTATTCCCTTATTTCCTATTCTATTTTATTATTTTATTTTATATTCTATTCTGTTGTATTCTATTCAATTCAGCAGCCCAAGTAGGAATCATCATCTTATTTTACTTGTACACCTTGCTGTATGTATTGCAATATGTTTCCATTTTGAATTCAAATACATTTTTTAATTTAAATTCATTTTCAAATTCGGATAATGAGATTTTTTATCATTTATTTCAGATTCATTGAAGTTCACTACTATTGTGATTTGGAAATCTGGATACATTCAAATCTCTGAATAACGAAAATTTTGTTTGAATATTCAAATCATAATAAAATGAATCGCACGTGTCTAATCAGGGATCCAATTGCCTACCCTAGATGTCCTAGAGTAGCCCTAGATGTCCTAGAGTAGCCCTAGATGTCCTAGAGTAGCCCTAGATGTCCTAGTTTAGCCCTAGATGTCCTAGAGTAGCCCTAGGTGTTCTAGAGTAGCCCTAGGTGTCCTAGAGTAGTCCTAAATATCCTAGATGTCTCAGAGTAGCCCTAGAGTTGTCCTAGATGTCCTGGGGTAGTCCTATATGTTCTAGAATAGCCCTAGATGTCTTAGAGTAGCTTATGGATGTTCTAGAGTAGCCCCAGATGTCCAAGAGTAGCCTTAGATGTCCAAGAGTAGCCTTAGATGTCCAAGAGTAGCCTTAGATGTCCAAGAGTAGCCTTAGATGTCCAAGGGTAGCCTTAGATGTCCAAGGGTAGCCTTAGATGTTCCAGGGTAGCCTTAGATGTTCCAGGGTAGCCTTAGATGTTCCAGGGTAGCCTTAGATGTTCCAGGGTAGCCTTAGATGTTCCAGGATAGCCTTAGATGTTCTAGAGTAGCCCGTAAATGCCCTAGAGTAGCACATAAACTTATCTGCAGTTCCTATTACATTAAATGTTTCTTTCTCCCCCACAGACCAGCTGTATTTGGAATATGTCACTTGTGAATGTTCTTGGTGTGCTTTTGCTCCACATTGCATTAGTGACTCCAGGAACACAGATATGCCAAGATCCCGATGAGAATGCCTACTCAATCATCACATGTGGAGCTCCCGGGAAGAATGGCCTACCTGGCATGAATGGAGCAGATGGAGCGAAGGGGGAAAAGGGTGAACCAGGTAAAAGGAAACACAATTTTAATATCATTAAATAAGTTATACTTAGAGTTAAAGATCTGTTTCTCAACATTAATTCTCCGCAAGGTGGATTCTAAAGGGCTGGAAGATCGCCTGACTTCTTACATGTCTTGGAGACTCCACAGAAAAACAGCTCCCACTCTTCCTGTTCTATACTCCATAATATTTTGTTTTTGACTAAATAACCCTTTGATGATATTTATGGGAATCTTGGGGTGTTCTCATTCAAAACATCCTCATGGATGACATGTTCAGTACACACCAAGAACATTCACAAGTGACATATTCCAAAATACAGCTCTCCTACTACCTGTTCTTGATTTAGAAATACATTTAAATAGTTTGTTTTGTCTAAATAACCCTTTGGAGATATTTGTGGTGTTCTGAAAGCTGATCACAACAGTGAATGACCAGCTTTAGCAGGCATGCACTTGACAATAGCCAAATTAGCCGAGGTGGTTGTAATGGGCCCACGGGTGGAAGGGGCCCCATTAAGGGGGCTTTTGAGGCAATTTAGACAGAATCTCTGTGCATGTAAGGATCACACAAATTCAGTACTGTATGACTAAGGACTGCAGAGTTTGTTGTTCACATCGATCCTGTACACACTGTGATATTTCCAATCAAGAAGAGCTAATGTCAGACGTACAGAAGGAGATTTCAGAATTGTTGTCGCTGTTCACAGATCCCCCTTTCAGGCTGTGCAGCAAGAAGAATTTGTTTAACTGTCTTAATTGCATAGCTTAATTGCCCTCTGAGCTTCTGGTCATCCTATAATTAAACCTGTACACCTAAGGCCCCTTTCACACGGGAGGTGTGGGGCGGTATAGCGCCGCTATTTTTAGTGGCGCTATACCGTCGGAATTGTGGCGGTATTCGGCCGCTAGTGGTGCGGTTTTAACCCCTGCTAGCGGACGAAAAAAGGGTTAAAAACGCCCGCAAATCGCTGCTACAGCAGGTGATACAGGGAGCCAAATTACACAGCACAAGCACTGTGCCGTATAACATGCTTTAAAGGAACAGGATCTTTTTTTTTAAGGGTAACAAACGCTACTACTGTTGTTAAAGAAGATTTCCAGGCATGGTATATTTTTACATAGTTACATTAGTCTAGCTTGGACCAGTGTAACTATTGTGACTAGGGATGGGCCGAATGCTCACCTGTTCGGTTTTCAGCAGAACTCCCGAACAGGGGAAAAGTTCTGACCGGAACGGCGAACCCCATTAAAATCTATGGGAGCCGAACAGGAAGAATCAAAAGTGCATATTTTGAAGGTTTATATGCAAGTAATTGGCCATAAAAAGGCGTGTGGGGTCCGGGTACTGCCCTGGGGGACATGTATTAACCACTTCCCACCGGGAGGGCGTGCATGCCATCATAGACGTCCTTCTGTTTCAGTGGTTATATTGGGATGATGCCTGCCCCTACAGACATCACCCCGGTATTGATCTATTTAGCCAGCGATTCCCTGCACCGTAACAACAAACATAGTGGCTGTTCAGCCGCTTAATTGTAGTTACAGGTGGTGGGAAGGGACATCCCCCCCTCCTGCCGCCCTCCGGTGCTTCTACCGGCTCGCCCGTGTGATCGGCGAGCCGGAGAAGGAACCCGCTGCCGGCGGAAGTTCACCATAGAGAATATCGACGACCAGATGGTTACCGGCAGTCTCTATGACTCTCGGAGGCCCGGGCATGACGTTGTGACGTCACGTACGGCCTGGCAGTTGTAAATACTGCTGTGTACTCAGCTGGGAAGCCAAGATCGTTTTTTTTTTATCTCAGGCTTTCCAGCCTGGAGAAGAGATCTGGGGTCTTATTCACCCCAGATTGCTCCATAAAGAGGACCTGTTCTGCCCTATTCCAAGGGATGTTTACATTCCTTGTATTAGTAATAAAAGTGATAAAAAAATTCTTTAAAGAGACAGTGTAAAAAGAAAAAAAAGGAAAATAGAAATAAACAATTTACTTACGTTTAGTCCACATATGTAAACAGTGTGGTATCGTCACGAACGTTAGAGCAACAATTCCATCCCAAGACCTCCTCTGTAATTCTAAACAGGTAACCTGTAAAAAAAAATTCAAGCGTTGCCTATGGAGATTTTTGTTTGGGGGTTCTGAGTAATTTTCTAGCAAAAAAATGATGATTTTTACATGTAGGAGCGGAGTGACAGTTTTTAAAGGAGCAGTGATTTTTATTGTTACTTAAAATTCTACAATAAAAATGAAAAATTCCTTTAAATATAGTGCCTGGGGGGTCTCCTTAGTCTGCCTTAAAGTGGCACATCTATAGCATGCATAGAACATGCTGCAGCAAAAATGAAATTTCTAAAGAAAAAAAAAAAAACAATTGCGGTTGCAATTTCCGGGTACCTGGCTATTTAAAAGCATGGGGTTTGGGTCCCCCCCCCCTTCCATTCCATACCCCAAAAAAAAACCTATGTGGGGTCCCCCCATAACCCCTACCAGACCCTTATCCGAGAATGCAGCCTGGCAGGTCAGGAAAGAGGGGGGAACGAGCGAGCGTCCCCCTCCTGAACCATATCCTCAACATGGGGGGGTGCTTTGGGGCAGGGCGAGCTCTTACCCCACCACCCCCATGTTGAGGGCATGTGACCTGGTATGGTTTAGGAGGGGACGCACGATCACCACCCCCCCTGCTTTTTCTGACCTGCCAGGCTGCATGCTCTGATAGGGGTCTCGTAAACATTTTGCGTTATTTTTTTTAGCCCATTGACAGCTAATGACCCATCGGTTGATGACTCACTGGCCCTGCTCCTTAACAACCAGCTTGGGCAAAGCTCATTAGGAGAGGGGATCTACTTAGGAAGCAGTATTCCATGTTGGAGAGATTCCCTACCCACAGGACTGGAAGAATCAGGACAGCTGGGCAAGTCTAGTGAACTGGGAGAGCTGGGGCAGCTAGACAAATTCAGGGTACTGAGGGAGTCTTTGAGTCTCAGAGTGACAGAGCCTGGGTTGCCAGGAGATTCCATATTGAGTCATTAGAGAGTGGGCCCACGTAGCTGGATGCTGTAACTAAACTCCAGGAGAGCCCAGAAAGCTGGGTCTGAAGGATCCTAACAAAGGCACTGGAGCTGCTGAAGAGAAAATCAGGTGGCTTGACATTTTTGTTACCTGTTTTGATAGTGAAAATCCCCTGCAGGGGCAACTGTTGTGTGGAGTTTCATTCTGTTTAATAAAAGTGGGCCGGCGATAGTGGTGAATGGTGATACCAGGATGACGCCTGTAGCTACAGGCATCATCCCGGTACTTTTTTATTTCAGTTAACTATGCTTTTTTTTATGTAAAAGTAAACCTAGCCACTAGATTGCTTTTACATGCGGTGGGAGGGGGGTCTTTCCCCCTTCCGGTGCCTTACTATATAGATGACCAAGGATTAGAACATCCCTGATCTTCTCTGATATAAGAAACCTGAAAGGGACAGGGATTTTGTCACTTCCAGTTTTGCCAAGATGTAAACAAACCATTACTGGCTTGTGAAAGCATCTGATCAAACTTGTATTAGTTATCTATGTAACTACATATGTATTCCATGAATAGGTCTGCCTGGACAACAAGGAAATACTGGAGAAACTGGACCAAGAGGAGAGCAGGGACCCCCAGGACCACAGGGAGAAAAAGGAGACAGAGGAGATTCAGGTAAACTTTGAACTGTAGAAGAACAGAGTCAACGTTTTCCTGTTAATTCAGGGTTTACCACCATGACTGGTGAGCTTGAAGACAGAAAAATCTTGTGAAATATTTGCCACTACCGAACTGGAACCAATGAGATTAAATCTGTATCTTTATTAAAGCCTGAAGTTTAGTATATATTTTTGGGGATACCCAGTAGTTATGTGTAATGTTGATTATTGGTCATCATTGATATGGTCACCCCTGGGGTCTTTGCATCTACAAGTAGGTTCACATCTTTAGAATGGCAGCACTCTACAAGTGATAGAAGCTCTCTAAGGTACCATGCTGTAGAGGGGATTACAGAAGTCAAATATAAATTAGATTTAGGAACTTGTGTTGAGAACCTTTATAAGCATGTACATAAGTTTAGCATGAATCTAAGTTTTTTACAATAACTATATGTCAAGAAATTCAACAGGAATCTAATTGTTTTGGTCAATTTCATTTTCATTTTTCACTGTGTATACAGTGGGGAAAACAATTGTTTGATTCCCTGCAGATGAAGTTTTCCCACTTACAAAGAAATTAAGGGTCTATATTTTTTATCTTAGATGTATTTTAAATGATGGAGACAGAATATCAACCAAAAATCCAGAAATAACACATGATATAAATGGAGTTGCAGTTCAGTGAGTAAAATACGTTTTTGATCCCCAAGCAAAACATGACTTAGTACTTGGTTGGGAAACCCTTGTTGGCAAGCACAGAGGCAAGATGTTTCTTGTAGTTGGTGACCCAGTTTGCACACATCTCAGAGGGATTTTCGTCCATTCTTCTTTACAGATCTATTTTAATCCTTAAGGTTTCTTGGCTGTCGCTTGGCAACTCGAAGTTTCATCTCCCGCCATAATTTTTTTTATAGCATTAACATCTGGAGACTGACTAGGCCACTCCATGACCTTGATGTGCCTTATCTTGTGCCACTCCTTTGTTGTCTTGGTGCTATGTTTTGGGTCATTGTCATGCTGGAAGACCCATTCACGACCCATCTTCAGTATTCTGGCTGAGGGAAGAAGATTCTCACCCAAGATTTCACAATATATGGCCCCATCAATTGGCCCCTCAATGTGGCAAAGTTGGCCTGTACCTTTAGCAGAGAAACAGCCCCAAAGCATCATGTTTCCATCTCCGTGCTTGATTGTAGGGATGGTGTTGTTAGGGTCATAGTCAGCTGAGGTCAGTTGAGTTGCCATGCAACAGCCAAGAAACCTTAAGGATTTAGAGAAGATCTGTAAAGAATAGTGGACCAAAATCCTCCTGAGATTTATGCAAACCTGGTTCCCAACTACAAGAAATGTCTTGTCTTTCAATCTGCAGCTCTGTGATTTTCTGAAAATGCAATGCAATATGGCTACCTGGAGCGGTAGTGTATTTAGGTTTTGTGCTGCCCTAGGCCTGACTAAACTCGTGTACCCCCTAATTTAAATATCACCCACCCCTTTCTGTCAAGGCCACGCCCCTTGCTGTTTAAGAACCGCCCTGAAATTTTTGAGTGGGGACACTAGTTCTGAGGGCCTGGGGTGAATGAATTCCCTTAATTTGCATAGATTTCCTCTCACTTCCTGTTTGGCTATGGGGCAGGAAGTGAAGGGAAATCTCTGCAATGGGACAGGGGTGGTAAAAAAGAAACTGACCGGGGCTTTAACCCTCCCTTACTCTATCCAAAATAAAAAATAAAAAGTGTTGCCTATAGTTCTACTTTAAGCACAAACTTCTGATAATTTTTTGGAGAGGACTAAGAAGATATAACCATGCCAATGGTTCAGCAGAAAACATATAGCACAGTGAGGAAGATTTGTGGTCCAGGATGATAGGAAAGTCAAAATTAGAAGCAGCGCCCCCACAGTTGCGAAATGCCGCCTGCCCGCATATCGGAAGCAGTGTGGCCTCTTTATGGGGGCGATAGACTAATTTGCCTCTCAGCCCAGTCCGCCCCATAAGATTGGCGCTACACTAACAGTGTAGCGCAAGCCGGCGGGGACTCTTTCCCTGCTGCCCCCCTGCAAAGTGCTGCCCTAGGCCTGAGCCTTGTTGGCCTAGGCCAGGATACAGCGTTGACCTGGAGGGGTTCTGTACACAGAATATGCAGAACGCCCCCCTGAAATATAATTTCCTGCTTATGTGATTGGTTCACCAATTTTCCCAGAAGTCTGCACTAAGATACCAGTCGGATTTCAGGAATCCCCTGCAAAATGTCATTTTTGGTGAGATTCTCCCAATAGGAAATCACTTCTAAAGGGTCCAGCAGCTTTCCTCATTAGTGCACAGCTGATTGATAATTATGAAACCACTTCCATTAGACCCCTTTCACACTGGTGGTGCTTTGCAGGCACTATAACTCTAAAAATAGCGCCTGCAAAGCGCCCTGAAACAGCCGCTGCTGTCTCTCCAGTGTGAAAGCCCTGAGGGCTTTCACACTGGAGCGGTGCGCTAGCAGGACGTCTTTGGAGCAGTGAAGAAGCGGTGTGTATACCGCTCCTTCACCGCTCCTGCCCATTGAAATCAATGGGCACCGCGGCTATACCGCTGGCAAAGGGCCTCTGCAGAGGCGCCTTGTGGTGGTTTTAACCCTTTCTCGGTCGCTAGCGTGGGGGATAAAAGCGCTCCGCTAGCGGCCAAATAGCGGCCGAATTGTGCCGCAAAATTGACGGTAAAGCGCTTTACTGCCGACGCACCCACCGCCCCAATGTGAAAGGGGCCTTAGACTTACGTTCCCACAGGGATTTCTTCAGAAAAACAAAAGATAGGAATCTGCAACAAAGTTTGTTAAAATTCTTGTGTAGCGACCTCACCCCTCTCACCCCTTCTCATTCACGGCTTGTCTGTCTCGTCTAGGGGTTAACACTGGGGGGAGGGATGAGATACACCACGGCCCATGTCCTCTAATGTGTGGAGGTGAAAGCCAGAACTATCGGGTTTCCTGTATGTGTCCCAGAGTCAAATCCTCTCCTCGGATTGACTCCCCTTTGCTCCTAATAATTCTTCTCAATAAATAGTCATACAGCACAGACAGGCTGAGACCCATATACCACTTCAGTATCTGTGGGGAGTAGGCCAAGGCACAATTCTTCCAGATAGAGCTAACCACTGTAGTGTCACCAGTAGCGAATAGTCATTGCCACTGACTATATTGAACAGAACACGAATTACCTTCGCTATCGTAGCCCCTATCAGTGGAAGGACATCCGTCCAAGACAGTTACCGGAGGCCTCTCCATCACCAGCAATGCTGCGCTGGACTCTCCGGAGAAGTTCCGCTCACCGGCCTCCCTGTCTCAGACACAGGCACCCAAGGAGTTAGGGCCCCCTCGGATTCCTCCACCCTCGCGAAACTCAGTCGAAGGTACTGAGCTCCAGGCTTCCGCCATAGTTCCTCACCCCAGGCTAAAGGTGCCTGAGATGGACTCCATCTCCCGCTCCGGCCAGGTCAAGGGCACCTGGGCCCGGAACTCTGGAACGCCAGCACCCAAGCTGAAGGTGCCTGGGTGCGGCTGCGTCCTCCGACTCTGAACCCCAAGGTCAGGGCGTCCGCCCTTCTTATCTCCTCTCCCTTTGCGTCACAGCGGTTTCCCCGCCCCGCTGTACCAGCGCCAGGAAAAGACAAAAAGGGAAGCAGTCTTGCGGTGAGTGTTCAACTCCAGCCAGGGCGACAGCGCCACCTGCAGGCAGCAGGGAACCTCACACCACCAGAGTCCTCCAAGAACCACAAAAGGATCCCAGATTCCCTGACAATCAATGCATCTGGGTTACACTACCACCCAGATGCCTCCCCTAAAATCAAACACCCGCTACACTTGTAATGTACATATGTAGATCACCCAGAGGGGAATGTTTTCTTCTCAACATAAGTGAAGTTACGCTTTAATATACACCTATGATAAAAATTATAGACCCTTAATTTCTTTGTAAGTGTAACTTACAAAATTTGCAGGGGATCAAATAATTATGTTCCCCACTGTAATATCATAAAATCTTTGATATATACGTAAACATTCAATACAGGGTTTCCTTATGACACTGGTGACACTATTTTAGCCACTTCAGCCCTGGAAGGTTTTACCCCCTTCCTGACCCGGAACACTTTTTACAATTTGGCACTGCGTCGCTTTAACTGGTAATTGCGTGGTCATGCAATGTTGTACCCAAACAAAATTTGCGTCCTTTTTTTCCCACAAATAGAACATTCTTTTGGTGGTATTTGATCACCTCTGTGGTTTTAATTTTTTGCGCTATAAACAAAAAAAGCAGAAATTTTGGAAAAAAAAATATATATATTTTACTTTTTGCTATAATAAATATTCCCAAAAAGGTTTTTAAAAAAAAATTTCTTCATCAGTTTAGGACAAAATATATTCTTCTACATATTTTTGGTAAAAAAATAAATAAATTGCAATAAGCATATATTGATTGGTTTGCGCAAAAGTTATAGCATCTACAAACTATGGGAAAGATTTATGGCATTTATATTGCATTTTTTTTTTATTAGTAATGGCGGTGATCTGCGATTTTTTTGTGGTATTGCAACAGATGGATCGTACACTTTTGACACATTTTTGGGACCATTGACATTTATACAGCGATCAGTGCTATAAAAATGCACTAATTACTGTGTAAATGTCACTGGCAGTGAAGGGGTTAACACTAGGGGGCGATCAAGGGGTTAAATGTATGTTCCCTCAGTGTGTTCCAACTGTATGGGGATAGGACTCCGCTGTTCCTACTTACTAGGAACAAACGACATGTCTCCTCTCCTCTGACACACACAAATCCCCGTGCTGGCTTTTTGTGCACGCAATCGCGACCACCGGTCACGTGCATCGGGTCCCCCACCGTTCGCCGTGCACGCCCTCTGGTGGCTCTTAAAGGAAAGCCCTTACGGTTTTGTGCAGGGGTGCCATTCTGCCCCCGTAAATAGAGGTGAGCTGGTCGGAAACCAGTTAAAGAGAGAGTGCAGCAGGAGCTGTTTGCTTTCAGATTCTCCTTTTCAGACTAAAACTCGATTTAATGGTAGGCGGACCAGTGAATCTGACTCACTCACACCTCTATGCACATTTTTAGGCTTTGTCAGCAAAGCATTTGAAGCTAAATTCCAGCCTTACAATAAATATTACACAGTTGTACAGGCTCCTTTTCTATACTGAAATAGTTTATTCTGATTTTGCTGCACACTGTGAGCTTCTCTCAATGTGTATTAAAAGCTGCACCAAGCCAGATAAGGCCGTTATCATTTCCTGGCTGAAGGAATAGAGAAGCACAGAGACCCAGTGATGACATCACAGGGTCTAAAATAAGGCTCTACTTAAAAATGTCATGAGCATGTTGACTGAGGTGAAAAAGGAGGAACCAGGGAAGGCAAATCATAAGTGGATTAATCTTCAGCTTTTAGGCTCCATGCACACTGGACGTTAAAATTTTATAAAAATGGCAGTAGCTTTTCAGTGAGTCTCTCAAAAAATGTTAACGTTTTTGCAATAGCGTTTATTAGCGTTTTTCCGCGTTAGTGTTTTTTTTTTTGTTTTTTTTTTAATGGATCAAAAACGTTAAACGCTGGTGAGCCACGTTTTTGAGCGTTTATGAGCGTTTGGTGTTTTTTTGTGGTCAGAAAAACAGCAGTAGCTTTGCAGTGAGTCTCTCAACGTTTTTTTAGGTTTTTGCAATAGCGTTTATTAGAGTTTTTTAGCGTTTTTTTTTTTTTTCTTTTTTTCCAATGGATCAAAAAAACATTAAACGCTGGTGAGCCACATTTATCAACCTTTATGAGCGTTTATGAGCGTTCATGAGCATTTGGCGTTTTTTGTGGTCAGAAAAACTACTCCTGAACGCGATTTTATGACGTTCAGAAAACAGCCAATAAACTCCACTGCTGATAAACTCCACTGCTGATAAACGTCCAAAAACTTCCATGTGTGCATGGACACATAGGATAACATAGAGTGGAGTTTATGGGCTTTTAAAAAAACACACCCAAACTCAAAAAAATGCCCATTTATGAGCTCCAGTGTGCATGGAGCCTCACTGTTTCATGACTAATTATTCCCTCCTGGAGTACAATATATTGCTGGGCCAACTGGAACAAGAGGGGAAAATGGGGCAATGGAACTTTCATTAATAATTTTTATGACTTCAAATTAAAAAAGTTTCACCATAAATTTAAAATCATCTTTAAACTCACAGAGAACCACATGTCCTGTTCTGATCTGTGTTGTGGTTGTTGAGCTAGCATGGTCAGAGAGCTACCTTAGTTTGTTTCCATAAGGAGAGTGATTACAGGTTCTCTGTGGGTATACCAGACCAGATCAAAATGTTGGCAGTTGGGCCTTAGTCGTTTAGCTTTCCCTTATGGGGAAGTCTAGCGGACAGACTTTATGCATTTTTGGGGCTACTGACATCCCCTCTACCATGGGATACTGGACTCTAGTACACCCCTTTTGTGAGTAATGGGTCTCTCATCTCTTCTCTCAAGCCACTTCTCTCAACTATTCTGAACTTTTTTAACTTAAGCTGAGTGCTGCTACTTTCAAAGGATGGCTGAAGTAAATTTTTCTGCTTCTATGGATTCAGTAAACTATTGTAAGGCATTCCTGGTGTTGACACTTTCTCCTAACCTCTGTATGGGAACATCTAGAAATTATGCTTGTGCTTACAGGGCAAAGCAGGGTCTATCTGTGTAAGGCCTTAAGTAGGTGAGCGCTTATTTCTGGCTCAGGTGATACCCGAAGCCCAATGGAGTCCTCTAGCATTATTGGGCTCCCCATGGTTCCCATCAATTCACCTGTAAGGAGGACACCCTGAGGGCAACCCAGCTTGGCATAACCAGAACCCCATGGCCCTCCTCCAACCCAATACTGGCTTACTAGCAATGGACCTGCTGAAGCCACAAATGCCCAGGACAGATCCAATGGAAGCTGAGTGCTGCCATTGGTGCTCGTGTAGAATCAGCAATCAGACCACACAAAATAAGCTGTGGTAGATGCATGAATAATAGAGCACCAAGAAAGTGCTTTTAAAAATTAGGGTCTACCATTAGGAGATAGTAGTATGCTAAATTTTAATTGAGCAATTCTTTAGCATTTTTAGTTTAAGTTACACATAAAAAGTGTACTGTACTATAAATATATTGACTTTACCAACCAGGACTACTAGGACTACAAGGCATTGCTGGGCCACCTGGACCAAGTGGACCTCCAGGACTTAAAGGAGATAGAGGTGACAGCCAAGCTTTTGGTAAGAAACCTAATTTTTCTCACTCTCACAAGCCATTTATGTTCTGTGAAGTTTGGGTATTAAATAGTTTTCTTAAGTAATAACAGATATATTTTGCCAAGTCCTCTGAGCTTCCAAAGCACTAAAAAAAGAATTGCATTGGTTGTGTCATCCGTGAAATACATAATGTGAATGTCTTGACTTTTTGTACAGTAGGACCATTCTGGTCCATCCTTTCTGAAGGACTCTATAGACTGTCATTAAGATTAGCCATTGACATTTGATGATGGTTGATCCAACTGGCAGAAAGACTTCCTTCCTCTAGTCTTCTCCAAATTGTTTAACAGCCTTGATAGAACATCTCCCAATATGTGCTTTTTTACCGTAGACAATTCCCTGATAGAGATTTGTAAAGCACTGCTATGGTTGTTAGTTATAGTTATAGTTAGTCAGGTTAAAAAAGACACAAGTCCATCCAGCTCAACCATAAAAAAATTAAATAATAATATACAATCCCATAGACCTAATTCTATACCCACAGTTGATCCAGATGAAGGCGAAAAACCCCAGCAGAGCATGATCCAATTTGCTACAGCAGGGGAAAAAATTCCTTCCTGATCCCCCGAGAGGCAATCGGATATTCCCCGGATCAACTTTACCTATAAATGTCAGTACCCAGTTATATTATGTACATTTAGGAAAGTATCCAGGCCTTTCTTAAGGCAATCTACTGAGCTGGCCAGGACCACCTCTGCAGGGAGTCTATTCCACATTTTCACAGCTCTTACTGTGAAGAAACCTTTCCGTATTTAGAGGCAAAATCTCTTTTTCTCTAGATGTAAAGAGTGCCCCCTTGTCCTTTGTGTTGACCGTAAAGTGAATAACTCAACACCAAGTTCACAATATGGACCCCTTATATATTTGTACATATTGATCATATCCCCCCTTAATCTCCTCTTCACAAGAGTGAATAAATTCAGTTCCTCTAATCTTTCCTCATAGCTGAGCTCCTCCATGTCTCTTATCAGTTTGGTTGCCCTTCTCTGCACTTTCTCCAGTTCCCCAATATCCTTTTTGAGAACTGGGGCCCAAAACTGAACTGCATATTCCAGATGAGGTCTTACTAATGATTTGAACAGGGGCAAAATGATATCTCTCTATCTGGAGTCCATACCTCTCTTAATACAAGAAAGGACTTTGCTCGCTTTAGAAACCTCAGCTTGGCATTGCCAGCCATTATTGAGCTTATGATCTACCAAAACCGCCAGAACGTTCTCCACTACGGATCCCCCCAGTTGTACTCCCCCTAGTATGTATGATGCATTCATATTCTTAGCCCCCAAGTGTATAACTTTACATTTATCAACATTAAACCTCATCTGCCACATAGTCGCCCAATTAGACAGAGCATTGAGGTCGGCTTGTAAATTGGCGACATCCTGTAAGGACGTTATTCCACTGCATAGCTTAGTGTCATCTGCAAAGACAGAAATGTTACTTTTGATCTCAGACCCAATATCATTTATAAAGATATTAAAAATTAAGGGTCCCAGCACTGAACCTTGGGGTACACCACTGATAACCTTAGACCATTCAGAGTATGAATCATTAACCACTATTCTCTGAATTCTGTCTTTTAGCCAGTTTTCTATCCATTTACAAAGAGATATTTCCAATCCTGTAGACTTTACCTTACACATTAGCCGTGTGTGGGGAACTGTATCGAACGCTTTTGCAAAATCCAAGTATACCACGTCCACAGCCACCCCTCTGTCCAAGGTCTTACTTACCTCTTCATAAAAAGAAATCAGGTTTTTCTGACAACTTCTGTCTTTCATGAATCCATGCTGTCTGTTGCTTAAAATATTGTGTTGCCCATTGTGGAACACTACCCTGGGACAGCTACAAAATGTTCTCCATATACAGTGTTGCAATATTCCTTTGAATTATGCTTTTTGTAAAATTTACACCAACTTGCCTTTTTCTTGTACTCCAGGTCACACTTGGCTTTTGGATCTTACAATTCAGATCCAAGAGGAATAAACCATTTGCATGTTATGCACATTGCCATGCTTATTGGCACAAATAAAAAAAAATTGACATGAAGACTTAACCATGTATCATTTCCTCTTTTCGCAGAAATTGAAGCTTTTAGAAAGCAAATTAGTAGCTTGGATCAACAAGTGAAAAATCTCCAATCCAGACTAGCAAACGGTTAGTTGGACAATTTATGTTGGAATGTTTTTTTAGTTTTGTTTTTATTTCTTCTGTATAAAGCATTTAGGTTGCTCATGTGGCATGTGATAATGTGTTTGTTGTTATGAATGTATGACGACTAGTGTAAGTATAAAAGAAAAAAAATCATTTAAAACAACCAAATGCTTATAAGTTATGTATAACTGCTCCAGGAGCGCCCGCACGCATTGTACTGCAGACGGGCGGCTCCTACAGGAAGGCCTCTTCTGGGTACAGTGAAAGAATAGGAATAATGGACTTTAAAGGCACATATAAAAGTTATATATTTTAATAGTCTTCATTAAAAAATCGCAGCATGTTACAGACAAAATATCATAATAACAAGTAGGACTCAATGTGGTTCCCCTGGAGCATATGATGATATATACTTCCTGTGTGATTGTCAGATCTCCCACTGACGTCAGAGGCCCCTCCCGCAGAAGCCATGTATCGAAGCTGTAAAGCAGCCACGAGTCACATGATTGGCCTGAAGATAGCTCTAAATAGTCATTTCTAAAAATGAGCGTTGTAAATACCTTACATTGTGTGGTATGCCAGGCTTAATAGAGGGGCTCTCAGTGATTTACAATTTAGACTAAACACTTTAAGAACCAACCCAAATCATAATACAAATTATATACTACAAGTCATAAGGTTCTCACTTTTTCACAGTATGGCAAATAACTGGACTGTTCATTAAATAAAAAATATTATGAGACAACGACTGCTGTCGATTTCTTGTGTCTCCATCCCTGAATCATATAGAAGAGAGAGGGGAGAATGGTAATGGGGGATCGTTGGGACTTTGTGTGAAGCACACCACCAGAACCAAAAGAATCAATTAGTATGTATAATATTCAATGGTGCACATGGATGCATGTTGGACAATAAATACATATATACAATATATTACATAAAAAAAAAAATATATATATATATATATATACACACACACACACACATACGTGTTCCTACATAGTACATGGTATATATTAAAAATATATTAAATGTAGCCCAAACTTGCATATAGACATGATTGATTGCACACATGATATAAAATTGATTCAAAATAGGTATATAGGTATGTCTGTAATGAAATATAAATGCCAAATAGTATAGTAACTAAAATAACATAAAGAGGGGGAACCACATACATCTTAATGCCAGCACTCTTACCTATAAGTAAGCTACAGTATTCAACAACACTGGTGGTATTGGTAGCTGGAGGCACTATGGGAACATCATCCCCGTAAACTGAGGTGGTGATAATTGCGGCAACACAGCGGTGAACAGAGAACAAGAAGTGAGCATCAATAGTGATTTAGTCCCCAATAAGTAACTGTGGTTGTAATAAGTGCCCATAGGGCTTCTGTGGAAAAATTGTAAATAAAGTGTATCAGCAAAGTGACTACACAATAAATAATTGGGGAAGATATGAAAACCATTACCAAAGGGAAGAAAGACAAAGAACAGATCTTGAGTGTAAAGTGAAAACAGGTGAGTGCCTCACCATAGAATGGGTGGTAAGATCAAAGATAACACATAAGAACCATAGATGGATAGAAAACTAAATATTTCCTTTAGTATGAAGTGGAAAGCATAGTTCAGAGACGTGCATAGTGTCATCAAGGTGCAAGGACAGACTGAGTGTGTGCTCCATAGGGATGTGGAAAATATACCTGCCCCATCGCCACAGCACCCCACCGATGTCACGCTGATGGGAAGGCGGAGCCAGTGTTTGGGCGATCGTTGACGCCCAGCACTGGACACCACAACCTCCCTCATAACGCATGCAGATGGATAAACAACGTCGGCCCACGGTGTCAAGATTGACATCAAATGTACGGCATGTGGGCATGGCGTCGACATGCAGGGAGCGCCCTCCCGTCCCCCCCACATCCAAGAACGGGAGAGGAGGGGAGGGCCCCAGTGTGCATTGTAGTTTCGGGGAATGACGGAAACAAGATGCACCCCGAGCACAATTGCAACCCTGGGTAGATGCATCCTTCTGTAGTTAATATAAATAATATTGGCAGATGTATGTCACAGATTAACCAATCTGAATAAATTACAAAGGTGTGTGCTTCCATCCTTTAATTAGTGTTCATTAAACAAAAATGTTGGGACTTTATATGAGACGACTGCTGTAGAGTTTGAGTGTCTCCATCCCTGAATCATATAGAAGAGAGAGAGACACAACTGGAGTTTTCTGTATGTTGAATGTTTTACGACTTATTAAATGTCAAGAGAGCCACTTGGAAAAGTAGAGAAACATCTTCATTCAACATTGCTGAACAAGTTGATCTGGTTTTACATAATAAAGTATAGCAGATGTTACTTCCTTTCTGTATACAGGTGATACTCGAAAAATTAGAATATCGTGCAAAAGTTCATTTATTTCACTAATGCAACTTAAAAGGTGAAACTAATATATGAGATAGACTCATTACATGCAAAGCAAGATAGTTCAAGCCGTGATTTGTCATAATTGTGATGATTATGGCTTACAGCTCATGAAAACCCCAAATCCACAATCTCAGAAAATTTTAATATTGTGAAAAAATAATTGCAATATTCTAGGCTCAAAGTGTCCCACTCTAAGCAGCTAATTAAGCCACAACACCTGCAAAGGGTTCCTGAGCCTTTAAATTGTCTCTCAGTCTGGTTCAGTAGGAATCACAATCAAAGACTGCTGACCTGACAGCTGTGCAGAAAACCATCATTGACATCCTCCATAAGGAGGGAGAGCCTCAAAAGGTAATTGCAAAAGAAGTTGGATGTTCCCAAAGGGCTGTATCAAAGCACATTAATAGAAAGTTATGTGGAAGGGAAAAGTGTGGAAGAAAAAGGTGCACAAGCAGCAGGGATGACCACAGCCTGGAGAGTATTTTCAGGAAAAGGCCATTCAAAAGTGTTGGGAACTTTCACAAGGAGTGGACTGAGGCTGGTGTCAGTGCATCAAGAGCCACCACACACAGAAGGATCCTGGACATGGGCTTCAAATGTCGTATTCCTCTTGTCAAGCCACTCCTGAACAACAAACAACTTCAGAAGCGTCTTACCTGGGATAAAGAAAAAAAGACCTGGTCTGTTGCTCAGTGGTCCAAAGTCCTCTTTTCTGATAAGAGCAAATTTTGCATCTCATTTGGAAACCAAGGACCCAGAGTATGGAGGAAGAATGGAGAGGCACACACTGCAAGATGCTTGAAGTCCAGTGGGAAGTTGGGGAGCCATGTCATCTGTTGGTGTTGTGTGCTTCATTAATTCCAGGGTAAACGCAGCCGTCTACCAGGAGATTTTGGAGCACTTCATGCTTCCTTCCGCAGACGAGCTCTATGGGGATGCTGACTTAATTTTCCAGCAGGACTTGGCACCTGCCCACACTGCCAAAAGCACCAAAACCTGGTTCAATGACTGTGGGATTACTGTGCTTGATTGGCCAGCAAACTCGCCTGACCTGAACCCCATAGAGAATCTATGGGGCATTGCCAAGAGAAAGATGAGAGACATGAGACTGAACAATGCAGAAGAGATGAAGGCCACTATTGAAGCATCCTGGTCTTCCATAACACCTCAGCAGTGCCACAGGCTGATACCTTCCATGCCACGCCGCATTGAGGCAGTAATTGCTGCAAAAGGGGCCCAAACCAAGTACTGAGTACATATGCATGCTTATACTTTTCAGAGGTCCGATATTGGTCTATGTACAATCCTTGTTTTATTGATTGCATGTAATATTCTAATTTTCTGAGATTGTGGATTTGGGGTTTTCATGAGCTGTAAGCCATAATCATCACAATTATGACAAATCACGGCTTGAACTATCGTGCTTTGCATGTAATGAGTCTATCTCATATATTAGTTTCACCTTTTAAGTTGCATTAGTGAAATAAATTAACTTTTGCACGATATTCTAATTTTTGAGTATCACCTGTACTCTGTTATAAATTATGGTTTATGGATAAAGTTTGATTGAATAAAAAATTGCTCATCCTTTTTTCCTTTTTTAGTGGAAAAGAAAAAATGGTGGAAAGGATAAATAGATGTGGTGGCGATTATCTATGCTTCCGATGGTGATTGGTCGAATTACAATGACTTCCCCTCACAATTTTGCTGAAAATCAAGCAGTACTTATCGCCCACAATCAGTATGGTAATCTCGCATTTCTGGGTATAAATGGGATACAAAGCGAAGATGCTTTCCACCATCTATTCAGATCATCTACAACTTCAACTGGGACTGCGAGGAACCCAGTAATAGAATAGAAGAATTTGTAGAAATATATAGAAGTGGAAATGACCTAAATTCAATTGAAATTAACCCAAACTAACCACATTCTTTGTAATGTAAAAACATAAATTTAATCATTCAAAATAAAAATTCAAACAAAAACAAGAAGTTTCTTGGTTATAAAATACAAACTGTCCTTTCCATCATAGGCAAAGCTTTGGTTTCTGTTTTTAATAAATATTTCAGATTTGTGGAATCTTATCACTGTCACGGTAGTTTAGAATGTTAGTGATCCATGTTGGGTATCTATGGTATGAGGATGCAGAGTTCACATAAGGCTGCATGGCATGCATTCAACATAAGGCTTGCCCACCATTTTTTGCCTTCCATATCAAGCTGGGTATGGAACCTCCAGCCTCAAAAGGAAGGATGGGCTGTTAGTTTTATTCAAATCATATATTTTTATGGTTTACGTCAATGTTAGCCTTCTTATCGAAGATTATTGTAGGGTCAAGTTTGGTAGTCACTATTTTTTGACATTCTTCAAATATATTTTTCTGAAAAATATAAATTTAAATACCAATACTAATAAAATGGTAATTAACCACTTGCCACCAAATCACATACATCTACGTGATTGACTGGAAGTGGTTATACCATAGTTATGTAACCTGGTGACCTATGATGATAACCATCTGACACTCAAATGACAGTAAAAAATTAATGTGACATGTAATTCATCCTGCGAAATGTCCAAGAAAAATTGAAGCAATGATCATAGGTAAACAAATGTTCAAATTCAGAAATAATTCTTCTTAAGAGGCACTGTTGAAAAATTCCTCCAGGTGAATAAAATGGTGACTTCACACTCCAAAACACCCAAGAAAAGTGTGTGACACTTATAAAGAATAGAATCCTCCACCTTCAATATCGAATCTCCTTACCGACTAGAATGGATCCCTAATGAAAGAGATCACACCCGCCTGTGGCTATTTCCCCCGCCAAGGGTCTCTATATGACAGATCAGCAATCGATATCTTCCTCCACAATCAGGCTCCTCAATACCGTTCCCGGATGTATAATCCCAAAAGAAATGTAAAGGCCACCATAGTGAAGTACTTAAAGGCAGTTTTAATATAAATAAAAGAATTACACTTACAAGAAAGTGATGATAAAAATGCGTAAAATTTGTTCGTAAGCCGGCCGGCTTCACTATCCGCCCGTCCTTCCGGGATAGCGTTTGTTGGTTTGTCGGTGACGTCAGCACGCCGCTCCTCCCTACGCCATTTCGTCAGAGATGACGTCTTCCAGGGGCACGAGCGGCGTGCTGACTCACCGCTTTTTATCATACACGGAACGCTAGACACGCCCGATTCTGACCTCCGGGAGGCCTCCGCACAGATCTGCCATGTTGAGTAGGGGAAATGTTGCCCATACTAATCGGTAATTGCCAAAACATCATGAGAGGCCAGAACGGCCCCCCCACAACAGTTAGCCGCTGATCGGTAGGAATCTTTCAATTGTACTCCCACTCATGCTAGCTGCAATGAAAATAAAATAAAATGGTATCTAAAAATATGTAATGAGATTTAAAAGGATATAAGGAAAATAAAGAGCAGAAAAAACTTTTTTTTTTTTTATTTAATAATTGGCACATGAATTGTGACAATTACCCCATAATGTGACAGTCACAATTATGTAAACATAATTTAATTGAAGGTCACCCATGGGATATTGAAAATATGAACCAACCCCTGAAGGGCTGTATCTAAGGTTAATGTTGATTCCATGGCTCCACCTCCTTCAGATTTCTAGGTATCCTACCAATCACATCTCTCTCAAGGAAGCGAAAAGCAATATAAAAGACCTTACATCTAAGATGTGGGGTCATATATTCACTATAATGTAAATAAAGGTTATAGACTATATAAACGTCACCTCCACTTCTAGCCTACTACTAACTGGGCAAAAGGTCACGGAGGTCCTGATAGTAAACATATAAAAGAACCTGTAAGTTCGGGACAAGAAGCCACAAAAGGTTGACAGGATAATCCTGTGCTCTCCCCCACTTAGATGGCCAAAATGGGGGCTGGTGTATATGGACCAAATTGACAGTAAGTGGTGGAAACAGCAGAAGTCTGCCCAGAGATCAGAACCAGTTCACACATTTAGACACGGCATCACCCATTGTCAATAAATGCATTAACATCTGTGTCAATGTTCAAGCCATGAGGGCTGTAACACCGGACCCGGTATATCCAGGCCATCTCTAACGTAGATAATTCCCTGACCAGGGAAATACCCCTCCAATGAGGTTCGAACTTATCAATCCCCAGAAATAATGTACCCTCAGGGTTGCGTTTGTGATAAATGTCATAATGTTTTGAAACTGAATGATTTGGAAAACCTGACCTAATGTTAGTGATATGTTCACCTAACCTCACCTGCATTGATCTCTTTGTTCTGCCAATATACTGGAGCCCACACGGACATTGTAACAAATAAACAATGCCAGTTGAGCTGCATGTGATAAATGGCTCAATAGAGTACTCTTTTGATGTACTAGTAGAATGGAAAATCTCAGTTTTCTTCTGTTTGCTCTTGTTAAGAGTACACACTTGGCACCTCCGACATTGGTAATACCCCGACAGTCCTTTTTGAAAGAAGGAAACTCCTTTTGTGGGAGGATCCACCACATTAGGAGCCACCTTATCTCGAAGGGATGGTGCTCCCCTAAAGATCACCTGGGGTTTAGGAGGTAAAAATTGACTAATAATTCTATCATTCCCTAGCAAATGCCAATGTTTTTGAATGATTTTCTTTATTGCAAAATGTTGTGTAGAAAAGGTAGTGATGAAAGGTATCACAGGTTTTTGTCTGCTAGTAGAGGGACGATCCTCCAATAATAGTGATCTGTCCAACTGGGCGACCTCTTCTATTGTGTCTTCCAAAGACTCAATGCTGTAGCCCTTCTCGCCAAGTCTCATCTTTAATATGGTCGACTGCGATCTATAATCTTCCAAAGAGGTACAATTACGCCTCATCCTGACAAACTGACCTCTAGGTACGGATCTCAACCAAGGATCATTATGGCAACTCCCAATGGGAATAAACGAATTGCGATCGGTCTGTTTAAAAAAGGACTTTGTGACTAAGGAGTTATTTTCCCTCGTTATGGTAAGGTCAAGGAAATTAATGGTTTCCTGACTGGCCTCATGGGCAAATCTAATTCCCCTCTCAGTGTTGAGGGAGGAAAAAAATTCCTCGAGCTGGTCCTTGGTGCCATCCCATAGGAGGAGGACGTCATCGATATACCTGGCCCAGAACACCAGGTGGGGACTACAGTCCCCAAAGATGACGTCCTCCTCCCACTTGGCCATAAACAAATTGGCCAAGCTGGGGGCATACTTGGCCCCCATAGCAACACCCCTTATTTGCCGATAGTACTGGCTATCGAACCAAAAATAATTATGGCCCGCTGCATACTCCAACAGATCTATAATGAAATCCTTTTGGAGATGGAGCAGGCCGGATTGTAGATTCAAATAATATTTCACTGCTGAAATGCCCATCTGGTGTGGAATAATCGAATATAATGAGGTAACATCTGCCGTAACCATCCACATTCCTTCTTTAAATTTTATCTGTGACACTAGATTTATCACGTGTCGAGTATCCTTCAAATAAGAAGGCATTCGTTGGACCAAAGGCTGTAAAAAATGGTCTATGTACTTGCCCACCCGGGATGTTATTGAGTCTATGCCACTCACTATTGGTCTGCCCGGGGGGCAAGTCAAGCTTTTGTGGATCTTTGGAAGACAGTATAAAATGGGCACCCTAGGGGCCCTAGGTATTAGGAATTGTCGTTCTTTATCCTTCAAAATTCCCAAATCTGAGCCCCTACGGACCAACTCCTCTAGGGTGTCCCTGTATTTTATAACAGGGTTCCCAGGCAATAGGGAATATGTATCACGATCATCAACAATCCTATGGAGTTCTTTAAGGTAATCCGCCCTGTCCAGGACTACTATTCCGCCGCCCTTATCTGCAGGACGAATTACCAACTCCCTATTTTGACAAAGGGAGTCTAAACCTAATTCGAGATGCCGATCCATTTTGTTATTGGTGATTTTAATAGTTTCCAAATCCCGTAAGACCACATCCCTAAAAACTCTCAGGGATGGGGCCAAAGTTCCAGAAGGGTTGAAGGTGGAGGCATTGGATAATCCAGAATGTTGGAATGATGGTGAAACCAATACATCTTCCCTCACTGGGATACCTGCAAAGTACCTCTTGATATTAATCTTACGGACGTACTTGTGTACGTCCATATATGTTTGGAACTTATTCAATTTCCTAGGAGGTGCAAATTTCAGTCCCTTATTTAAAAGGGTTAATTCTGGCTTCGTTAAAATTTGAGAACTAAGATTATAGATTCCATCCTGATTTAAATCTTTTACTTTTTTAAGTTGTGTTCTCCTCCCCCCTCTGGTTCCTCTTTGTTTTCCACCGGCCTTTTTATCCCTTGGTTGGGTCTGGGAAAACCCCAATGCTGGTCTACATCCCTTTCATACTGGCCAGGGGGAAAATCCTTGGATGGTCCAAACCTATAGGCATCCTGAACGCTATTGGTTTGTTCATAATCATAATAGCCTGCATGTTCTGGACCATCCCTGTCCCGTAAAGGAAAAAACCTATTCCGAGTGTTAGATTCACTTTCATAATCATCCCTATCCCTTTCATAGTGGTAGTTGTTCTCATAGTGTGTCCTTTTGGTTGGGATAAATCTCATAACCACGATTCTCTGAATAAGTCCTTTCATTAGGTCTAGGCAGTCTCGATGGTTCTCTATGGGCATGGTATTGGCCCTGAGAATAATATTGTCCATATCCTCTATCTTGACTATTGCTCGGTTTGGGTTGCAACTGTTGTCCCCATCCCGAGTTCTTTATGTATTGTCCCCCCTTGCCGGGACCTAAAGACCGTCCCGGGGATTTATGAGACACCCGTCTGCTCTTTTTGGTGGATTTGATGCCTTCCTTGGGGTTTTGGACGAATCACTCACAACCGGTAAATATGCTACATCATTAGTTATTCCTGATGTAGCATTCTCACCTTGAACTATGGCATCCATTCTGGAGACATTATCCATCTGTGAATCAGCCACTAATTTTTTCTGCCAATCGAACACTAGACTTGCTTGGTAATCATTGAAATCCCTGTTGTACTTTTTCCATTTTTTAACTTTCTGCTCCTTTTCCTCTTTGTCCAGAACCTTCAATAAATTCAAGGTTCTATCTCTATACTCCTCACTCTCTTTGTGAGGATTTAAACTCTCTTTTAAAATTTTGATTTCACTATCGAGTTTTTCCAATTTTCCAATTTCCTGGTCTTTCTAGTCACCAAAAATCGTAGGAAGCTGACTCCCGCCTCATTAAAGTATCGGAACCATTCTTGAAGCTTGAGGTCACCCTTCTGGGGGCTAACCTGCCACCTCAAACTCCTCGGTACCATATTCAACCTGATGTAAGTTTCAAGGAAGGCCACATCCCATTGGGTGTGGACTTCAGATATGGTTAGATTTTTCAATCTAACAAAAAGACCACTCAGGTCTCCATCCTTGTCACTAAACATCTGGAATACTCCATCAGTGTTCACCACTTTGGAAGCTCTATATTCAAAAACATTCATGTCTATACTACCGTGGGTGCCAGCAATGCACGTAGCATATAGAGAAGAAAATAAAAAATATGGACAGCCGCACTCCAAAAAACCTTTTGACGGTCGCCTTTATTGTAAAAAATGGAAGATCACACCAAAAATCATCACAGCATAGCCTGGGTAACAGCTTACATGTTTCACACTGAATGTCAGTGCTTAATCATAGCTAATATGTTACAAACATCACACCTCTAATATAGAGAGAAAAATTAGGAACCAATTAGTGTTGGAAAGTGTTGTGAATGAAAACCCATCACATGTATATAATTAACAATTATTATCTATGTGACACTTGAAAGATGAACATAAAATTAGAAAAAGTTTTAACTATTACAGTGTGTATATGTGTTGATTGTCTGTTGTGTGAAAAAATAAAAATAAAATAAAAATAAAAAATAAATATAAAACTGGGTGAAAACAAAAAATAAAGAACAAGTGTGTGTGGAAATAAAATGTATTGAAAATGTGGTGAATTCATGTGTGGGTGTGTAAATGTACTAAACAGAAATAGTGATAATTGTAATAATAGACAAAGAACTAGTGAAGTGTGTGTATGTACTAATTGTCCATTATAAAAAATATAAAGTGAAATAATTTTTTTTTTTTTGTAAAAATATAAGGGTGTATGAAATATTATGAACAAAAAAATATAATAAATTAATATGTGGTGTATGGATGTAATGAATAAATTAATAATAGTGGTGAAAGGTAAAGCTAATGTAAAATAGGTTATGTGAGTGCTGATGCATGTGAAGAAAATAGGTGAAAATTAATACATACTATAAGCATAAATATAATAATGAGGATGATAAATGATTGTGAATAAAACTGAGGGATTGAAAATGCGATGAAAGGAAAAGAAAAAAAAAAAAACGGTGTCTCCATACATAAAAATATATGTCGATGAGGTCAATGAGTGTGTCATACACAATGTTTGTGGTGTATTAACGAAAACAACAAACTAGTGTATAAATGTATTGTGCAAGCTATTGTTGATATGTTTTACATATATGTGTATATATATTTTTTAGTATACTTTTATCATTTTTTGGTAATTGTCATTGTGTCCCCGGAACTGGATGTTATTAATTTGTTTGTGTATTCATGCACTAAAATTGTACTGATATAGTTAACCACTTAAGCCCCGGACCATTTGGTAGCTAAAGGACCAGAGGTGAATTCAGAATTTTGCACTGCGCTGCTTTAACTGTAAATTGTGCGGACATGCAATGTTGTACCCAAACGAAATTTGCGTCCTTTTCTTCCCACAAATAGAGCTTTCTTTTAATGGTATTTGATTGCCTCTGCGATTTTTATTTTTTGCGATATAAACGGAAAAAGACCGAAAATTTTGAAAAAAAATGATATTTTCTAATTTTTGTTATAAGAAAAATCGAATAAACTCAATTTTAGTCATACATTTAGGCCAAAATGTATTCAGCCACATGTTTTTAGTAAAAAAAATGTCAATAAGTGTAAATTTATGACTGCCTATCTCATTTCTTGAGGTGCTAAAATGGCAGGGCAGTACAAAACCCCCCCAAATGACCCCATTTTGGAAAGTAGACACCCCAAGGAAATTGCTGAGAGGCATGTTGAGCCCATTGAATATTTTTTTTTTGTCCCAAGTGATTGAATAATGACAAAAAAAAATAAAAAATTACAAAAAGTTGTCACTAAATGATATATTGCTCACACATGCCATGGTTATATGTGGAATTGCACCCCAAAATACATTCTGCTGCTTCTCCACATGTGTGGGACTTTTTAGGAGCCTAGCCACGTACGGGACCCCGGAAACCAAGCACCGCCTTCAGGATTTCTAAGGGCGCAAATTTTTGATTTCACTCCTCACTACCTATCACAGTTTTGAAGGCCATAAAATGCCAAAATAGCACAAACCCCCCCCAAATGACCCCATTTTAGAAAGCAGACACCCCAAGGAAATTGCTGAGAGGCCTGTTGAGCCCATTGAATATATTTTTTTTTTTGTCTCAAGTGATTGAATAATGACAAAAAAAAAAAATTACAAAAAGTTGTCACTAAATGATATATTGCTCACACATGCCATGGTTATATGTGGAATTGCACCCCAAAATACATTTTGCTGCTTCTCCTGAGTACGGGGATACCACATGTGTGGGACTTTTTAGGAGCCTAGCCGCGTACGGGACCCCGAAAACCAATCACCGCCTTCAGGATTTCTAGGCACAAATTTTTGATTTGACTCCTCACTACCTATCACAGTTTCGAAGGCCATAAAATGCCAAAATAGCACAAAACCCCCCCAAATGACCCCATTTTGGAAAGTAGACACCCCAAGCTGTTTGCTGAGAGGCATGGTGAGTATTTTACAGCTCATTTGTTTTTGAAAATGAAGAAAGAATTTTTTTTTTCTTTTTTTTTTCAATTTTCAAAACTTTGTGACAAAAAGCGAGATCTGCAAAATACTCACAATACCTCTCAGCAAATAGCTTGGGGTGTCTACTTTCCAAAATGGGGTCATTTGGGGGGGTTTTGTGCCATCTGGGCATTCCATGGCCTCCGAAACTGTGATAGGCAGTGAGGAGTGAAATCAAAAATGTACACCCTTAGAAAGCCTGAAGGCGGTGATTGGTTTTTGGGGTCCCGTACACGGCTAGGCTCCCAAAAAGTCTCACACATGTGGTATCCCCGTACTCAGGAGAAGCAACAAAATGTATTTTGGGGTGTAATTCCACATATGACCATGGCATGTTTGAGCAATATATCATTTAGTGACAACTTTGTGCAAAAAAAAAAAAAATTGTCTTTTTTCCGCAACTTGTGTCAACATATAAAATATTCCATGGACTCGACATGCCTCTCAGTATATAGCTTGGGGTGTCTACTTTCCAAAATGGGGTCATTTGGGGGGGTTTTGAACTGTTCTGGCATTTTATACACAACATTAGGAAGCTTACATCCACTCTTCTAACCACTTGAAGACAAAGCCCTTTTTGACACTTTTTGTTAACATGAAAACATATTTTTTTTTGCAGGAAAATTATGTTGAACTCCCAAACATTATATATATTTTTAAAGCAAAGGCCCTACAAAATAAAATGGTGGGTGTTGCATTTTTTTTCTACACAGTATTTGCGCAGCGATTTTTCAAACGCATTTTTGGGGGAAAAAATACACTTTTTTTAATTTTAATGCACTAAAACACACTATATTGCCCAAATGTTTGATGAAATAAAAAAGATGATCTTAGGCCGAGTACATAGATACCAAACACGACATGCTTTAAAATTTCGCACAAACGCGCATTGGCGACAAACTACATACATTTTTAAAAGCCTTTACAGGTTACCCCGTTAGATTTACAGAGGAGGTCTACTGCTAAGATTACTGCCCTCGATCTGACCTTCGCGGTGATACCTCACATGCATGGTGCAATTGCTGTTTACATATGACGCCAGACCGACGCTTGCGTTCGCCATTGGGCAAGAGCAGGGCAGGACAGGGGTGCTTTTTTTTTTTTTTCTTTTTTTTTTTATTATTAATTTTGTTTTTTTATTTTATTTTTAAATTGTTCCTTCCATATTTTTTTTTTTTTTATCATTTTTATTGTTATCTCAGGGAATGTAAATATCCCCTATGATAGCAATAGGTAGTGACAGGTACTCTTCTTTTTTTGTAAAAACTGGGGTCTAGACCCTAGATCTTTCCTCTGCTCTCAAAGCATCTGACTACACCAAGATCGGTGTGATAAAATGCTTTCCCAATTTCCCAATGGCGCTTTTTATATCCGGGGGGGGACATTCCCTCCCACTGCTTGTAAAAGCAGTCCAGAGGCTAATTAGCCACTAGGATTGCTTTTACATGAAAGCCGGCCGCTGGCTGAAAAGAATGATACCAAGATGATACCTAAACCCGCAGGCATCAATCTGGTATAACCATTCAAAGTCCAGCAACATACCAGTACGTTGCTGGTCCTTGTTGGACATGTATTGTAATCTTCTTTTTTTTTCATGCAGCCAGGTGGCTGAACAAAAAAAGAGATTGATCGGTGGGTATGCCCACCATTAGAATACCGCCCTTCATCCACCCACTTCTAATGATGGGCATACATGCACCATTTATATATGCCGAAGCATGGGGGCATCCTCCCGCAAAAAAGTTATGCCGCACACACATGGTCGGACTTTTCCACGGGCAAGCCTCCGTCGGAATTTCGACCGTATGTACGCGGCATTAGGAGCAAAATCACTCCTCCGCCCCTGCTGCCCCAATGCTTCGGCATATTTGCTTTTTTTTTTTAACTGTGGTGGTGAAACCACCTCCTACAGCACTGGAGTCGCAGGGATCAGGCCTGTCTCTGCGAACGCTGCAGTTATGTGTGTTGTGTTTTGTAAGTGACAGTGATCGATCGATACTGCACTTGGGTGGCCTGGGCTGGACGGAGGGGCAAAACGCAGGTGCTAGCAGGTATCTGGGCTGATCCCGCTAACACTGCGTTTTTGGGAACCCTAAACTGCTGGGGACGCTAGTATAGATCTGATCAGATCAGATATTGATCTGTTCAGATACTATACCACTAAGGGAGGTGTATGCTTCACGCGTGGGTGTTAGCGTTACTGGCACTAACCTGACGCTGCCTGGGGTGTGACGCAGACCCTCTATGACGCTAAAACCTAATTGATATCACCCGCCGGGCGATCAGGGGGTTAAACCTTTATTGGGTTATATACGGCGGGTGCCCTGACACTATAAAAAGCAAACTAACTAACCAGCGTCACCCGTAACACTTATATGATGATCACTGGTGAAAGGGTTAACTAGGGGCAATTAGGGGGTTAAAACCTTTATTAGATAATATATGGGGGTACCTGACGCTATAAAAACCTGCGGCGAACCTAAAAAAAATTACTGGCTACCGATCTGCATCACCGACGCTAAGACAGCAATCAGAAAAATGATCGCTTAGCGACAGTGGTGATAGGGGTGAAAGGGTTACCTGGGGGCGATCAAGGGGGTTAAACCTTTATTAGATAATTTATGGGGGTACCCGACGCTATAAAAACCTGCGGCGAACCTAAAAAAAAATTACTGGCTACCGATCTGCATCACCGACGCTAAGACATCGATCAGAAAAATTATCGCTTAGCGACAGTGGTGATAGGGGGTGAAAGGGTTATCTGGGGGGTGATCAAGGGGTTAAATCTTTATTAGGGGGGGTTAGGGGGCTACACTGGACCTAAAACTAAATGTAGTGACACTTTTACAGTCACAAATGTCACTGATTGCAGTGATCAGTAAATAAATGGTCACTGCAATCAGTGACACTGTGACTGGGGGCTGGGGGTGATCTGGGGGGGCGATTTATGTGCCTATGTGTGCTGGTGTTAGTGTAGTGTTTGTGCACTAACCTTGATGTCTTCTCTTGTACGGCGCTCGGTATATGTGAGCGCCGCACAGGAGATGACATCACTTCCTCCTGCTTCCTCTGTCTGTGTGTACATTCCACAGACAGAGGGGGCATTCTCATTCGCCGGGAGCGATCGCGGGGGGTGGCCGGAATCGAACCGCCGTCCCCTCATGTTGGATCGCTCCCCAACGAATTCCGACCGCTCACTGTACAGAAGGGGGGTCCGATTGGACCCCCCAACTGTACAAAGGCAATCACGTACACTGTACGTGATTGTGCCTGTCGGTGCCATTGTGCCGACGTATATATACAGTGAGCGGTCGTTAAGTGGTTAAAACAATTTTTATACCCAATTACTAAGAAACCATAAACAATACCAATATTACAATGTATAAAAAAGTTATTTCAATATATAAAAAACATTATAAAAGCATATATAGCACAATAAAAACAAAAGAGGTACAAAAAGAAGAATAGTGATCGTGAAAATTATATTTGTTATTTGTGACTACTCCGACATTTGCCATCATAGTCTATAATTTCTTGCAGGTTAATAGCTTGCAATAGTAGACATACTACTGTCCTGGCAAATACGTGTTTTTTCACTTTTATCCCGATGTCACAAAAATATCAAATTTTTAAGAAGGAAATAAAAAGATAAACACTCGTGAGTATAAGCGATCATCCTATTCTTAGATTTTTATTATTTTGTGTGTTTTTTATAGTAGAACTTTGATTATTGTAGACAGAGCCTTATGTTGGTTTTATTAGACAATCCTCATAGGTGCAACTGTGGGGTATACAGTATTGCTGTGTTTTAGATGTTCCATCGTATATCAGTCCCAGTCCCATCGCAGTATGTATGGCTGTATACACATACAACCAGCCAACCGTCCCAGAGGCTACGCATGGACGTGGGGAATGGAAATAGCAATCATGTCGTGCAAAAACCGTCCCAATCTATCTGTGTATGGGTGAGCACAGACATTGATTGCAACTAATGCTGGACCTATTTGACCATGTTTTCCATAGTTACCGATAAAGTAAAACAAAAACAAAAACAAAACCCAAAAAATCAAAAAAATCAAAATAATGGGAGGAAAGGGCAAAAAAAAAAAAAAAAATTCATTTTTTTCCCCTTTCTTTCCTTTCCGCTTTTCCCTTCCCCTTTCCTTTGAACACGATGGAACAACCAAAGTAACCAGAGGAGAAGGTAGGAGCAGTGAAACGACGAAAAGAATGAAACACAGAGAAATAGAGAATAAAGAACTATAGTTGCACCTATGAGGATTGTCTAATAAAACCAACATAAGGCTCTGTCTACAATAATCAAAGTTCTACTATAAAAAACACACAAAATAATAAAAATCTAAGAATAGGATGATCGCTTATATTCACGAGTGTTTATCTTTTTATTTCCTTCTTAAAAATTAGATATTTTTGTGACATCGGGATAAAAGTAAAAAAACACGTATTTGCCAGGACGGTAGTATGTCTACTATTGCAAGCTATTAAGCCGCAAGAAATTATAGACTATGATGGCAAATGTCGGAGTAATCACAAATAACAAATATATTTTCACGATCACTATTCTTCTTTTTGTACCTCTTTTGTTTTTATTGTGCTATATATGCTTTTATAATGTTTTTTATATATTGAAATAACTTTTTTATATATTGTAATATTGGTATTGTTTATGGTTTCTTAGTAATTGGGTATAAAAATTGTTTTAACTATATCAGTACAATTTTAGTGCATGAATACACAAACAAATTAATAACATCCAGTTCCGGGGGCACAATGATAATTACCAAAAAATGATAAAAGTATACAAAAAAATATATATACACATATATGTAAAACATATCAACAATAGCTTGCACAATACATTTATACACTAGTTTGTTGTTTTCGTTAATACACCACAAACATTGTGTATGACACACTCATTGACCTCATCGACATATATTTTTATGTATGGAGACACCGTTTTTGTTTTTTTTTCCTTTCATCACATTTTCAATCCCTCAGTTTTATTCACAATCATTTATCATCCTCATTATTATATTTAATATTTATGCTTATAGTATGTATTAATTTTCACCTATTTTCTTCACATGCATCAGCACTCACATAACCTATTTTTACATTAGCTTTACCTTTCACCACTATTATTAATTGTATTCATTACATCCATACACCACATATTAATTTATTATATTTTTTTGTTCATAATATTTCATACACCCTTATATTTTTACAAAAAAAATAAAAAATTATTTCACTTTATTTTTTATAATGGACAATTAGTACATACACACACTTCACTAGTTCTTTGTCTATTATTACAATTATCACTATTTCTGTTTAGTACATTTACACACTCACACATTAATTCACTACATTTTCAATACGTTTTATTTCCACACACACTTGTTCTTTATTTTTGTTTTCACCCAGTTTTATATTTATTTTTTATTTTGTTTTATTTTTTTTCACACAACAAACAATCAACACATATACACACTGTAATAGTTAAAACTTTTTCAAATTTTATGTTCATCTTTCAAGTGTCACTTAGATAATAATTGTTAATTATATACATGTGATGGGTTTTCATTCACAACACTTTCCAACTCTAATTGGTTCCTAATTTGAGGTCTTGGATCACATGAGTGTATGTCTTTTCTCTATATTAGAGGTGTGATGTTTGTAACATATTAGCTATGATTAAGCACTGACCTTCAGTGTGAAACATGTAAGCTGTTACCCCGGCTATGCTGTGATGATTTTTGGTGTGATCTTCCATTTTTTACAATAAAGGCGACCGTCAAAGGTTTTTTGGAGTGCGGCTGTCCATATTTTTTATTTTCTTCTCTATATACTGCCGCGGCTGAATATGTGTAGGCCACCTTGCACCACTGTTCTACTTCCAGTGGGTTCATGCTGGTACTTTTGGCACGTTACTTGCTGCAACAGGATCCCGGACTCAAAAGCCCCCACGTGTAGCGCTACCCCCAGTTAAGAGAGCCGCTGGATTTTGTTTCGGGCCCTGTCTACATCACCGCCAACCCCCGGCAATTTACTCGAACCACTCTGGCACAGTTAGTCTAGGGGTTTCTCTAGTATCACAATCTAACAGTATATGCACACAATCTATCTGTATTGCATGGGTAACCTCTTTCCATAAAGGCAACACACTGATAGCAAGAGATAAAATATAACGTTTCTTTACTTCGGGTAAAAGGCATAAGGTTAACACATATATATCTGCAGAGTACTGCAGCAGAAAATCTAACACAGGCGACTACCCGCCAAGTACTACTATCTCTATCTATGCGCTCTTGTGGCGCAGCAACTTAAGCTCTGACTACAGATCAGGCCTGATCCAGATTTTCTAACTCAGTCCATAGAAGAACAGTTTCTTCGCATGCAACTGGACTGGTGGTGTACAACAGGAACAGTTATTTGTAATCCAAAGGGTAGGAAAATAAAAAAAGGACAGAATGAACCACTCATAGGAGACTACTCACTCAGTTCCGCCACTAGTCTCCTGTGGGACAGGAAAAATAGAACCAGGAAGGCCAAGGCAGTCTCTAGGCCTAGTCAAAGTACTGTTTATATGAATAAGCAGGTGCTCGCTCACCACTCCGGATGCGATTCCAGTCCGAGAATTCCACCTACTGTGTCTCCGCACAGTGTCTGCAACGGCCGGGTCTCCGGTCCAACTGATGTCCAAACTCGATGATAAAGTCAGGTGCCACCCAGGCTCCGCAGTGGGGTGGAAGGCTCTCTGGAAGTTGTGCAATGCCCTGGCTTCAGGCCCTGCACTGCAGCAGATCCGCACAGGAAGACCTGTTGAAAGCAGCGCGGTGTCCAAAGAGCCCAAGCTCAGCCTCTCCCTTTCCTTATATAGCCCCTCCCATGAGTCTCTGCGGTGGCTAAATGCACCCTGGGTGCCTAACGGGGTTCTGGGTAACGTACTCCCGGGGCCTTAAAGGAGACCCCGCTAAATATTTATTTATTATGTTTGGGTGTTCTAAGTAACTTTCTAGCAACAAAATACTGATTGTACATGTAAACAAAAAGTGTCAGACTAGGCCTGGTCTTTAAGTGGTTAACCACTAGGGATGAGCCGAACGGACCCCTGTTCAGTTCGCACCAGAACTTTCGAACACCGCGAAAGTTCAGACCCGAATAACGAACCCCATTAAAGTCAATGTTACCCGAACGTCAAAAATCAAAAGTGCCCATTTTGAAGGCTTAAAGCCTCGTACACATGGCCGAGAATCAAGTCGTAAAAAAAAACGTTGGTTTTCTCAACGAGATTCTTGTCAAGCTTGACGGGATTCTTGTCAAGCTTTCCTTGCATACACACTGTCAATCAAAAATCTCGTTGTTGTAAAGCGCGGCGACGTACAACACGTACGACGGCAGTATAAAGGGGAAGTTCGATTCCAATGGTGCCACCCCTTGGGCTGCTTTTGCTGATCTTGTGTTACTGCGTGTTAGTAAAAGTTTGGGAAGAGACGATTCGCGCTTTTCAGTCTTCGTGCATTCAGTTAGTTACAGCGTGACGAATGTGCTATCTCCAGAGCGCTCCTGTCTCATACTTTTTTTTTTTTTAATCCAACTTTTTTATTTTAGAAAATTATTCTCATAATACATACAATTCGTACATTTTGTTCAGTGAGACATTACCCATAGAAAAAAAAACATATCTAATCGTACATCCATATATTATTTTGTGTCAATCTTTGTGTATTTCTGTATCTTACTACTATACCACTATATCCTCTTTTCCCTTTTTTCTCCCTTTCCACCTCCCCACCAACCCCGGGACTACATCCATCACCTATGCCTCCTAATATCTGATCTCCTCATGTCATTTCTTCCGCCACCGATGTTCTCTCCTATCTGAATGTTCAACCTTTACTCATTCAGGCCGTTCTTTCCCTCTCCTTTCTGCCCCTCTCTCCCCTACAACCCCCCAAGGTCTCTACATCTGGAGTCTTTCCACTACCAGTTGAGATGGCGCAAGATCAGCATCCCTCAGCCATGGTTGCCATATTGTATCAAATTTACCCACTTCTCTCCTACGACTGTACGTCAATTGCTCTGTAAGAAGCAGTGAGTTTTACATAAGAAATCCACTGCTTCCCCGTGGGTACCGCTGGTGCCATCCAATATTTTGCAATTCGTTTTCTGGCTAGGTACATCAGCCTAATTAACATGTAGTACATTCCTCCTGGGAACATTTCTACATCAATGGCTCCAAGCAGGTACACTAAAGGGTTTAGAGGAACAGGTACCTGTGCTAGTCTAGTAATGCACTGGGAGACTTCCTCCCAGTACCTATGTAATTTTGGGCATTTCCAGATTAGATGTATAAAGTCCCCCTTATGTACTTTACATTTTGGGCACAAGGGGGAGTCTCTTCCTCCCCATCTATGTAACTGCACTGATGTTCTATACGCCCTATGCAAAATAAATAATTGTGACAATCTTTGGGATGCAGATACCGATACCGCAGGAATAGATTCAAGGGCCTTTTCCCACTGGTTCCCATCTATCTCCCCTATATCTTCCACCCATTTACTTTTGGCATTTTAGAGAGGCATGGTCCTGAACTGAGGACAGCAATTTCCTATAGATTTTTTATGTTAATCCTTTCCTATTGTCCGCCCCAAAAACTTCTCTCAACAAAGGTGGTGATGACACTGTCAAAGAGTGTGTTATTTGTTGTGCCTGCAGCGCATGACGAAGCTGGAGATATTGATAAAAGCTCCTGGGGTTTAACTGGAATTCCCTACACAACTGTCCATACGTCTTCAACATCTTCCCCTCATATAGCTGTGTAAAAAAACAGATCCCCTTCTCTTTCCAGGGAGTAAAGCCCTGTAATTCCTGTACCTCTGGGTATCTCTGATTGTGCCAAATCGGGGTAAAGGGCAGCAGACCCGGTATCTTCAGAGCTTTCCGGATCTCCCCCCATACCCTTTTGAGGAGGACACACGTAGGTGCCGAACCTGGTATGCTTGGCAGGTCCATCTCCAATGTGGGGGCTGATATAGTCACCAGTTTACATATAGGGTCCTCATTTCCTTCCCGCCCCCACCCTGCCATCTGCTGGAGCTGTGAAGCCAGAAAGTACATTTTAGGATGGGGTACTGCCAGTCCTCCTCTGTCCTTTCCATATTGCAGTGTGGTTAGACTGATCCTGACTGCCTTTTTTTTCCATATTAATTCCCTCATCAATGTATCAATCTGTTTGAACCACTTGTTCGGGATCCACATAGGGGAATTGTGGAAAACGTACAATTGCTGCGGGACCCATACCATACTTGATTCTGAGCATGCTCACTTTTTTAAGACTCAGAAAAGCATACACACGACCGGTTTTCTCGTCGGGAAACAGGCCGACGAGAATCCTGACGAGAAAAACCAAAATCCTGACGAGAAAATAGAGAGCAGGTTCTCTATTTTTCTCGTCGAGATTCCTGGCAGTTTTCTCGACGAGAAACCATACACACGAATGGTTTTCTCGTCAAAAAAATCTGCCAGCAGTTTTCTTGCCGAGAAAACCGGTCGTGTGTACGAGGCTTTATATGTTAGTAATTGGGCATACAATAGTTATAGGGGTCCGGGTCCTGCCCTGGGGGACATGTATCAATGAAAAAAAAGTTTGTAAAAAAACGTAATTTTGAAATGAGCAGTGATTTTTTGATTTTTAAAGTGAAAGTATAAAAATGAAAAATTCCTTCTGAAAAATGTTCTGTATTTGAGAGGTTCTGGTTCTGCTCGAGCTGGGTTCGGACCTGTGGAAGTCTCTCTAGCCGGCTGTATATTCAATGACACCAACACAAAGTATGGTTATGCATGAATATCATTTTTTATTATTTGTCTTGGGGTTTTATCACTGTGATTCGGGCGCCTTGCCAAAGGCAGGAAGCAGCCCACTGCAACCAAATCAGCACACTGCAGGTGCAATCGCAAGGTCACATTCCATGCTTGCAAAATACACTTAATCATCATAATAATATCAGTAGAAAAGCAAGCAAAAAAACATCCCCCGAAACATACAGTTTGAACATATTAAAACAAAATAAAGTGGAACTCTTCATCAATGGTTCATTTGGTTATACATTAATCAATATATTGATCCATTCCTTACAATCCCTCCTTTGATCAAGGCTTCAGAACAGAAGCCCCTTGATCATCAGAATATTCATTGTACCACTTCTTCTCGGTGGATATTGCTTACTACATATCCAACATTGATTATATCCTGACTTCTGAGCATAGGCATATTAAAATTTTAACAGTAGCGTTTTATCTATGAAACCTCCCTCCTTACTTCTTTTCGTTCTTTGTTGTTGTGCAGTATAATTCTGCTCTGTATTTTTACCACATATACCCTTCATTTCACCCAGATCCTCTGGGTGATATATACAGTTAGTTATGATCCAAGTGGGGATAAACACCAATATCACGAGTCCTGCCAACAGAGCCCATAGCTTCCCTGAATCATTTGCTATGAACAGAGTCATTTTTAGGGTACAGTCTTCCTTTTAGTCTCTATTTTCGAGGACTTGTAACACCTGTTTCACCTCCTTTTTCTCTGGGGGTGTGCCTGGAAATGTCTTTAGTCTTGATGCATGGATCCACTGTGGGCCTTGATCTGTGAGAATGGCTGTTCTGGCAACCTTCAGGACTTCAAATGGTCCCTGGAAAATCGGACCTGGTTGTCTCCGGACAGCTAGTTGTTTTATCAGCACTTTGTCTCCTGGGATATACGGATGTGTAGGTTCTGTGGAGAGAGGAGGGAAAGTGACAGCAGCTTTGTCCTCTGTTTCACTAAGGCTACTTACCAAATGTTTCACGTACTCTTCCTGTAAAGAATAAAGATTAACCTCCTCTCCCTCATCAGGCTTTCTCTGTGCTGGCCTACCCATAAGTATTTCAAATGGTGACAACCCTGTTCTGGAATGTGGGGCTGTTCTTATTTGGAATAGGACTGCAGGGAGATAATCAATCCACCCCTTCATAGTTCCTCCTGTGGCCTTTTTGAGTTTATCCTTTATATTTCTGTTCATTCTTTCTACTATTCCTGCACTTTGTGGGTGATATGGAATATGTAGTTTCCATTGAATGCCCAGGAGTTTTGCTAGGTCCTGGGTGAGGGCAGCTGTAAAAGCTGGACCCTGGTCTGACCAGATCTTGGCTGGTAAACCATACCTCAAAATCCAGTGATTTATTAGTGCCCTTGATGCAATCTTGGCCGTTTCTCCTGTGGTTGGAATAGCCTCGACCCATGAGCTAAACTTGTCCACTATGACCAAAAGGTATTTTAAATTCCCTTTCTGTTTTGGCATGTGTGTAAAGTCTATTTGTAGATCTTGGAGGGGGCCTATTGGGGGGGGGGGGCAAATTTCCATGTATACCCTGTTTTTTACATTTCACATTGTTTTGTGCGCAAGTGAGACATGAATCTGTCAACTGGGCAATGAGGTGTGTATCATTGATCATGCTGAAGGACTGTCTGTACATTGTCAAAATTGTTTTCCTTCCCAAATGACCTGGACCATGTAGATAGGAAATAAGTAAAGGGGCTGCTGCTTCAGGTATACCTATTATTCCCTCCTTACTTGTCCAAAGGCCTGAAATGGTCTTTGACAAGTTATGCTCTGTCCAGTGTTTAATGTCCTGGGCGGTTGCCTTGGACTGCAGGAGGGAAGCTAGTGATGGAAAATCTAGGGAAGGGAAGTCAGTAGCAAAAAGTAATGTGATGGGATGAGAGGTGGGAACGGAGTCCGCTGCTTTTTTTGCTTCTCTATCTGCCAATGCATTGCCCTGTGCTTCTTTACTTTTGTCATACGAGTGTCCTTTCACTTTAATAACTCGGAGACTTCGTGGGAGTTGCAGTGCAGCCAGCAGAGAGAGAACAAAAGCCTTATTTGCTATCTCTTTCTGGGGCTGAAGGGAGGGGCTGCTGGAGCTGACTGGGATCTCTGTTGTAGCTGCACTCCGTCTCCCTGTTGAGGTCTGTGTTGAGATCTTGAGCTATATCCTCCTCTGCCTCTCCTAGCAAAGCTATCTCTAGCTCCTCTCCTCTGTGGACATTCTGACTTCCAATGATTTAAGTCCCCACAATTAAAACAACCCTGTTCCTGACTCTGGGGAGGATAATTCCCTCTAGGTATTGCCCCTGAGCTTGGTCTACTGACCATAGCCACATTTGTATTATCTTCTATGATGGTAAATAATCCTCCTTTTGTGCTAAATATTCCCGGGGATGCTCTGTCTTTTATGTCTGCTATAAATAGATCTGCAGTAGATGCTGCCCACTTTGGATTTATTAGTCTTATTATTTGAGTAGCCTTGGGGTCTCCATTATTTTTGGCTGTACTCACCAATAATTGATCATTGTCTAGTCCGCAATTTTTATACAACTTGTGTAGTCTGTTGACAAAAGTGTGAAAATCTTCTCCTGTCTGCTGTTTGCAAGAGATCAAATCATGCAACATAGATGTATTTTTATAAGCTTTAAGCCAAGCCTGCAACAATTTGTTCCAAAAAACATTCCAATCTTCTGCCTCCGTATATAAATTTGCATCTTTAGCCCAACCATTTATTTTTATGTCAGCAGCGGACTCGGGGTCTATATTTTGAATTATAGTGTTGAGATCTTCAGGAGACATTCTTGTTCCTGAACAGTATCTCTGTAAAAAAGTGACCGCTTGTCTGGGATCCTTTTTTGGTTTTGGGCATGTATCTCTAATTTCCTTGACTGTTCCTAAGGGCAATGGTATCTGTGTATCTCCCATTGTAATGAAGGGGAAAGACCCCTTTGGCTTTTCTGTGTCTAGAGGTGTTCTTTCTGTGTATGCTACGAATGAATCATCGGATTCTGCGGTACCAATTTTGTTTGTGGCATGTGTGGGGGTTTGTCCAGGGGATGACTGTCTGAACAGATCAGGCGCTACAAGATTACGATCGGCTTCAATAAGCTGTTCTGCTTTGTGTATCATAGTAGTTTCTGTTGGGTTAATCTTTTTCATGTAGTCTAATAACTTGCTTAATTCCCTTATTCGTTCATCTTTTTCTGTCATTTGCTGTTTAACTTCCTCCCACATTTGTCTTCTTTCCTCTTTTTCTTTTCTATCTTGCTCATCATACTTTTCCTGTGCCCGTACCAATATACTAAACTTTTCCTTTGTCTGCCTTTTTTCCTCTGCTTCCTTCATCCAGCCTTCCCCTTTTTCATTGGCTATAGTTAAGACTCCTGCTATGATATTTGGATCCAACGAGGGATATATCTGCTTTGGGACAGGAGACTCATCCTTCACCATAGCATATGGGGGTGGTTTTTCTTGATATAAATTAGGGGGGGGGGCTGATGGGCTACCCATTATACCTTCTGCCTTATTTTTCTTTCCCCCTTTCATATTTGTGTGCTTCTTTCTATATTCCTTCATACCTTTTGCCCAAATTTTACAACATTGAGTCATGTAATCCTTATCAAGGTCTGTTATGGGATAATTGTACTGTTTGTGCTGGCCACATATTCTGGTGACTTCTACCTATTCTCCTTCGGAACATGGTCCATACTCCCCCAAACATGGCACTTCTAACTGATGTGCTCTTTTTAAGACCAGAGACCAGAACGGATCAGTACAATGATTTCCATAATTGCCTTTCATGTAATCTATCGGGGAGGGTTGATGCTTACCTTCATCATCACTTTTTCCCGACTGATTACCCATTTTAATAAACAATAATATTTTATTTCTGCTACACTTAGTCCCTCGAACACCGGACTGGGGGGTAGTATGTTGTGTATATTAAACCTTAACATATGTTGTTTTGATCCCTGGAACATAGGACCCTTGCCAATTTTGACATGATACCCCCCTGGAACAATTGCCACTAATGACGTGGTCTTCCCTTTATAAGCAAACAGTAAACCAGTTTTACATTCACCACAACAAGAAATAATAGACACTTGCAAGATGATATTATTAAATCAACCTGGTGTGCACACAGTAAATAGAGTTTCCACAGATCCGCCCTGTAGAAATGAGGGAATTTATGATTCCCTCATTGACTATGACTTGGCCAACCTAGCGAAGTCCCTATATACCTCCTCTCATGACTTGGCCAACCTAGCGAAGTCCCTATATACCTCCTCTCATGACTTGGCCAACCTAGCGAAGTCCCTATATACCTCCTCTCATTATTTCAGAGTCCCAGGGATACAGTGTTCCCTCGAGAGTCTAGTCCAGATGAATCAATGAACAGAGTAAGAAAATAAATTCCCAATAAAAATAAAGGGGTCTCACCTGTTCAGTTGAATCACCCCACTTCTGGTACCATTTGAGAGGTTCTGGAGAGGTTCTGGTTCTGCTCGAGCTGGGTTCGGACCTGTGGAAGTCTCTCTAGCCGGCTGTATATTCAATGACACCAACACAAAGTATGGTTATGCATGAATATCATTTTTTATTATTTGTCTTGGGGTTTTATCACTGTGATTCGGGCGCCTTGCCAAAGGCAGGAAGCAGCCCACTGCAACCAAATCAGCACACTGCAGGTGCAATCGCAAGGTCACATTCCGTGCTTGCAAAATACACTTAATCATCATAATAATATCAGTAGAAAAGCAAGCAGAAAAACATCCCCTGAAACATACAGTTTGAACTTATTAAAACAAAATAAAGTGGAACTCTTTATCAATGGTTCATTTGGTTATACATTAATCAATATATTGATCCATTCCTTACACCTTCCAATATAGTGCCTGGGGGGGTCCCCTTAGTCTACCTGTAAAGTGGCAGATTTGTACCATGTATAGAATCTGCTGCAGCAATAATTGCATTTATAAAGGCAAAAAAATAAAATTTTACCTGCAAGCTGGCTTTATTTTGCTCAGCAACAGCTGGCGAGCCAGTGTGTATGATGAGGCCACAATGTAGTACACTGGGAACAAGATTGGAGATTTTTTGGATACACTCTGGTGTCACTTTCACTGTGGATAGAAGTAACGGGTGCCGGAAAATTGGTCTTTGGGTGTCGGTGGCGCCTTCCCACCGTAACCCAATAGAGGTAATCTTGATGAAAGCAAGAATTGGCCTTGCTGTAAAAAATTGCAATGATATGAACCTGTCAAACAGGTGCTGAAAAATTGGTCTTTGGGTGTTCTTTGTGCCCATGAAACCTATACCAAAACCATTCTTCCAGATGAAATGATTGAACACCCTCAAAGCTAGGCAGCCTCGAAGTCCTGCAGAGATTCCACATCCCAAAAAGACTTAATCAGTGACATCGGCATCAGGGGCATCATAGCTGGTAATCCAGGACTGATTCATTTTTTAAAAGTCAAACGGTCCATGGAGTCTGTGGACAGACGCATTCTACCAACATATGAATCCAGTAATGTCTGGGCATCATTAAGGAGCAAGTGGCTGACACTGTGGTCAAATAACTCAGCTGACTCCTCCATGGCTGATGTTGGGGCTATGGCAGGCATAGATGTGGACAAGGAGTTAGGTTTATCCACTTTGGCAACTGTAGGGGACTGCACACTTGCCTCTGCTTGCGTGACAGAGGATGAGGAGGATGAGGAAGGTTTAGTAAGCCAGTCCACCACCTCCTCTGCATGCTGTGGCTGGATAGCACGGCAAACTCACTAAACAGAGGAAATGATGCCCTACCTGAGGACTGACCACCACGTCCACCTTTGCCTGTGGACACATTTGTTGCTGGCCCCCTTAAAGTGCCAAGGGAAGGGAACGTCTGCCTCTCCTTGTTGTCCTCCCAGACATTATTGGGAGAGAGGGGGCGGTGCTTATAAGCAAATATAAAGAAGAAGTGGAAATCTGTACGTAGATGCACTTTCATCAATGTAAAGTGGTGTTTGATGCCCTTTAATTTGAGTACTCACACTACACAGACACACTCCACGGATACACTATAATATACTGCATTATAATGCGCCAAGCGTACAGTGACACTCAGAACTATATGGCATTAAACTTGCAGTAACGCACACAGAAGTATATGCCGTTACACTTGCAGTAAAGCACACAGAAGTAAATGGTGTTAAACTTGCAGTAACGCACACAAAACTATATGGCGTTAAACTGGCAGTAACGCACAAAAAAGGATATGGCGTTAAACTGGCAGTAACGCACACAGAACTATATGGTGTTAAACTGGCAGTAACGCACATAGAACTGTATAGAGAGAAAGAGATTTTTACCGCTCCAGGTGAACACGCTCCAGCAATTTGTAGTATCAGGACTACCGTGGGTGCCAGCAATGCACCTAGCATATAGAGAAGAAAATAAAAAATATGGACAGCCGCACTCCAAAAATCCTTTGACGGTTGCCTTTATTGTAAACAATGGAAGATCACACCAAAAATCATCACAGCTAGTGATGAGCCGAACACCCCCGGGTTCGGTTCGCACCAGAACCCGCGAACGGACCGAAAGTTCGCACTTTAGAACCCTATTAAATACAATGGATGCGAACGTTCGAAATCTAAAGTGCTAATTATAACGACTATTATGCATGTTATTGTCCTAAAAAGGGTTTGGGAACCCGGGTTCTGCACCAGGGGACATGTATCAATCCAAAAAAAAGTTTTAAAAACTGCAGTTTTTCGGGAGCAGTCATTTTAATGATGCATAAAGTGAAAAAAAAAAGTCAAATATTCCTTTAAATATCGTACCTGGGGGGTGTCTAAAGTATGCCTGTGAAGTGCCACGTGTTTCCCGTGTTTAGAACTGTCCCTGCACAAAATTACATTTCTAAAGGAAAAAAAGCCATTTAAAACTGCTTGCGGTTTTAATGTAATGTCTGGTCCCGGTAATATGGATGAAAATCTTTAAGAAAAATGGCATAGCTACCCCATCACAGCCCCCCCCCCCCCACCCCAGCCCCTTTGGGTCTTGTATGGATATTAAGGGGAACCCCGCACACACAAAATAAAAAAGGCCCTATATACTCTGAACAGCCGTATACAGGCGGTGCATACAAGACAGGGACTGTAGGTTTGTTCTTATGTAGAATGTGTTTGTAATTTTGAACAGGTACATTATTTAAGTGTAGCTCCAGCCAAAAAATCTATTTTTAAGCTTTTTGGAAAACATAGGGAAGGGTTATCACCCCTGTAACATTTGTTTTGCTGTCTGTGCAGTGTGCACCTGTTCAGAACAGTTCACCTCACTTTCCGTCCTAATGACAAATGTTTTTTGAAAATTTGGGGTTTTTATTGAAACAAGAATTGGTGATAAAGCATCAGTGGAGAGGAGACATTTTTTTCCCCATATTAACTCTTACAGGAGATAATTTGCCTTCCTAGGGGTAGATTTCCTCTCACTTCCTGTTGTATCCTTCCGTTTGCAAGGAGGAGTCGTTTGTAAGTTGGATGTTTGAAAGTAGGGGCCTGCCGTATATACTCAGCTGAAATTTGCCCCTTACATGTTGGTGTTGCCACAACACTGTGAGCCCTCACAGTTACTCTTGGTGGGCGCATGAATGGGCCCTGCTGTGAATTATCAGATCAAGAATTGTAATTGTATGCCCCTGTTCAACAGGGGCTGAAAAATTGGGCCTTTGGTGGTGGTGGTGGTGGTGTTGACACAACACTGTAAGGCCTCACAGTTACTCTTGGTGGGCGCAGGAATGGGCCCTGCTGTGAATTATTAGATCAAGAATTGTAATTACATGCCCCTGTTAAACAGGGGCAGAAAAATTGGGCCTTAGGCACTGGTGCCACAACACTGCAACCCCTCACAGATACTGTACTTGGAGCACAGCAATGAGCCCTGTTGCAAAGTATTGCATCAAAAATTGTAATTACACGCCCCTGTTAAACAGGGGCTGAAAAATTGGGCCTTAGCCACTGGTGCTGGTGCCACGACACTGCAACCTCTCCCAGATACTCTAGTTGGAGTGCAGGAATGAGCCCTGCTGCAAAGCATTGCATAAAAAATTGTAATTACATGCCCCTGTTAAACAGGGGCTGAAAAATTGGGCCTTAGCCACTGGTGGCGGCACCCAGAAACAAAAATGTTCTTCCAAGCTATCATCATCAATCGGATCATTGAGGAGGAGGAGGATAGTCAGTCAACATAACAGGACAGTCACTCAGCATCAGCATCAGTCTTGAAGGGATGTGACATTTGAAAATAAATGAATCTGTTATATCAGCTTCAGGTGTTTGGTAGCTGGTGGTGATCCAAGACTGGTTCATCTTTATGAAGGTCAGTCGATCAACAGAGTCGGTGGACAGGCGCACCCTGTGATCCGTGACAAATCCTCCAGCAGCACTGAATGTGCGTTCTGAAAGAACGCTGGATGCAGGACAGGCCAGTAGCTCAATTGCATACTGTGCAAGCTCTGGCCAGTGATCCATCCTCAAGACCCAGTAAGCCAGAGAATTTTCGATGGGGAAGGTGTCCAAGTCTGACCTTGCCCCTAGGTATTCCTGCACCATGTATATCAGACGCTGGCGATGGTTGCTGGAACCGATCATACCTTGGGGCTGCGGACTAAAGATTTGTCTGAACGCATCGGTTAGACGGCCACCTTCCCCACCGCTCCTTCTTTGACTGACCGAAGCCTCAGCAACTCGTTGTCCAGGATATTCCTTTAAATATCGTACCTGGGGGGTGTCTAAAGTATGCCTGTGAAGTGCCACGTGTTTCCCGTGTTTAGAACTGTCCCTGCACAAAATTACATTTCTAAAGGAAAAAAAGCCATTTAAAACTGCTTGCGGCTTCTTTGACTGACCGAAGCCTCAGAAACTCGTTGTCCAGGACCAGGAGTTTGTAACCTCCCAGTCTCTGGGAACGCGTTGCACAGACCTTTCTGCAAGGCCTCCCGGAGTTGTCTCATCCTCTGCTCCCTCTGCGACGGTAAGATAAGGTCCGCAACCTTACCCTTGTACCGTGAATCAAGGAGAGTGGCCAGCCAGTAATGGTCCCTCTCCTTGATCCGAAGAATACGAGGATCCTTCCGCAGACTTTGCAGGATCAGGGAGGCCATGCAGCGTAGATTAGCTGAGGCATTCGGTCCGGAGTCCTCTGGGTCACTAAGGACGTCATGATCCGTAGCCACCTCCTCCCAGCCACGTACAAGTCCACTGGTTTCTTGGGACTGTAAATCATCCCTAAAAGACTGCTGCTGATGATGCGGAGTGCCAGGCTCCTCCTCCTCCTCCTCCAACAGGTGGACAAGAGGTACAGTGTCACTGATGCATGCACTGTCACTGCTCACCATCCTCGTGGCCTCCTCAAATGGTGCCAGGACAGTGCATGCATCCCTGATCATGCCCCACTGGCGTAATGAAAAAAACCTGAGCTCCCCTGACCCTGTCCTGGTGCCGTAGTCGCACAGGTACTCATTGATGGCCCTCTGCTGCGTGTGCAGCCGCTGCAGCATGGCCAACGTTGAGTTCCACCTGGTGGGCATGTCACATATAAGGCGGTTCTTGGGCAGGTTCAACTCCTTTTGCAGCTCAGCCAGGCGAGCACTGGCATTATAAGATCTGCAGAAATGCACACAGACTTTCCTGGCCTGCCTCAGGACATCCTGTAAGCCCGGGTACCTGCCCATGAACCGCTGCACCACCAGGTTAAGGACGTGAGCCACACAGGGCACATGGGTCAGTTGTCCCTGTCGGAGAGCGGAGAGGAGGTTGGTGCCATTGTCGCAAACTACCATTCCTGGCTTAAGCTGGCGTGGCGTCAACCACCTCTCGGCCTGCCCCTGCAGAGCAGACAGAACCTCTGCCCCAGTGTGGCTCCTGTCCCCCAAACACACCAGCGCAAGCACGGCATGGCATCTTTTTGCCTGCGTACTTGCGTAGCCCCTTGAACGCCTACGGAGCACCGCTGGTTCCGAGGACAAAGCACAGGAAGAGGCCACGGAGGAAGAAGAAGAGGAGGGGGTGGAGGACAGAGGTGTGTCACAACCAGTAGTAGCATTTTGGAGGCGTGGCAGTGGAACAACCTCCAACACTACTGCACCTTGTCCTGCATCCTTCCCAGCTGCCAAAAGAGTGACCTAATGGGCCGTGAAAGAAAGGTAACGTCCCTGTCCATGCCTGCTGGACCATGAGTTAGCGGTAATATGCACCTTACCGCTGACCGCCCTGTCCAGCGAGGCCAAGACATTCCCTTCTACATGCCGGTAGAGAGCCGGAATCGCCTTCCGTGAGAAAAAGTGGCGTTTGGGAACCTGCCACTGAGGAACCGCACATTGCACAAACTCACGGAAGGGGGCCGAGTCTACCAACTGAAAAGGCAGCAGTTGAAGCGCCAGCAATTTAGCCAAGCTAGCATTCAACCGCTGGGCATGTGGATGGCTGGGAGCCTGCTGTAATTGCCGCAAAATCCTGTTGGTGTAACACACCAGGAAAAAGCAGCAATACAGGCTAAGTTCAGGTGTAATATGGTCAGGAGGCACACTCCGCCCGCTGTAAGTGCCGCAAAATCCTGTTGGTGTAACACACCAGGAAAAAGCAGCAATACAGGCTAAGTTCAGGTGTAATATGGTCAGGAGGCACACTCCCCCCGCTGTAAGTGCCGCAAAATCCTGTTGGTGTAACACACCAGGAAAAAGCAGCAATACAGGCTAAGTTCAGGTGTAATATGGTCAGGAGACACACTCCGCACGCTGTAAGTGCCGCAAAATCCAGTTGGTGTAACACACCAGGAAAAAGCAGCAATACAGGCTAAGTTCAGGTGTAATATGGTCAGGAGGCACACTCCGCACGCTGTAAGTGCCGCAAAATCCTGTTGGTGTAACACACCAGGAAAAAGCAGCAATACAGGCTAACTTCAGGTGTAATATGGTCAGGAGGCACACTCCGCCCGCTGTAAGTGCCGCAAAATCCTGTTGCTGTAACACACCAGGAAAAAGCAGCAATACGGGCTAACTTCAGGTGTATAATGTGCAGGAGGCTTAGCAACAATGACACTGACACTGTCCCCTGCCTATCCTTCTCTCTCCCTGTACACAAGGTTTATCAAAGTATATGACACTGACACTCTCCCTGCCTATCCTTCTCTCTCCCTGCACACAAGGTTTAGCAAAGAATATGACACTGACACTGTCCCCTGCCTATCCTTCTCTCTCCCTGCACACAAGGTTTATCAAAGTATATGACACTGACACTCTCCCTGCCTATCCTTCTCTCTCCCTACACACAAGGTTTAGCAAAGAATATGACACTGACACTCTCCCTGCCTATCCTTCTCTGTCCCTACACACAAGGTTTAGCAAAGAATGGATTTGACACTGTCCCTGCCTATCCTTCACTTTCCCTGCTCCGGAACACACTACACGAGGCCGCCGCCGCGCTGGCGGCCTTTTATAGTGTGGGGCGTGTACTAAACCCCCTCAGCTATAATTGGCCACAGGCATCCTGCCTGTGGCCAATCATTGCTCTCCTCGCTGCCGGCGCTGTGATTGGCCAAGCATGCAGGGTCACAGTGCATGCTTGGCCAATCACAGCGCCAGGATTACACTGCGATGGCGCAGTGTATTGTGGGCCGTTCGCGTCACTCGAATTTGGCGCGAACGGCCCAAATCGTTCGTTGTTCGCCGAACGCGCGAACAGCCAATGTTCGAGTCGAAACTATGTTCGACTCGAACACCGAGCTCATCCCTAATCACAGCATAGCCGGGGTAACAGCTTACATGTTTCACACTGAAGGTCAGTGCTTAATCATAGCTAATATGTTACAAACATCACACCTCTAATATAGAGAGAAAAGACATACACTCATGTGATCCAAGACCTCAAATTAGGAACCAATTAGGAACCAATTGATGAAGCTTTCACGGCTTGCAATGCACTGTTCAGCATCGCAATGCATTGTGTTCGGTTCGGAGAGCCGAACAAATGGTCGAACGACCTGTTTGTTTGGATGTTTGTCAAACGTCGGAACAACGAAAGTTCGGCTGGAACTTATGCTCGGGCCAAACTGTTCGCCCATCCCTATTAACCACTTGCCGTCTGGCTCACGCCGATATACGTCCGCAAAATGGCTCTGCTGGGCGAAACTCTGTATGGGTACTTTGTTCCTTTAAAAGCCGCCATGGGTCTGCAGGCGACCCGATGCTCATGGCCGGTGGGCGCGATCACCGCCGGCCATGTGCGATCCCGGGCACAAGAGCCAGCATTTTGCAGTTTGATCTGGAAAGGTTGCGGTGATCAAGGTTGACTAGGTTTGTGCGTTGGTAAAGTGAATACATTGTTAAACTACCTTTTCAGTCAAGGTGACAAGGTCCTGATGAAGCTATGAGCGAAACACGTCAACCTCTTATATCACACCTGCAAAGTATACTGACAGTGTTTCACCATTGTGCTTCTTGGGCTGGCAAAGTTATATGGCCAATGGCACAGGATTCCGTGAACTCTGTTTTTTTATCTAATCTTTTATAAATGTTTGTAATCAAATATAATTATTTTATACATACAGTTGTGCTCATAAGTTTACATACCCTGGCAGAATTTATGATTTCTTGGCCATTTTTCAGAGAATATAAAAGATAACACAAAAACTTTTATTTCACTCATGGTAAGTGTTTGGCTGAAGCCATTTATTACTAATCAACTGTGTTTACTCTTTTTAAATCATAATGGCAACAGAAACTAGCCAAATTACCCTGATCAAAAGTTTACATACCCCAGTTCTTAATATTGTATATTGCCCCTTTTAACATCAATGACAGCTTGAAGTCTTTTGTGGTATTACACAAACCAGATCTGGCTGTTTTTTTTCTTGCTTCCAGTTGCAGTGCCCTAGGAAGCCGCCTTCATTTTGCCTCTGCCCTGTTCACAATCAGTGCAAGGAGACCACCACCAAAGGAAGGTCCCACTGCTTAATTCCAGGTCCATGTGAAATCCAATTGGTGGACCCAGAGTCACTCAGTGACTCTGAGACAAGCACCATGGCAGCTGGGATAGACATCCCAACTGAAGAAGATGATTGGGTGCGCACATTGAGGGAGAAAGGGGAGCAAAGTTTGACATTTGTACTCCGGGCACTAGATGAGCTTTCCCAGGCACTTCCTCTATATGAAATCAGTTGACCTGCAGTGCTCCTGCAGGTCAACTTATTCTGAAAAAACATAATTTTATAACATGCTTGTCTTTGTTACTGTGCATATAAGGAAAGGTCAATATCTAAAACCATGTGTTAAAGACCAACGGTAGAACGTGTGGTTGTAAGAACTTTTTACATCGCCTACTTCAAATAAACATTCTATGAAATGGGCACTCCATACACTTTTGTATTGCACTATGACAGTTGTTTGTCTTGGCATGATGGCAAGTCAATACAGTTCTTAAAACAACATCAGAAATTTGCATTTAAATAATGAAGCCGTTATTAATGCCAAGAAAAACTTTTATTATATGACAATCAAAAAATATGCACAAAGGCATTGTAAAAGAATGTCGTTGTCACAATAGATTAACCACTTCAATACAGGGCACGTATACACCTTCCTGCCCAGACCAATTTTCAGCTTTCAGCGCTGTCGCACTTTGAATGACAATTGCGCTGTCATGCTACACTGTACCCAAACAAAATGTTTATAATTTTGTTCCCACAAATAGAGCTTTCTTTTGGTGGTATTTGATCCCCTCTGGGATTTTTATTTTCTGTTACAAAATTTTGTAAATAAGTAAGTTTTCTCCTTCACTGACAGGCACTGATGAGGCTGCACTGACGGGCACTGATAAGGCGGCACTGATGGGCACCGATGAGGTGGCACTGATGGGCACTGATGATGGGCACTAATATGCGGCACTGATAGGCGGCACTGATGGGCACTGATAGGTGGCACTGATATGCAGCACTGATGGGCACACATAGGTGGCACTGATGGGCACTTAAAGGCGGCACTGATGGGCACTGATAGGTGGCACTGATAGGTGGCATGGATGGGCACTGATAGGTGGCATGGATGGGCACTGATAGGTGGCACTAATAGGTGGCACTGATGGACACTGATGAGTGGCACCGATGTACACTGATGGATGGTACTGATGGGCATCATTGATTGGCAGGCATTAGTGTTAGGCACTGATTGGCATCAATTATGGGCACTGATTGACATCCCTGGTGGCCATGGGTGGCATACCTGGTGGTTTCAAGTGGTGGGCATCCCTGGTGGTTCTGGTGACAGTCCAGTGTGGCCATCCTCGGGGGGGCTGCGCTGATAATCAATCAGCACAGACCCTACCTGTCAGAGGAGCAGCTAATCGTCTCTACTCTACTCGCGTCTGACAGAGGAAAAGCCGATACACCACTTTTCCTGTTTACACTGTGATCAGCCGTGATTGGACACGACTGATCACGTGGTAAAGAGTCTTATGCCGGACAGCGAAGACTGGGAAGATATGTGGGACTACCCATCTCAGCCGCTGGTGGCTACCAGGGACAAATTGATCCAATTCAAGATCCTCCACAGGATCTATTACGCACCCCAACGCCTCCACCGCATATACCCAGCCCTGCCAGCTAACTGCTGGAGATGCTCTGATACTCCTGCAGATTTCACACACATATTCTGGGATTGCCTACAGATTCGGGACTATTGGCGGGAGGTAACACAATTTATCCATAGCCTAACTACCATTTCTATTCCCCTGACAATTAGTGTATGCCTCCTTGGCCTGGTGGAGCAACTGGCACTTGCCAAAGCCCCACGTACCCTAATAGGTATCCTCCTGTTTTACGCAAGGAAAGCCATAGTACTAAAGTGGAAGTCAATCACCCCCCCCCCACCCTGACCTCATGGAAGCATCTAGTCAACACAGTGGTTCCCCTCTATAAAGTGACGTATCTGTCTCGTGGATGCCCCAAAAAATATGAAAAAGTCTGGCATCTGTGGACTGATTCAGAGTCCACAACAGATGACCGACCCCAAGAGGAGTAACTTGTCAGATCTCCTCTGTACTCATCAGTCCTGATAGGAGCTAAGGTCCGTACTCTGAATAAATAAATGGAGGTGTAAGCATAGCTCAAATTAATAGCACCTACCCCTGCATGCTCCTGATAAGCCCAACCCAGACATCTAGGACCGAGTAGAGGTCCCGCAAGGAATAATAACTCCTGTTGTAATCCTACCATGTGTATCCCGAGAGGTGTCCCTGTTATGTTAGTTAGATATATTTAGTGTTAGGATGTGATGATAAGTTGTCCTCTGTTTTTTGTTTTCTTTTTCTCTATGTCCCTTTGTGTTTTTGGGGGTGTTTTTTTTTTTTGTGTTCTTTCTTCTTTCTTTGATGTGCATGTGGTAATGTGCAAGGTTTGGCTGGGGTATGCCCCAATGGCCCTGTTTTGTATCTCAACAACGCAGAAAACTTCAATAAAGAGAATTAAAAAAAAAAAAAAAAAGAGTCTTATGCCGCGTACACACGATCGGAAATTCCGACAAGAAAACCGTGGATTTTTTTCCGACGGAATGTTGGCTCAAACTTGTGTTGCATACACACAGTCACACAAATCTTGTTGGAAATTCCGACCTTCAAGAACGCGGTGACGTACAAGACGTACGACGAGCCGAGATCAATGAAGTTTAATAGGCAGTTAGGCTCTTCTGCTTGATTCTGAGCATGCGTGTTTTTTTGCGTGTCGTAATTGCTTACAGACGATCGCAATTTCGGACAAGAACTTTTCTTGACGGAAAATTTGAGAACCAAATCTCAAATTTTTGTAGCCGGAAATTCCGACAGAAAAAGTCAGATGGAGCCTACACCCGGTCGGAATTTCCGACCAAAAGCTCACATCGAACTTTTCTTGTCGGAATTTCCAATCGTGTGTACGCGGCATTAGTCGAAGACTCTTTATCTAGATCGGAGTTGCGGTGTGTCAGACTGACACGTCGCACTACCGATCGCCGCAATGCGCACCCCTGCTAGTTATCCTGATCACGCCATATGACTTCCGACCAGGATAAAAGAACCACTTTGCCGCCGCCATTTTGCTATATGGCGGGCAGCAAGTGGTTAAAGCAGTGGTCTCTAAACTGCGGCCCAGGGGTCGAATGTGGCCCTTTGCTTGCCTTTATCTGGCCATTGGAACACTATTCCTCCCACTGACATTAACAAGGGGGCATAATTCCACTGACACCAACAGTGGGACACTATTCCTCTCACGGACACCAATGATGGGACACTATTCCTCTTTGACACCAACAATGGGGCGCTATTAATCTCACGGACACCAACAATGGGGCACTATTCCTCTCAGGGAAACCAATGATGTGACACTATTCATCTCACTGGCACCAACAATGGGGCACTATTCCTCTCACAGACACCAATGATGGGGCACTATTCCTCTCACGAATGCCAATGATGGGGCACTATTCCTCTCACGAATGCCAATGATGGGGCACTATTCCTCTCACAAACACTAATGATGGGGCATTATTCCTCTCACGAATGGCAATGATGGGGCACATTTCCTCTCACGGACACCAACGATGTGGCACTATTCCTCTCATGAACACCAATGAGAGGGTACAATTCCTCTTTCTAACACCAATGATGGGGCATTGTTCACTCCCACCAATGCCAGGAAATTTTCTTCTTCCACTGGCCACAGTCCAGCCCCTCTAAAGTCTGAGGGAGCATAAACTGGCCCTTTGTTTAGAAAGTTTATAGACCCCTGGTTTATAGAACTGATGGCCAACTTACTTTATATAGAGGGCTGATGTGTGGCCCCTGACATCACCAAAGGACCGCACATAATCTGCAGTGTATGTAATGCTACCGAAAATGGATAGTAGATGGTCATAGACAATGGGCATGCTAAAAGAAATGGTCAAAGACAATGTTAATTGAACTATATTGACATGCCATTGGCAAGTTCTGTATTTACAGGGTGTTTTATCAATAAATGTACTATCCTTATTGATTGATCTCTATGGATACAAAGTTCTTCATGACTGAGTACCTTGCAGTGACCTTTCACTAACTTCATCTTAGTCCTGGATGTCCAGTGGACAATGAGCCAGAATGTTTGTTTTAATTTTTGGTAGAGGAGTGAGGTATTGGTACCTGTGTTGGGTTTTCATTGCCGTTTGTGTCCTTGTTTATATTTTCCTTCACTTCCTGGTCCTTTGACATTGAATAGAAAATTAGGAAAAATCTTCCAAAGGAGACACAGATGGTTATAAAAACATTTTTTCACCAATCTGAGAGATAAAATAAAAAACTATATTTTAAAGACCAAAAAGCAGCAAATACTCATTCAGTTCATTGTTAGATTTACAAACAGTTTATGCAATCATGTTCCCAATCTTGCCCAATGCTCATAGTGATGGAACATTTTCCTTTGGAGGTCTCCCAGGTTACAGATCTCCCTTCTAGGTTATTACTACTGGGGGTAGTGAGATGAGTTTGGGAGGAGCAAAAGGCATAGAATTGGTACCCAAAGGGTAATCAGACAAGGTACATATCAGCTGATAAAGTTGAAAGAAAAAGTAATTTTACTTCCTTGGCTTTTGACAGTGTATTGGCTACCTGGATCCTGTTCCCACCAATCTGGGTCTAAAGTCTCAAACTCACCAGGGCTGTTAATGGTTCCCTATCTTTCCAGCGCTTCAATAAATGTATGTGGTACACCTGATAACGCTTCCCTTGGTAAACCCTGTAAATTCACTTTCCCTACTTTAGCCACAATCTCAAATGGGCCTTTCCACCTGATCAGAAACATATATTCCACAATGCCTTCTGGACACTTTCATATCTGCTCCCTGACCAGTGGCATTACCGCTCCTGCATCTGGGAGACATATTCTAAAACACTCACTCTCCCACTATTCCTTCCCCAGGTCAAGCAAACCCTAAATTCTCTGTTAGGGATGAATGTGGGTTTTTTCAGGGCCAGTGTAAGAATTTTTGTCTACTTAGGCGAAAGTGCTTTTTGCACACTCCCCCCCCCTGTCCACCCCCCCTCCCCGTCCATCCAGCACCCCCTCCCCACACCATATTCCATATTCCCGCCACACCCACCATTGTGACAGGAGGGCAGTGTGACAGGAGTGGGGTATCTGGGCAGTGTGAAAGGAGGGGGGCATTGGGACAATAGGGTAGCAGTGTGGGCAGTGTGACAGGAGGAGGGAAGTATGACAGAAGGGGAAGCTGTGGAACAAGAGGTTGGCAAAGGCACGGGAGGGGGCAGGGGCAGTGGCACGGGAGGGGGCAGCGGGACAGAAGGGGGCAGTGTCACAGGAAGGGGGGTAGCGTCAGAGAAGGTAAACAGCAGGACAAGAGGGGGCAGTGTGACAAGAGTGGGGCAGCATCACAGGAGGGGAATAGCAGCACAAGGGGGGCCTGCAGGACAGGAGTGAGGCAGCATCACAGGAGAGGGGCAGCGGGACAAGAAAGGGGCAGCATCAAAGGAGGGGGAAAGCAGGACAGGAGGGGGCAGCATCACAGGAGGGGGCAGTGTGACAGGAGCGGGGTATCTGGGCAGTGTGAAAGGAGGGGGCAGTGGGACAATAGGGTAGCAGTGTGGGCAGTGTGACAGGAGGAGGGAAGTATGACAGAAGGGGGAGCTGTGGGACAAGAGGGGGGCAAAGGGACATGAGGGGGCAGTGGCACAGGAGGGGGCAGCGGGACAGAAGGGGGAAGTGTCACAGGAAGGGGGTAGCGTCAGAGAAGGGGGACAGTGGGACAAGAGGGGGGCAGTGTGACAAGAATGGGCAGCATCACAGGAGGGGAATAGCAGCACAAGAGGAGGCCAGCAGGACAGGAGTGAGGCAGCATCACAGGAGAGGGGCAGCGGGACAAGAAAGGAGCAGCATCAAAGGAGGGGGAAAGCAGGACAGGAGGGGGCAGCATCACAGGAGGGGGCAGCGTTACAGGAGGGGGCAGCGTTACAGGAGGGAGTAGCAGGACAGGAGGGGGGCAAAGTCACAGGAGGGGACAGCGGGACAGGAGGGGCCAGCATCACAAGCGGGACAGTATTATATAAGGGGGGCATGACAGCGGGCCCACCAATCCACCCTCCTGAAGACCGCCCGCCTGCCTATCTCTCTCTACTCGCTCTAGCAGCAACTACAGGGAGCAGCGTGGAAATTTTGTTTTGTCCGCTGCAGGGCACAGAGGGCATAAAAATCCAAATCCTGGTGCCCTAAAATAGCTGCCTATGCTGTCTATGACGGTACTTGGCGCCAAGACTGCCTATTTAAGGAGAGCTGTCACCTTGCATCCTTGCGTTCCCCTGAGACCCTTACTGCCTGAACCTCTGATTGTGTTACTCTGATACCTGATCCGGCTTCCCTTGACTTCTCCTGTTTTGCTGCCTGCCTTGACCCCGGCTCGTCCCGACTTCGCTCCTGCCTGCTCCTTTCAACCAGTTTGCTGCCCGCCTGATATACTGACCCGGCCTGGACTTTAACTACTCCTGGATCCTGCTTGTACCTGTCTGCCCGCTTGTGTCTGACCCGGCCTGTCTTCTCTAAGCCTGCCTCCTGGTCCTCAAGTGTCTGCTGCGGACCACCGCACGCCTCCATCAGCTACCTTCAGTTGCAGACTGCTGCTTCTATCTCCGCCTGCTTCAGTTTCTGCCAGGCACTTGTGTCCCTTTGCCCTCTAGAGCCCCTGTCTGCTCTATCAGGGGTTATCGAGCCAGAGGTTTATGAGAGGCCACTCCCTGCACGTTGGGCTCACCTACCAGGTACGTGACAGTACCGGACAGCCATGTCCGAGCCCACGCAGGGAGCCTCTCCCATGGAGGAACTTTGCCGTCACCTAGATGGACTAACCACGGGAGTCAGGAACTTACAGGAAGGCTATACCCGCCTAGAGGAGCGTGTCCAGACCTTGTCCAGTACAGCACCTGCCGCATCAGGAACGTCACATGCACCCTCGGTTGTCATGTTGCCGCCTGAACCCCGCGTTCCTCCTCCCGAGAGGTTTTCTGGAGATCGCAGTAAATATAGAGCTTTTCGTAACGCCTGTGAGCTCTTTTTTCGCTCTACAACCCAGGACTTTTTCCCTTGAAACTACCAAGGTGGGCTTTGTCATCGCCCTACTATCAGGCGAACCTTAGTCATGGGCCCATCGCCTCTTGGAGCATAAAGACAACTGCCTCAACCTCCTGAGCTCCTTCTTTGAAGCCATGGATCTCCTCTACGAGGATCCCCAACAAGCAGCCACCGCGGAAGCAGCATTATGTTCCCTGCAACAGGGTCGTAGGCCTGTGGAGGACTACGTGTCCGAATTCAGACGTTGGAGTTCGGACACGAATTGGAACGATGCTGCCCTGCGCCACCAGTTCCGTATGGGCCTCTCCGAGCCCCTTAAAGATGAACTGGCTCGGGTCAGCATCCCAGCAACACTGGATGCTCTCATTCTTCAATCTACCTTAATTGACGGACGATTAAGGGAACGAAGAGCTGAACGTACCGCTGGCCCTTCTCGCCCTGTATGGATGCTACCCCGTGTGTTCAACCCTGCTGATTCAGCTCCTATGGCTCCTGTTCACCCCTCTGCCGATGCTCCAGAACCGATGCAACTTGGCCTGATTCACCCTTCGCTCACCCCCGAGGAACGCCAACGACGGCAATTCCACAACCTCTGCCTCTACTGCGGGGAACCTGGACACTATGTGAGGTCCTGTCCCGCAAAGACCCGTAAGTGTCCTTCTATCTCTTCTACCTACTCACCTACTCCGTTTGACAACGCAACTCATCTGGCTGTCTCTGTCTCCCTACAGCTTCCAGGAAGGAGTATACAAACTACCGCCATAATTGATTCCGGGGCCTGCAGCGGTTTTATGGACGCTTCCTTTGCCAGCAGATTTCAAGTCCCCCTGCAACCCAGAGCTAAGGGACTTTCTGTGCACCTGGCCGATGGGTCGGCTATTAAATCTGGGCCAGTCACGCAGGAAACCGTCCCTTTATGTGCAACCATCTCCGGTAATCACCGGGAGTTACTTTGCCTGGACATCATTGAGTCCCCCCTATTTCCCATCATACTGGGCATGCCCTGGCTGAGGGCACACAACCCACAAATTGACTGGGCCACGAGCAAGATCAGCTTCCTTTCCCCCTACTGTCGTCAGCACTGTATACCAGAAGTCGCTGACGTCCCTTCTCCACTGCTTTGCTTGGACACTGACGCTGAAACCCGCCAGTCCGTTCCCGAAGTATACCACCATTTCCTGGATGTGTTCAGCAAAAAGGGTGCAGAAACACTCCCCCCACACCGATCCTATGATTGTCCGATTGAGCTCCTCCGCGGGGCGGAGGTGCCATTTGGAAGGATCTTCCCTCTGACCAAACTGGAGCTAGCGACCCTCAAGACCTATATCGACGACAACCTGGAGAAGGGGTTCATCCGCCCTTCTACCTCACCAGCAGGGGCAGGAATCTTTTTCGTCGAGAAAAAGGACCATTCTCTACGCCCCTGCGTAGACTACCGTGAGCTCAACAAGATTACCATTAAAAACCGGTACCCCCTTCCTTTAGTGCCAGAACTATTCCAGAGTCTCGGAGCTGCAGCTATATTCACCAAATTGGATCTTCGTGGAGCCTACAATCTGGTCCGGATTCGTAGTGGGGACGAATGGAAGACTGCCTTCCGTACCCGATTCGGGCATTTTGAATACCTTGTAATGCCCTTCGGTCTGTGCAACGCCCCTGCCACATTCCAACACTTTGTGAATGACATTTTCAGCGATTACCTAGACTTGTTTGTGATAATTTACCTGGATGATATCCTGATTTTCTCCTCTACCTTGTCCATCCATCGAGAGCATGTCAGAAAAGTGTTAACCCGACTCCGTCAGCATGGCCTTTATGCAAAACCCGAGAAATGCGAATTTGAACAACAAAGCATTCAGTTTCTGGGACTAATTATTTCCATAGAATGAGTCAAAATGGACCCACAAAAGGTTTCTGCCATCTTGGATTGGCCAATTCCTACAGACAAAAAGGGAATCCAGCGCTTTGTAGGGTTTGCGAACTTTTATCGCAAGTTTATCCGAGGATTTTCCTCCATCATCTCACCCATCACCAGCTTGACGAAGCAAGGCATTCGATTCCACTGGACCCCAGAAGCCCAGGCTGCCTTCTCCACCTTAAAGGATCAGTTTGTCTCTGCCGCAGTCCTAAAACATCCTGACCCCGCTCTGCCTTACATTCTGGAGGTAGATGCCTCTGAGATCACAGTGGGGGCAGTGCTCTCCCAGAGACAGGGTCCCAAGTCTCAGTTGCATCCAGTCACTTTCTTTTCTCGGAAGTTGTCCGAAGCTGAGAGGAACTATGATGTGGGGGACAGAGAACTACTCGCAATTAAGGCTGCATTGGAAGAGTGGCGCTATTTGCTAGAAGGGGCAGCACATCCTATTCTGATCTATACGGATCACAAGAATCTGGAGTACTTGAAAATAGCCAAGAGACTAAAACCACGTCAAGCCAGATGGGCACTTTTTTTTACCAGATTTTCATTCCACATAACCTACAGGCCCGGGTCAAAAAACACCAAGCCGGATGCGCTTTTCCGGATGTTTAGCGGGGCCGAAGCTCCCTCACCTCCAGACACCATCCTGACTCCCGGGAATTTCCTCTTGCTACAAGGAGACTTACTTTCTCAGATCAAACAGGCTTCCACCAAGGAATCCTACCCACCGGATGTGACCCTGCAGCTGAAGGACGACCTGCTATGGTTTAAGGACAAGATCTTCGTACCTCAGCAATTACGGATTAACGTTCTCAAATCTTGTCATGATCACGTGCTGGCTGGCCACTTTGGGGTGCATAAGACATCCGAACTTCTCCAACGCACGTTTTGGTGGCCTCAACTGTCTAAGGACTGCAAAGACTACGTGGAATCATGCACTACGTGCATTCAGAACAAAGGCAGCAAGGCCAAAGCTTGGGGCCTGTTGAGACCTCTACCCATTCCGGACAGACCCTGGAGAATGATTTCGATGGACTTTATTGTTGAACTACCACCATCAAAAAACTGCACTACCATTTTTGTGGTAGTGGACAGACTGTCCAAGATGGCCCACTTTTTGCCCATGAGATGCACGCCTTCTGCCCCCGAGACCGCAAAACTATTCATCAAGGAAATAGTAAGACTGCACGGCATTCCTATGAACATTGTATTGGACCGGGGGGTGCAGTTTACATCCAGGTTTTGGAGGGCACTCTGCGAATCTTTAAAAATTGACCTTTCTTTTTCTTCAGCTTATCATCCCCAGACCAATGGTCAGACGGAACGCACAAATCAGACCCTGGAGCAATATTTACGTTGTTTCTCTGCCTTCTCCCAAGACGACTGGGTACCATTATTACCCCTCGCCGAGTTCGCATACAACAACTCCGTCCACTCTGCTACCAAGCAATCACCGTTTTTTGCGAACTACGGCTTCCACCCTCTGTTCCTTTCCAATAACATTCCGGAGTGTGCGGTTCCAGCCGCCTAAGAGACCCTGAACTTCCTCAGTACCAACAGTAAGTTCCTTCAGGAAACAATGGCAAGGACTCAGGAGCGTAATAAGGAGGCGTTCGACAAAAAAAGGAGGGGGGAACTTAACCTAACCCCTGGAGATCAAGTCTGGCTGTCAACAGTGAATCTAAAGATGGCATGCCCTTCTAAGAAACTGGGCCCTAAATTTGTGGGTCCCTTCCCTGTGACAAGGAAAATTAATGATGTGGCATATGAGCTGAAACTACCGGAATCTTTTCGGATACACCCGATATTTCATGTGTCTCTACTCAAGCCTGCAGTTCCAGATCCCTTCCCTAATCGAGGTATTGGCCCTCCTGAGCCCGTGCTCATTAATGGTGAGGAGGAGTTTGAAATTGAGTCCATCCTGGATTGCAGGAAAAGGCGCAACGAAATCCAATACCTGGTTAAATGGAAGGGTTATGGCCCTGAGGAAAACTCATGGGAACCTGAAACAAACATTCATGCCAAGAGACTGATCATGGCCTTCAAAAGGTCTCACCCAGGTAGGCTGGCCCAGTTGGGCATCCGGAGGCTGCCCGTAGGAGGGGGGCAATGTCAGGAAGGACGTTCTCACAATCATCCCAGCAATCTGGGTTTCAGAATACCTGTGCACAGGAGACCTGTTCGGCGCACGCGCATGCGTGATAGGGGTGCGCGGGTGCGCGATAGCGTCTCACGGGCGCACGCAGATGCGCGATAGCGGCGCACGAGCGCGCGCGGATGCGCGATAGCGGCGCACGCGCGCACCTATGACGGTACTTGGCGCCAAGACTGCCTATTTAAGGAGAGCTGTCACCTTGCATCCTTCCTGTCCGGTCTACAGCGTTCCCCTGAGACCCTTACTGCCTGAACCTCTGATTCCCTTGACTTCTCCTGTTTTGCTGCCTGCCTTGACCCCGGCTCGTCCCGACTTCGCTCCTGCCTGCTCCTTTCAACCAGTTTGCTGCCCGCCTGATATACTGACCCGGCCTGGACTTTAACTACTCCTGGATCCTGCTTGTACCTGTCTGCCCGCTTGTGTCTGACCCGGCCTGTCTTCTCCAAGCCTGCCTCCTGGTCCTCAAGTGTCTGCTGCGGACCACCGCACGCCTCCATCAGCTACCTTCAGTTGCAGACTGCTGCTTCTATCTCCGCCTGCTTCAGTTTCTGTCAGGCACTTGTGTCCCTTTGCCCTCTTGAGCCCCTGTCTGCTCTATCAGGGGTTCTCGAGCCAGAGGTTTACGAGAGGCCACTCCCTGCACGTTGGGCTCACTTACCAGGTACGTGACAAGTACATTGTTTTTCGTTGATTCTGGACACATATATAGTGCCGTCGTACGTGTTGTACGTCACCGCGCTTTGCTCAAGCATTTTTTTTCACGACAGTGTGTAGGCAAGGCAGGCTTGAGAAGAATCACGTTGTGAAAAACGCTGTTTTTTTCAATGACATTAAAAGCGGTCGTGTATACGCGGCATTATTGTGCTTCGAATGGATTCGTACATTCGTAACTTTTTTCATAACGAATTATGCCGAAGATTCGGGCATTCGCTATTTGCGATATAATTTATTTTGGATTCGGTTTTATTCGTAATTGCTTTGTTCAGAAATTCGAATGCTTTCGAATGTCCGAAAGTTGCTAAATTCGGACGAATTTCGATTTGTTACGAAACAAATTGCACAAGCCTATTAGTCACCAATCAGCCACAGCCAGGACATTTGCTGCCCTGAAGCAAAGGGGGAGCCCCTCCCTCTCTGGTCTGGATTTGTCCTGGGGATTTTGGTATGGCTCAAATGTAGGAACCCACTTTGGCTTAAGCAAGAGAACAGATAGTTATTGTAAGTGGCGTTCCCCAGATACCAGACATCCAGATCAGGGAAATATAAAGATTGCAATGGCCCTCAGGTGGCAATCTACACCAATTAATAAAGAATGTGCCACATCCTATAAGTACTGTGAAGAGGATTGGGGAAAAAATGGACTTTATAGGCACATATGGGTTTTTGGAAAAATATTTTTTTTTTTAATACAACATGGATACATAACAACAATATCATAAAATTGCATACACATACATAACTAGTAATATGCAAAACAATTTTACATATACATATATTACAACAACACCGTTGATATGGACACTTCCAAGGTAGTACCCTACAATATTGCAGTAGTTCCTTGCATTGGAGTTCACAACGTGTTGGTGAATTAAAAACTTGGAGCTCTACATGTTTCGCGATCTTAATCGCTTCCTCAGGAGCTTCTAAATATACAAAGAAAAATTTGTAATTTGGTACATAAAACATTTATCATGTTGTTGCATAAAATGTTCATAATCAACATGCACATTAGCAAACCACTCACCCCTAATTGTGATATGGGTGGTGAGTGTGGTTAGATTGTTGCGGCCCTCTATGTTCTGCGGAATATACCCATGGGAGTGGGAGTGGATGGAGGACCAACTCCCAAGGAAAGTGAACACTGCAACCCACCGACCCACCGCAACTCACGGCGTGGAGCAGTATGGAGGTGCTCACAGAAACTGAAAAATAACAATTATAGGCGTTTATGCATGACCTGAAGGTCATTCCTTGTTGATATACATGTGTGTGGACATGCCCCACACTAGTATAACTACTAAAACTATTAATTATACGTAAAAATAATAATAATGAGGCAACCTACTTTTAAGAGGGGTAACCTGTAAAGGCAGGTAACTTATGCCAGAGCTGGACGGGATGTGTAGGGCCTGGAGAAGGCACCGGAGAGGCAACTACAGGGAAATTATTGAATGATGTTAGTGTTAGATTTGCTACTAGTAGATATAAAAAAGGTAGTTAAGCCATAGTACATACTTGTTGAGGAGAGAAGGATGGGGAAGGGAGGGGACTTGGGGGTTGGAGGAAAAGGGAAAAATAAAAAGGAAAAAGGAAAAAATTGTAATGAACCATAAGAAAAGAAATTGAACTATTAGCGAATGATAGGGTTATAAAGAACATAAGGCGTTAAATAATTAATTAAAGTTTACCTTGGGGAGTTGGCACTTTCAATAACAGAGATTCATAGATCATTGATAATATCAACTGGTGTAATACTTCAGGTATGGACCCTGTAAATATATATATTTGATGAATACTGGGTAAAAGAAGAAAAACTAATATACCTCCCTTGACTCGGGGGGTATGTATAGCCAATTTGTTCAGACACTGGCACCAGCCCTACTAGACACCCATATAATATGCATATATATACCTGAAGGCAGGATGTCAGGGGGCGAACACCAAACCAACCTCCTGATAGCAAATAAACCAGGACCAGACTAGTGGAGACAATTCCCCCACGCCACAGCCTGATATAGCACTAAAAAAAGCCAAACAAAGAAGAAGGATGTAAGAGCTGTCTACAAAAAAGTGCCTGTAAACCAATGTATGTTTGGGCCTCAAAACGCCTGCAGTGTAACCTACCAGTATGCCGCTCCAAGACCTCACCACATCCAGGTCTGTTCAGATAAACCTCACCGTGAGGGCCGCCACACACTTCAGCAGCCTGTTGTAAGGTGGCGGTGTATCCCCTCACGTTATAAGCACCTCGCTCATGATGACGCCGAACGAACGTATGGCGTCATCTGAACCGGCCGACAAGCGTGCACCCGCATCGTCCTAATGACTGCGCATGCGCAGCAAAACGAAGGAGACTGCACGGGCAAAGATAATAGTCCTATGCCACGCACTGATGCAACCTCGTCGGTATGTCTAAGTGGGCGAGTACTATTGTAAAGCGCATGCGTGCCGGGACGTTGGAAGCCCGGCGGTCAAGGGCGGAAGTGCTGCTAGGAGGCGCCAATAGGTTTGGCGTCTCATTTGCCGTTGATCATCATATCGCTTGGTATGTGATAACCAAATGATACTAGCAACGGCTTGGGTGGCCACATACTGTCCCGTTACCAGAGTGCAGTGATACGACCGCTGCAGTGCCCCTACCCCACGTAAGAACCGCAGAACATATGAGTGATACCTGGCCGCAACTATGAAAAAAGACCTTGGCTGTCTGTATGACCAGACACCCAGGCCTTGTAACCCTTTAGGTTTTAAAATCCTATTCAAACGTCAGTCTCATTAGACTGTAAGGCCCATCCCAGCAGGATGCTGGATATAGGTCGTAAGTAAGAAACCTTGAAAGAAAACAAAAAATAATAAAAATAAATAACTGCTGTAAAGCATTAACATAGTACCATAATAGTCATATTAAACATCTACCACTATCGTCCAAAGTTAACCTAGTGTGGAAATCTATACAGGAATCACAGAGGTGACACAATATATGGGGTCATCTCTAAACAATGTTCCACCCGCCCATCATAAAAATGGGCGGTAAGATAGAACCTCGTTAATCCCAGGGGGGTGTGTCGCCCCCAAACGTTCGATCCACAATGTTTCCTTTTGAAGGATACGTTTGTCCCAATTACCTCCCCGTGGATCTCGGGGGACTACTTCCAGAACCATAAATTTGACCACTGATGTGTCAAATTTATGGTATAGGCCTAAATGTCGGCTCACCGGAGTGAGCATTTTGGCATATTAAGAATAATATATGTGGTCATAAATCCTTTTCTTGAAGGGACGAAAGGTTTTTCCAACATAAAATGCTTTACATTTACAGGTCATTAAGTAGATAACACCCTCAGTATCACATGATGCATGAAAACGGGGAGAAAATTTCTCCCCATTGGGTAATATGAATTTTGTTCCAATATTAACCCATGGGCAGTAGGAACATTGGCCACATGTGTATATGCCTCGTGCTGTAATCTGATTGTCCAATTGTGGTTGATAATTACTGGCTGTCAACTGGTTTCCCATTGAAGTACTTCTGCAAAAAACTATTTCTGGTGAACTTCTGACATATTTGGACAAGATTGGATCTTCACTAATAAGGTGCCAAAGTTTTTGAATCCCTGCACGAAGCGTGTTGTGTTGAGCTGAATATCTAGTAATGAATTTGGTGGTAATTTTGGTGAGATCCTGTTTGGGCTTAGTATAGAGCAGGTTTGTTCGTTCTTTTCCTATTGCCTTATTGTAGGCTTTTCTAAGGAGGCTCTTGGTATAGCCCCGTTGGCGTAAACGTTCACGTAGTTCATTTGCTTGTTTTTTAAACTCTGTTTCATGTGTGCAATTCCTGCGCAACCTAACGTATTGAGCATAAGGTATGCTATGTACTAATGCCCTAGGGTGTCCACTGTTAGCATGTAGAAGCGTATTACCTGATGTACTCTTCCGAAAAAGTTTGGTGGCTATGTTGTTGTCAAGATCACGGTAAACGGATAGGTCCAAAAACGATATATGTTCCTGATGCCACTCGAATGTAAATCTAAGATTGAATTGATTGACATTCAGCCTGGCAATGAACTCGTTTAGGGATGCAACTGTCCCAGTCCAAATCGCAAAAATATTGTCAATGTACCTGAACCAGCACAGTGTCTGGTCCAGGTACTGACGAAACTCTGCATCTGAAAAAATCTCTCGCTCCCACCCCCCCAGGTACAGGTTGGCGTAGGCGGGAGCACAACAAGTGCCCATGGCCACACCCTGTACCTGGAGGTAGTGGGAGCCGAGAAAGGTGAAACAGTTGTGTTCAAGAATAAATGATAATAGTTGCAAAATAAGACCTTGAAATCTCCATTCACGGTGATCATGTTCCATAAGGAATCGTTTTACCACTTGTATCCCAAGTTTGTGTGGGATACTAGAGTACAGAGCTTCCACATCAATAGTGACAAACACTGCTTCAGGGGGAATACTAAGGCCATCTAGATGTTTAAGCAAATCTGATGTACAGGGATGAGCCGAACACCCCCCTGTTCGGTTCGCACCAGAACCTGCGAACAGACAAAATGTTTGTGTAAACTTTAGAACCCTATTAAATACAATGGACTCGAACGTTCAAAATCTAAAGTGTTAATTATAAAGGCTAATATGCAAGTTATTGTCCTAAAAAGTGTTTGGGGGCCCGGGTCCTGCCCCAGGGGACATGTATCAATGCAAAAAGAAGTTTTAAAAACGGCCGTTTTTTCGGGAGCAGTGATTTTAATAATGCTTAAAATGAAAAAATAAAAGTGAAATATTCCTTTAAATTTCGTACCTGGGGGGTGTGTATGATATGCATGTGAAGTGGCGCATGTTTCCCGTGCTTAGAACTGTCCCTGCAAAAAATGTCATTTTTGAAAGAAAAAAATGCATTTAAAACTGACTCGCGGCTATTAATGAATTGTCGGCTCCCGGCAATACATACAAAAGTCATTGATAAAAAAAAAAAAAAAGCGTGGGGGTTCCCCAGAATTCAATTACCAGGCCCTTCAGGTCTGGAATGGATATTAAGGGGAACCCCGCCGCAAATTTAAAAAAAAAATTGACGTGGGGTTCCCCCAAATATCCATTCCAGGCCCTTCAGATCTGGCATGGATTTTAAGGGGAACTCCACCCCAAATTTAAAAAAAAAATGGCGTGGAGTCCCCCTAAAAATCCATACCAGACCCCTTATCCGAGCACGCAACCTGGCCGGCCGCAGGGGAAAAGGGGGGGACGAGAGAGCGGCCCCCCCTCCCTCCTGAACCGTACCAAGCCACATGCCCTCAACATGGGGAGGATGTCCCCATGTTGATGGGGACAAGGGCCTCATCCCCACAACCCTTGCCCGGTGGTTGTGGGGGTCTGCGGGCGGGGGGCTTATCGGAATCTGGAAGACCCCTTTAACAAAGGGGACCCCAAGATCCCGGACCCCCCCTATGTGAATTGGTAAGGGGTACATTGTACCCCTACCATTTCACGAAGAAAGCGTAAAAAAATGTTTAAAAAAACACACAAACACCTTGAAAAAGTCCTTTATTAAAAAAAAAAAAAAAAAAAAACATTCCAGCAGTGAAATCCAGTGTCCCGCGGCGATCCCGATGTCCAGCGCTGTCCTTCATTGGTTGTGCCTGAGCGGACCTGATGGGGAACTCCCTCTCAGTATTTTAAATGTATAGACCCGCCCCTTCTAAAGTTCCCCATCAGGTCCGCTCAGCGGACCAGATGCGGAACATGAGAAGGGGCGGGTCTATACATGTATTACCAAAGTGAGAGCAGTTCCCCATCAGGTCCGCCCCCTCGGTATGTCGGACCCGCCTACGTCATTGGCTTGAGCGGGGAACTTCCTTCACTGTGTAATTTAAATTTACATAGTGAAGGAAGTTCCCCGCTCAAGCCAATGACGTAGGCGGGTCCGACATACCGAGGGGGCGGACCTGATGGGGGACTGCTCTCACTTTGGTAATACATGTATAGACCCGCCCCTTCTCATGTTCCACATCTCGTCCGCTGAGCGGACCTGATGGGGAACTTTAGAAGGGGCGGGTCTATACATTTAAAATACTGAGAGGGAGTTCCCCATCAGGTCCGCTCAGGCACAACCAATGAAGGACAGCGCTGGACATCGGGATCGCCGCGGGACACTGGATTTCACCGCTGGAATGTTTTGTTTTTTTTTTTTTAAATAAAGGACTTTTTCAAGGTGTTTGTGTGTTTTTTTAAACATTTTTTTACGCTTTGTTCGTGAAATGGTAGGGGTACAATGTACCACTTACCAATTCACATAGGGGGGGCGGGATCTGGGGGTCCCCTTTGTTAAAGGGGTCTTCCAGATTCCGATAAGCCCCCCGCCCGCAGACCCCCACAACCACCGGGCAAGGGTTGTGGGGATGAGGCCCTTGTCCCCATCAACATGGGGACATCCTCCCCATGTTGAGGGCATGTGGCTTGGTACGGTTCAGGAGGGAGGGGGGGCCGCTCTCTCGTCCCCCCCTCTTCCCCTGCGGCCGGCCAGGTTGCGTGCTCGGATAAGGGGTCTGGTATGGATTTTTAGGGGGACTCCACGCCATTTTTTTTTAAATTTGGGGTGGAGTTCCCCTTAAAATCCATGCCAGATCTGAAGGGCCTGGAATGGATATTTGGGGGAACCCCACGTCAATTTTTTTTTAAATTTGCGGCGGGGTTCCCCTTAATATCCATTCCAGACCTGAAGGGCCTGGTAATTGAATTCTGGGGAACCCCCACGCTTTTTTTTTTATTTTTTATCAATGACTTTTGTATGTATTGCCGGGAGCCGACAATTCATTAATAGCCGCGAGTCAGTTTTAAATGCATTTTTTTCTTTCAAAAATGACATTTTTTGCAGGGACAGTTCTAAGCACGGGAAACATGCGCCACTTCACATGCATATCATACACACCCCCCAGGTATGAAATTTAAAGGAATATTTCACTTTTATTTTTTCATTTTAAGCATTATTAAAATCACTGCTCCCGAAAAAACGGCCGTTTTTAAAACTTCTTTTTGCATTGATACATGTCCCCTGGGGCAGGACCCGGGTCCCCAAACACTTTTTAGGACAATAACTTGCATATAAGCCTTTATAATTAGCACTTTAGATTTCTCCCATAGATTTTTCGAATTTGCCGCGAACACCCCAATTTGTTCGCTGTTCGGCGAACGGGCGAACAGGCAATGTTCGAGTCGAACATGAGTTCGACTCGAACTCGAAGCTCATCCCTACTGATGTATCTCTAATGTAGGATGGCAAGCTTTTCACGTGAGGCATAAGGAAGAAATCCACGAATCTACTAGCGCGTTCTGTAATAGAACCAATGCCAGAAATAATAGGCCTGCCTGGGGGATTTTGTGGATTTTTGTGTATTTTGGGTATGGCATAGAAAATCGCTTCTCGTGGAAAAGTGATATTGAGATAATCGTAGGTGGGTTTATCCATAAGGGCATCGGTGAAGGCGGCGTACAGAAGCATTTTAAATTCTAATTTAAATCTCGCTGTAACTTCAGGAGTAATAGGTTGATACCAAGCTTTGTTATTGAGAATATCAAAGCACATTGTCTCATATTGTTTGCAAGTTAGAAGTACTATATTGCCTCCCTTATCCGATGCCTTTTTGACCGTGTCTTTACGGGATTGTAAATTGGTCAATGCTTGTCGCTGTGTTCGAGAAAGGTTTGATGGAATATGGGGAAATTCCATATGTTTGATCTCACTGACCATAGCAATGAGGAATGCTGATATTTGAGGATTAGTATTGAGGTCTGGGAATTGATCAGATTTATTTTTAAACTGTGATTTCGATGTCTGTACAGAAGAATGGAGACTATTAACCATGGGTTGAGACTGGTCAAAGTCTTGGTTTTCGTCCAACAGGATCATAAGATCCCGAAGGGCTCGGAATTCTTTCATGGTGTATTTTTTGATCTGTTCCGACAGATCCTTTTCAGCTATGCGTCTCTTTTTGTCAGGATCAAATAAGTATTTGTAGGTGAGTTTCCTCGCAAAGAGGTATAAGTCTTTAATCACTTCATATTTATCAAAAGTACTATTCGGGCAAAAACTGAGACCTAGCTTGAGGACTGTCAATTCGTCATCGGAAAGCGGGTATGGTGTAAGGTTAATTACACTCAATTCCTCAAGATGGTCGACTCGCCTAAAGGGATGTCCTGTTGTATTGTATGCGAGTTAGAGTTCCTTTGCTGTCTTGGTGTGTCCTTAATATGTGTCATATTGGGTCCTAATTGGGTCGTCATAGAATTACCATGACCCAAATTGCCACCCTCAGCTCCCCGAGGGGTGCCGAGGGGGGCAATCCTGGGTTGATTCTGTTGGGACATTTGTTGGGTGTGCATTTGTTGCACTGCTTGTGCTGCTATTGGTCCCATATAGGCATACTGAGATAAGTCAAAGCTGGGTGCTTTCCCATCACCTCTACTCTGTCCACCACTAGATTGTGTTTGGGAGGGTACAAAGTCTTGTGTGTTGACTGTTTTTTTCTTGGTACTGGGTGTGACTATATTCCCACCACCATAATGACCCCGCTTACGTGATCCGCCTGGTGCTTGTGTGGTTGATTGGCCGGAACGAGCCTGAAAAAAAGAAGATGAAGACATAGATGAGTCAGATTCGTCCTCCTCTTCAGAGGCGGATACGTTATAACGATGATATTGGTGTTTATTACGGTAGTTCGGACCTCTTGGTTTAATAGAGTTTTCCCATTTGTAAGCATATCCTTCTTTAAATGCTATTCGATCTTTTGTAATTTTGGCTTCTTTTTTTGAGATGATAGTTTTGTTGAGTCTGTCCAGAAATAATTTAAGTTCCTGACTTTTTTCTAGAAATTTGGGGTGTGATTGGATCTGTTCGTATTGAGAATTAAGCGTAGCCAATTCTTGATCCAATACATCACTGTCAAGTTGGTATTGGACTAGTAATAATTGCATACAGTCACTACTACAGTGATTGAGAATCCTTTCCCAAGAGTTTTTGAGGTCCAACGAAGTGTGTTTAATTGTGGGAAACATTTGAATCCTCAATCCCATAGGACTGATGTTTTCCCTAATGTAAATTTTAAAGAACTCTATGTGCCAGTATAGGTTAGACTTTTTTTTGAGTAATTGTTTGAGTCTCTCAAAATATAGCTTAAGGTCATCACCTTCCTTATTGCACCCTGTATAGGATGTATAAAATTCTTGCATCAAGCCTGACCAAGCTGTACCTGTATAGTCCATTTTTTCCTTTTATTACCCAAGTATATAACCTAAAAAGATTAGATACCTAGACGAAAAAAGACAAATCAAAATGACTAAAATGATACAACTAGTTAAAAAATATTAATGATACAGTGAATATATATATGACTATTTTTTGGATAGGGATAAGATACACAATGTGTAAAGAAAATACCAATTTTGGTGAAACCGGGGCCGCCACCTGTGATGAACACAGGTGGAGAATGGTGCTACCACCTATTAATACGAAATATAAAGATTGCAATGGCCCTCAGGTGGCAATCTACACCAATTAATAAAGAATGTGCCACATCCTATAAGTACTGTGAAGAGGATTGGGGAAAAAATTTACTTTATAGGCACATATGGGTTTTTGGAAAAATATTTTTTTTTTTAATACAACATGGATACATAACAACAATATCATAAAATTGCATACACATACATAACTAGTAATATGCAAAACAATTTTACATATACATATATTACAACAACACCGTTGATATGGACACTTCCAAGGTAGTACCCTACAATATTGCAGTAGTTCCTTGCATTGGAGTTCACAACGTGTTGGTGAATTAAAAACTTGGAGCTCTACATGTTTCGCGATCTTAATCGCTTCCTCAGGAGCTTCTAAATATACAAAGAAAAATTAGTAATTTGGTACATAAAACATTTATCATGTTGTTGCATAAAATGTTCATAATCAACATGCACATTAGCAAACCACTCACCCCTAATTGTACTAGATATTCAGCTCAACACAACACGCTTCGTGCAGGGATGCAAAAACATTGGCACCTTATTAGTGAAGATCCAATCTTGTCCAAATATGTCAGAAGTTCACCAGAAATAGTTTTTCGTAGAAGTACTTCAATAGGAAACCAGTTGACAGCCAGTAATTATCAACCACAATTGGACAATCAGATTACAGCACGAGGCATATACACATGTGGCCAATGTTCCTACTGCCCATGGGTTAATATTGGAACAAAATTCATATTACCCAATGGGGAGAAATTTTCTCCCCGTTTTCATGCATCATGTGATACTGAGGGTGTTATCTACTTAATGACCTGTAAATGTAAAGCGTTTTATGTTGGAAAAACCTTTCGTCCCTTCAAGAAAAGGATTTATGACCACATATATTATTCGCAATATGCCAAAATGCTCACTCCGGTGAGCCGACATTTAGGCCTATACCATAAATTTGACACATCAGTGGTCAAATTTATGGTTCTGGAAGTAGTCCCCCGAGATCCACGGGGAGGTAATTGGGACAAACGTATCCTTCAAAAGGAAACATTGTGGATCGAACGTTTGGGGGCGACACACCCCCCTGGGATTAACGAGGTTCTATCTTACCGCCCATTTTTATGATGGGCGGGTGGAACATTGTTTAGAGATGACCCCATATATTGTGTCACCTCTGTGATTCCTGTATAGATTTCCACACTAGGTTAACTTTGGACGATAGTGGTAGATGTTTAATATGACTATTATGGTACTATGTTAATGCTTTACAGCAGTTATTTATTTTTATTATTTTTTGTTTTCTTTCAAGGTTTCTTACTTACGACCTATATCCAGCATCCTGCTGGGATGGGCCTTACAGTCTAATGAGACTGACGTTTGGATAGGATTTTAAAACCTAAAGGGTTACAAGGCCTGGGTGTCTGGTCATACAGACAGCCAAGGTCTTTTTTCATAGTTGCGGCCAGGTATCACTCATATGTTCTGCGGTTCTTACGTGGGGTAGGGGCACTGCAGCGGTCGTATCACTGCACTCTGGTAACGGGACAGTATGTGGCCACCCAAGCCGTTGCTAGTATCATTTGGTTATCACATACCAAGCGATACGATGATCAACCGCAAATGAGACGCCAAACCTATTGGCACCTCCTAGCAGCACTTCCACCCTTGACCGCCGGGCTTCCAACGTCCCGGCACGCATGCGCTTTACAATAGTACTCGCCCACTTAGACATACCGACGAGGTTGCGTCAGTGCGTGGCATAGGACTATTATCTTTGCCCGTGCAGTCTCCTTCGTTTTGCTGCGCATGCGCAGTCATTAGGACGATGCGGGTGCACGCTTGTCGGCCGGCTCAGATGACGCCATACGTTCGTTCGGCGTCATCATGAGCGAGGTGCTTATAACGTGAGGGGATACACCGCCACCTTACAACAGGCTGCTGAAGTGTGTTGCGGCCCTCACGGTGAGGTTTATCTGAACAGACCTGGATGTGGTGAGGTCTTGGAGCGGCATACTGGTAGGTTACACTGCAGGCGTTTTGAGGCCCAAACATACATTGGTTTACAGGCACTTTTGTAGACAGCTCTTACATCCTTCTTCTTTGTTTGCCTTTTTTTAGTGCTATATCAGGCTGTGGCGTGGGGGAATTGTCTCCACTAGTCTGGTCCTGGTTTATTTGCTATCAGGAGGTTGGTTTGGTGTTCGCCCCCTGACATCCTGCCTTCAGGTATATATATGCATGTTATATGGGTGTCTAGTAGGGCTGGTGCCAGTGTCTGAACAAATTGGCTATACATACCCCCCGAGTAAAGGGAGGTATATTAGTTTTTCTTCTTTTACCCAGTATTCATCAAATATATATATTTACAGGGTCCATACCTGAAGTATTACACCAGTTGATATTATCAATGATCTATGAATCTCTGTTATTGAAAGAGTCTGATCATCAAGACCAAGGTGTATTGGTGCTAACTCCCCAAGGTAAACTTTAATTAATTATTTAACGCGTTATGTTCTTTATAACCCTATCATTCGCTAATAGTTCAATTTCTTTTCTTATGGTTCATTACAATTTTTTCCTTTTTCCTTTTTATTTTTCCCTTTTCCTCCAACCCCCAAGTCCCCTCCCTTCCCCATCCTTCTCTCCTCAACAAGTATGTACTATGGCTTAACTACCTTTTTTATATATACTAGTAGCAAATCTAACACTAACATCATTCAATAATTTCCCTGTAGTTGCCTCTCCAGTGCCTTCTCCAGGCCCTACACATCCCGTCCAGCTCTGGCATAAGTTACCTGCCTTTAAAGGTTACCCCTCTTAAAAGTAGGTCACCTCATTATTATTATTTTTACGCATAATTAATAGTTTTAGTAGTTATACTAGTGTGGGGCATGTCCACACACATGTATATCAACAAGGAATGACCTTCAGGTCATGCATAAACGCCTATAATTGTTATTTTTCAGTTTCTGTGAGCACCTCCATACTGCTCCACGTCGTGAGTTGCGGTGGGTCGGTGGGTTGCAGTGTTCACTTTCCTTGGGAGTTGGTCCTCCATCCACTCCCACTCCCATGGGTATATTCCGCAGAACATAGAGGGCCGCAACAATCTAACCACACTCACCACCCATATCACAATTAGGGGTGAGTGGTTTGCTAATGTGCATGTTGATTATGAACATTTTATGCAACAACATGATAAATGTTTTATGTACCAAATTACTAATTTTTCTTTGTATATTTAGAAGCTCCTGAGGAAGCGATTAAGATCGCGAAACATGTAGAGCTCCAAGTTTTTAATTCACCAACACGTTGTGAACTCCAATGCAAGGAACTACTGCAATATTGTAGGGTACTACCTTGGAAGTGTCCATATCAACGGTGTTGTTGTAATATATGTATATGTAAAATTGTTTTGCATATTACTAGTTATGTATGTGTATGCAATTTTATGATATTGTTGTTATGTATCCATGTTGTATTAAAAAAAAAATATTTTTCCAAAAACCCATATGTGCCTATAAAGTCCATTTTTTCCCCAATCCTCTATCCAGATCAGGGAGGCAAGGATTAGAGGTTGCCTCATCAGTATCCTTCCCAATAATTACCAGTAACAGAGAAATTTCCCTCCTCCCCCAGAGGGCATCTCAGTTTCAGTACCCTGTACTGGTGACCTTTTCATTTTGGGCTCGGTAAGCTGACCCTTCATCATACTCAATGTAGCAATATGGACTATGTAACGGCACCCCAAATACGAAAGGGGGAACGCCGTTTAGATCTCTTCCCTCTCCTAGACACAAATTCACTGCCGATCCTCCACAGCCAGACGACCACTTCCCATAGGAATTAATCCTTCTGAAAGAACGAGGCGCACTCTGTATCTTTCAGGGATTGACTGACTTTATTGCCAAAAACATTGAAACCTTTATACACATCCAATACTGCATTAATCTAAAATGAACAATGGTCCAGCTCCACCCACAACATAACAAGACCCATTACACATTTGACAGTAGGCTAGCTTTTGCCTCCCACTACCCATCTCTTAGAAGGCAAAAGCTAATCCCTTTATGTTTAAATAACTATGCATGACCTTTATATTCACCAGACTGTCTGTTACTTTACAATGCACACAAGGACAGACTTAATTTCCCCAATCCACATCACCACAAACAATGAACAGGTCTTTTAGAAGCTGGGATTAGCATTACACTAGGCAGACAGGTGATTGAGGCTGAACACCTCAGTATCTCTCAATTAACCTGTTGAGTGCAGAATCAGTAAATAGTCCTTTACAGATATCCTTGGGAATATGGTGGATAAATATTACAGACCCATTTTAGGTAGTCCAAGATATATTTCTTAATGTCCATTATTTCCTGGCTCACCCTGTGTCCAAAGTGACCCCCCTGTCACACATCTCCCCTCGGCAGGAAACTAACACAGGAAGTGACCCCAGACGGGTTGACTCCGAAGTTAGTCCATAGGTCCATTCTTCTAATGCCGGTATCCACACAGTACCCCAAATAAATTGTTCCAAACAGAGCATTACTTACCCAGCCAACCTCTGCCTCTCTCAGAGAACATACCCGCCGCTGGGGAGAAGACAGGGTGACTGGGCTCAGTCTTTCATGCTGTTGGGGATCTGGGCCGACTGCCCAGCATCCCTGAGGTATACAAGTGGAGACTGAAGTCCCATCCACTTGTGGTAGGTGAAAATCCCCCAGTGCTTGCAAAGCAAGGCTGACATCCTCCTGTCCCAGTGTCACACCATTTTCTGGGGTTGTGTCAGTGAGGACCGAAGTCCCATCCAGTCCCACAAGAACTCCCTCTTCTGTTAGCTGAGAGCAGAGGCCAGCAGCACTTTGCTCTGTTGCCAGCTCTTCTGCTGGGTTGCTGTGAGTGGAGACCGTAGTCCCATCAAGTCCCACAGGAACTCCCTCTTCTGTTAGTTGAGAGCAGAGGCCCGCGGCACTCTGCTCTGTTGCCAGCTCTTCCGCTGGGTTGCTGTGAGTGGAGACCGTAGTCCCATCCACTGACATCAGCTCAAGTTGCAGTTGTGTGCAGCGGCCAGTAGTATTCTGCCCTGCTGCCAGTGATTCAGCTGGGGGTAAAAGCTTTACCACCTCAGCTTGTTGCTGGAGAGGGGGGCCAACTGCCCCGGCTCCCTGAAACTCCACAGTTGTTTCCGGTGCTGGGCAGAGGTTGCTAGCACTCTGCCCTGTTGCCAGCACCTCTGCTGGGGGCTCCACACCATCTGCTCTGGTTAACTGTTGGGGAAGGAAAAGGGCTGCTTCTCCCCCCTGCATCTCTGAACTCCCCTGGGAAAGAGGAACCATCACCTTCTCACCTCGGGCCTCCAAAACTGCCATGGGTGTAGAGCAGGGGTCTGCAGTACTCTGTCCTGCTGCCAGTACTTGGGCAGGCAATGCATAATCCATAACATCCTCTGAACAGTCCCTTAAGTCCATACCTTCTGTAATCTGTGTCTGGGGAGATGAGCCAACTGCCCTAGCTCCCTGGAACTCCATATCATCCACTTCGGCTTTAGGGATGGCAATCTTCAGGTTTTCCACTGCCGATTCTTCAGCTAGGCTAGCTCCCTGGAACTCCATATCATCCACTTCGGCTTTAGGGATGGCAATCTTCAGATTTTCCACTGCCGATTCTTCCGCCAGGGTTTCAGAGTTGTCCACTGGTATTTCCTGATCGTCCCAGGCAAGGGTAGCCCCACCCTGCTGCTGAGCAGATTCTAGCAGCTGTCTGTAGGCGATCTCCGTTTGCCGTATTTCCGCCATTCTCTGCTCATGTTGCCGCTCTAGTTCTCTCTTTTGTCGCTCTCGTTCTCTCTCTTGTCGCTGTCGTTCTCTCTCTTGTCGTGCATCCTGCAGCTGGATGCATTTAATGGCTTCCTGTATGGCGGTCTCTGATGGGTTAGCATCATATAATGCCAACCGCTCTCGAACTCGTTGCTGAAACCAGTCTTCAACTGACCGGGGTCCTGCATCACAATCCTTCGGCTGCATAGCTGGTCATTCACTGTGGCGGTTTGGAGTGTCCCAGTAACTGGAGGGAAAATCCCACAGCTGCCAACCAATGTAACGGCACCCCCAAATACAAAAGGGGAACGCCGTTTAGATCTCTTCCCTCTCCTGGACACACATTCGCTGTCGATCCTCCACAGCCAGACGACCACTTCCCATAGGAATTAATCCTTCTGAAAGAACGAGACGCACTCTGTATCTTTCCAAGGATAGACTGCCTTTATTGCCAAAAACATTGAAACCTTTATACACATCCAATACTGCATTAATCTAAAATGAACAATGGTCCAGCTCCACCCACAACATAACAAGACCCAATACACATTTGACAGTAGGCTAGCTTTTGCCTCCCACTACCCATCTCTTAGAAGGCAAAAGCTAATCCCTTTATGTTTAATTAACTATGCATGACCTTTATATTCACCAGACTGTCTGTTACTTTACAATGCACACAAGGACAGACTTAATTTCCCCAATCCACATCACCACAAACAATGAACAGGTCTTTTAGAAGCTGGGATTAGCATTACACTAGGCAGACAGGTGATTGAGGCTGAACACCTCAGTATCTCTCAATTAACCTGTTGAGTGCAGAATCAGTAAATAGTCCTTTACAGATATCCTTGGGAATATGGTAGATAAATATTACAGACCCATTTTAGGTAGTCCAAGATATATTTCTTAATGTCCATTATTTCCTGGCTCACCCTGTGTCCAAAGTGACCCTCCTGTCACAGACTATAATTGCAACGAACAGCTATTCCCTGTCCTATCTGTATACCATATTATCCCTCTAGTGCCCAGGGTTATCAAACTGACATCATATTTGTGAGCCCAACCAAAGGGATTGTGGGATTGGTAGTTCCAACAGATGGCAGTTCCCCTGCATTACTATGCATCCGGACTACATATCCCAGGGATCTTTGCTACCACCAGGGAGATTGCTGGGACGAACTATAAAAGAAACCAGAGACATGCCTCACTCTCTCTTTTGTGTGAAATACCTCTCCACATGGGGAGAGTAAGATCGTGACCTACCACGCGGTCCACAGCATTCCTGCCAGACCAAGAAGGGATCCAGCGCTGCCTGCTGTTTATCGGACATCTGATCAGCACCATCTCGACAGTGCAGCTACCCATGCTTCATGCTCCATAGCAGGGGATCGTCACAAGCGGATCTGCAGTCGGAACGTCCATTTTGGAGTCGCTAGCTGGAAGGTGTTGAATCAGCCTGGTCGTTGCTGAGAGGGCCATCGCCCATCTTTGCAAACCTTTCCTTTGTTTCATTGGCACACTGTGCACAGACAGCTTTACCTTGGGTACACTTCACTTCACCTTCATTTGAACACTGTACATAAGTCTCTTTAGCTACAGTCATCACAAGATATACTACCACTCTGTTACTACACCCTGTTGGATACAATTAATGAGCTCTGACTGCCGGTGAAGACCATCAGATCTGCAACGGGGACATTCTGTCATTGCTACGTAAAGGGCCCTTACACCATCCATGTTTAGCTGCATCTCTCATTAGGATCAGAGGTTAAACAGGCCGGCCTGGGTTTCTCTTTCTAGAAATACTGCCAGTATTGCTGTTTAACTTATTTATCCTTTCAGGTTATGTTCCAGTGGTATTGTACTGTACATAGGTGTATAGAATATTCTGTTGTTGCCTTCTGTCTCAACTGACATTTCTTAAGTAGTCATTCGGCTGAGTTTGTGCTGTTATCCCAAACTCAGTTGAACCATTACCCTTTTGTACAACCATACCTTAACTGAAGTATTCCAGTAAACGTTAATAGAATATAAAAGCATTGAGTGCTGTCTTATTATTTAAAGGTGTTGCGATGATGTCTGAACCCAGAGTGTCAGATGGGTTAGAAGGTTCACAGGGTCATGGGGATGCAGATGAGCAGGTGAATCTAAGCAGTCCCCTAGGGGGGCGTGCTACATTAAAATCACATAAATCCTAATTTGGCACATCTATAACAACATCCTCAGAAGGTCAGAAGTCTGTCCTACTCATCTGGTCAAGCTCCTTCTTCTCCACTGTTTCCCACAGTACCCCAAATCTGGGAAAGCCAGTTTAACCTTGTGTTCAACAGTTCCACAAAGAGAGGGGATACATACCTGCCACCCAAGATGCACCCCCTTTGGCCAGTACAATATAAATATATATATAGCGACAGGCCAATCAGGCAGATGCATGTACACAGAGAGGCGGGGATGCTTGTGACATCATTAGTCTTATATGGCCATATTTGGTACCCACTGAGTCCAAATGCTAAATAAAGCTTTGATCATCATAAAAATGTTTGTTGCGTCCCTGGAGAAGGGTGTGGTCCTCATTACCAGGACACAATAATTCACCAGGAAATTTAATTGTTAGAGCTTATTTCCTTGTAAATATTTGCATGTTGTATTTGTTCATATTTGTTAACAATCTTTTGTTTAGTTTAGATTATGCAAGTAGGCCAATAGCCTATCAGTATATATATATATAGGCATACTGGATTTCTAATAACTACATTCTACGTGTGTGAGTCGGTGAGTAAAATCATACTATTGAGTACTATTTCAATTATAATTGTATGAGTCAATACCTGCAACATAGAAAAATTCCAGCTTACAGTCACTGCTGTTGGTTTTCTTATGGTGAACAGTGGACAATGCTCTGTTGACAGGTGTACAGTTGGGAGGCAGAGTGTTGTCACACTTTAAGATGCACTGTCTAAGCAAGGACGTTCATGGCAGGATCACCAGGTATTATTTAATGAAAGCTGCTGATTTGAAAAGATTGAAAATTACTTTTGGAATGACATTAACATGTTAAACTTTATATGATAATTTAGTTATTAGGTTTACATCTACTTTAATTTTTTTCAGCTAATAGTTTTTATGGTTGGTTGAGTTGGTTTGAAATTGGCTTGCAGTCAATGCGTATTTTCCCTCTTCAAGTCAATCTGGTTGGAGCTTACACAAGGACCAAGGTCATGGATATGTGTGGTGCAACCCCATGCCTAGCCAATTAAAGGAGCTCTCAGTTCTCCATCTCAAAGACTATCCCTCTAGTAATCCAGAATACAAACTGTTATCACAGTGGTTGTATAGTGGTTGACAAATGTTATAAATATGCAACTCCCTCCTCATTGAATTATCTTTATATACACTATCCCCCCTTCAGTCCATAATGCATGCCGCTGCAAGACTCATCCACCTTACCAACTGTTCAGTGTCCTCCAC